>CM061531.1:13279982-13617654 GCA_030545055.2 Neoaliturus tenellus | reverse complement strand
ATTATTTTGGTTTCTTCAATAACTTTACACACCTCAAACACCCAAGCAAACAGCTCATCTATGTTGTTATAATTAATTTTTGTCCAGTGTTCATACTTATGAGTTTGGTTGTTTATAATACATAGATAAAATGTAGACCCGTCTTGTCTTATACAATACTCAACTTCCATTCTATGCTGGTTTAGCACTTCCCAAGCATTGTGTTGATCTATCAAGAAGTCACCACCTTTGTAATTGTACCGTGACATGTTTACCACGGAGCACAGAAACAGACTGAAGCAAATGAACGGCTCATACAAGCTTAGTAAGAGCGTTAGAGTGGGGGTATCACGTGATACACAACATTAGTTGTAAGTAATTTATATGGGTCAAGGTCATTCAAACTTTGAAAAATTTTTACCTCCAAACACTTGTAGCAAGCTACAAGTGTTTGGAGGTAAGTTTTTATTTGTTAATGATTTATTTGTAACTTAGTCTTCACCCTCAAGGACACGGTTTGAGATTGTCCCAGTGACTTTACATCACCGCCAGGTTAAAGTATTATACAAGTCAAGTATTTTTTTTTTTTTATTAGTTGACTTGTATAATACCCCTCTCCCTTACTTTAAGAGGGTTAAGACTAAATTTGGAAAAATAATTTGGAAAAGACTTTTAAATATTGTCCAACACAACCTAACAATTTTGGCTTTTTCTTTTTAGTGAGCCCATGTCCTAATCCATTTCCCAAACAGATCGGCATCCTTTTCTTCGAATTAAATAAGCCCCGGGGACAAAAAATTCTCTTTGTACCATCGCAGGTGGTACTTTCATTCTATGAAGGCGGCCATCACCTTTTAGAATGATTTGCACATTTATGTTAAATGCTCCATAAGCTTGAACAATGAAATAATATTTTTTGTCCCTCTTGAGCCTATTAATTTTCAGCTTCTGCGGACTGTTGGGGTGTTTGAACTTGGACTTTTCAGGCATAATATTAAGGCTATAGGGCTTTGGTGTCGGAATTTTGATTTTCTTATTCAAGTGTCGTTGGCAACGATCTTTTTCTGGAAGAGCAAAACTCGGACAACAAAGAACCACAGCCTCTCTGCTAAACCAAACATAATCGCATTTATCACGCTTGCCAGCAGGGCATTTAACACGATTACGTTTCTTTTGTGTTGGACTCTTAGTGTTTTGGAGCTTCTCCGAATTAGGCTGGCTAGAAGAAATAGGGGTGGAAGGGGGTGGAAGAGGCAAAGATTGGTCAAAAGGAATGGAGCAAACAATTTTGGGTGGGGTAGGAGAGCGTGTTAGGTCTATGGAGGGAAGTTCAGGGGAAAAGATGGATTTACGGGATGCTTTGGTTGGTGTGGATGGCATGGGGGATATGGGTGAGGGACATTGTGATTTGGTATAGGATAGGATTTTTTGGGTTCTGCTGTAGGGGGTTATCCTCGACCTGGACGTCTCTTCGAAGACTGCAGACTCCGATCCTGAGTCCGATAGCAGCGAGAGTGCTGGAGAGGCTACCGGGACTCGACCGCTGAGTTTTCCTGACGATGGTGGAGGTGCACCGGCCTCTTCCACTGTCGGCGGCAGTGGCGACAGGCTGGGCATGGAGGCGGGCTGTGGTGGCGGCGGCGGCGGTGGTGGCATCGTCAGGCAGCTCAAGATGTTTGCAGTCATCAGATATTCCAGGATCGAGGCGGAGGATGATGGAGGTTGAGTCGTGTCGGTTGAGGTTGAAGCTGGCGGGTAGTTTTTGAGTTTAAGGCCCATTTTACCCATTGTAATAAATGGACTTAATGAGAAGAATAGATGAGAATGAAAAAGTGAAGTTATTATAAATAATCTCAAGAACAAGAGAGAACCTGTCCGTACGGGAGCTTGGACGGGAATGAGAAGTGCATGCAGCCGGGCCGCCTTATATCCCCACCGGGGCTGCCACGCCCAGGATATCAGGGGTGGGGGAGGGGGTGGGGGTGGGGGTGGGGGTGGGGGTGGGGGTGGGGGGGGGGGGGGGTCGCACTTTTTGTCGGGGGGGGGGGGGGGGCTCGCACTTTTTGAAAAAATAAACCCCACTTGGGACATTTATGTTGCCATCGCTAAAGCCTCCCAAGAGACCCAATTCCAAACTTGTGCGTTACTAATACCTAACTGTTAACTTTTAAAAGACCTCTATATATATAAACTGTGTTAGTAAGATCTGACTGTTAAAGATTTTGAAAACTTTTATATTTAGGTCAAGGTCACGAAAAAACTTTAAAAAAAATAAGCCCCACACCCCCCTATGGGGGTGTGGGGCACTTGGGTTGTCATCGCTGTAGCCTCCGAAGAGACCCAACTATGACAACAAGGCAACATCCAATGTCGTGTACCCTTCGCCACGCGAGACTTGTAAACATTTACTGCATTTCCAACTAATAACTTTTCCAATAGCTAACGAAATGTCATTTACATATTTTGAAAAAAACTGAGGACGCCCTAGTGGCTTACGTCCTCGGTCCGAGTGCAGAGGCCATCGGCTCATTACCCCCGTATAAGCGTACAAACGGACCACCTCCTATTTCTCAGCCGCATTGAAGCATGCATGAGAGGAGCCTAACAATTATAAAACAAGTGGCTTTACACGGGGGGCCTACTCCCGTAACCCTATCTTTAATATTTTTAATTTAGCAATGCAGTAAATTTTTACAAGTCCTATGTGGGTCAAGGCCACACGGACATTAAAAAATTTCGGCCCCCGTACATCCATGGCGAACCACGAATGTTCGGGGGCCTTGGGGACAAAAAAACACAAATAGCTAACAAAGTTTCATTTACATAATTTTGAGTTTCCAGAAGGGAAACTAACTGAGGACACCCTAGTGGCTTACGTCCTCGGTCCGAGTGCAGAGGCCATCGGCTTATTACCCCCATATAGGCGTACAAACGGACGCTCCTATTTCTCAGCCGCATTAAAGCATGCATGAGAGGAGCCTAACAATTATACAAAAGTAACTTTACACGGGGGCCTACTCCCGTTCCCTGTCTTTACGATTTACTTTGAGCATTGCAAAAGCTCAAGGGGGGATTGCTAAAACAAGCGTATACACTTTAGAAAAATATAACACACTTACAACACACAATTGAGCTCAACGTAGTCAATGCTGGAACAAGCACATACATGTTAAACACATATAACAAACAAGACACAAAGGATAAAAGACACACAGGAGACATAAGGTACAAGTAAAACACTCTCATATAAAACAATTCGCAATACCCAAACGCAAGCGCAATATCTTACAACTAATACAAGTCTTAAAGTTAGAGTAGACTTCGCTAAACACTGAAGGCGCCATTCAATGTTTAGTGATGCCTATGGCGGTCCGTCCCGATCGTTCACGTTCAACGCGCGGGAGCGGACTGCGAGCCGGCTCTGGCTGGGCCCCCTTATATCCCCACCGGGGCTGCCACGCCCAGGATATCAGGGGTGGGGGTAAGGGTGGGGGTGGGGGTGGGGGTGGGGGTGGGGGTGGGGGGTGGGGGTGGGGGGGGGGCACTTTTTGTCGGGGGGGGGGGTCACTTTTTGTCGGGGGGGGGGGGCACTTTTTGTCGG
The DNA here is from genome assembly GCA_030545055.2 of Neoaliturus tenellus. Classification (NCBI taxonomy): domain Eukaryota; kingdom Metazoa; phylum Arthropoda; class Insecta; order Hemiptera; family Cicadellidae; genus Neoaliturus; species Neoaliturus tenellus. The sequence goes on along the minus strand of CM061531.1, from coordinate 13,614,074 downwards.
GGGGGGGGGGCACTTTTTGTCGGGGGGGGGGGGGCACTTTTTGTCGGGGGGGGGGGGGGGCACTTTTTGTCGGGGGGGGGGGGGGGGTCAGGTAAGTTAAGTGGGTCAAGGTCACCCACAACACTTGTACTCTAAGTGTTGGCTATACCCCCACCACAACTGGGTCCCTAGGCTGCACAACACCGCTTCGCCAGTATGTCTCCGGCTTCCATGTGGTGCGTCTCGCTGTTCTCTAGCTCTCTATATGTAAGTAATTTTACAAGTTCTGAATGTAGGTCACTACACTTTAACTCTGGGACGATATCGACTTGTAGTATTTCAGTGTTTTGACTCAAGGTCATCACACTTTAACTCTAGCACATCAGTTATCGTACCAGAGGTGCTCAATAACCTAACTTGTAATGTTTAGGGTGGCGTTTGCACGCCACGTGGTATCGCCATGAGTGTCCAGTCCAGGTTTTAAGTTAAATTAATTTTACTGTAATCTTTTCCATTTCCGCTTCGTTTTGCCAAAGTTTAAGGTGTCGCTTAATAAAGTGGTATTTCTCTAAAGTTATAGGAGATTGCAAGGATACAATTAGTTTATTTAGGAGACTCTTCATCTTGGAGTTTAACACAATTTCCACTTTGACTTTGCTTCCACGGCTCTCACAGCCTAAGCTGTACAGGAATGTTTCTTCTAGTGCCAACTCCGGCCAAGAGAACAGTGTGTTCACTGTAGGACAGCTCATGGTGAAGTGATGCGATACTCCAGCGTACCACCTCACCTTCCCCCGCCACTGTGACCTTCCCCCACTCCTGCTGTTTCCCCCACCTCTTTTCCCTTGACTCATGCGCTACAAGCAGTCTCTCAGTATTGTGCGGACTTTTGTGAGGTGAAGCCATGTCGCAGGACACTTTAGGTAAGAAACTTAGCCGTGTTAAGACTTTATTAGTTGCTCACTGTCCACCACTCAAAGTTAGGAGAGTTTCAACTTTAGCTAAGTGGCGCAAACTGTTGCGCGGACACCCTAAGTTTTATACAAAACAGACTAATGTCAGTTTTACTGATGAGGATTTGTTTAAAATATTGGATGAAATGACTTTTCCTTGCAAAATTCAGTTAGTTACTCCCATTCCTGACAGTTTAGAGTCTTAGTCTCTCAAGCCGATATACCTAGCATACACAGAGCCTGACAGTCAGTCACTCGGTGGCTGTCGTGGGGTGCGCATCGGTGTCGGCGCTCCATTGTTAGGTTTTCAAGGTCACAGTAATATCAAATTGTTGGTGTTGTGCTGGTTCAAGGTCACCTGAGGAATAACCGATTGCCCATTTAGGCAGAGTCATGTCAGAAACTCGAGTTTAACTTGGCACTTTTGCCGTTTCTCGTCGAAAATTCGCTCCAAGTGGTCAAGGTCACGGGGACTCTGACTGAAACTCGGAGCGTAGTGCGAGAAACGGCAAAAGTGCCAAAAAATTTTAAGTTTCGGCGTGACCTTGACCTCAGTGGCGTCGGTGACGTCATTTTGATGACGTAAGGGGTGATGACGTCATCAGCACGTCATTTCTGTGACGTCATGGGTGTGACGTCATAGAGATGACGTCATTGGTGATGACGTCATCGATGACGCAATCGATGACGTCATCGATGACGTCATCGGTGAGGTCATTGACCTCGATGACGTCATCCCTCAGGTGACCTTGAACTGGGCCAGGCACCAACAATTTCACACTACTGTTGCCCAATTTGTTAATTACTGTAAAAATCCCATGCACTGAAGGCTTGTTAAGTGCTCCATGCTCCATACCCCCTTGTTGTGTTCGCTGAATTAGTTTGTAGCTTACCAAGTCTAAAAACGATTAAGATCATCTTAACCCCTACGAGAGTGGCCCGAATTCAAAAATTAATAAAGAGTCTAGTATTAAACAGGATAGTTCCACCGAAGAACCGGACACGGAAAGAGTAATAAAACCGACTAATACACATTACTCATAATCAATAATAATTAAATAAAACTTTGAAAATTACCCTACGGTTTTTTTTTTATTATTCCCATTCCTAATTCCGTTAATTAGTCGAAATCATAAAATTGAGAGCTGTGATATAATAATTAACTATGTAAATATTCTTTATCTTACTCAAAATTGGTTAAGTTCAAATTTGGGGATACGATTATGATTACTTAGGATTGAAGTTATTGGTGTAGTCCAAAAAGAATAAAAGTGGAAAATATCAATTCGATAGAAGTAGGTATACTACAAATAAGGAAGGCAAAATATAATTTTTAGTGTAAAAAAATATTTTAGGTTAAGATGATTGTATGGAAGTTGCCGTGTTAAATGAAAAGAAGTTTCAATTCAAAGAGTTATAGTAGTGATTGTTGTTATAGTTACTAGCAGTAGTTATGAAACAAATGTCTCTGGGTTAGTTAGCCAGCTCTTAGAGTTGCAATCTGGCCTATCCATTACCCCACGGTGAGGCCGGGAAACGCAGGAACCCTGTGTATGTACATATTGACAAATCCCTATTACAAATACACACGGGACGGTTTGAAACACAGCTACCCAAGACTCCGTTCCCAAAACTTGGTCTAGAGCGTCAAAAGGTTGAGATACGGTACAGAAAAAATATAAAGGGCCAAACTTTCAATCTAACTTTCAGTCTAAACTTACAATCTCATTTAATGGTATTATTAAATGAGATTTTCATAGGTTACAAAAAATATGGTAAATTGCTAATGAGATTAAATATAGTTGATATAATAACGTAATAAAAGTTTTTAATATATTTATCTCAGATAAATATTTTGTATGTAGTAGAGGTTTATTATTTTTAATTTGTAATAAATAATTTAATTTCAAATGATGTGTCAAATCATTGATTAGTGGTGCTGTTTATAGCAAAATATCATGAACACTACAGTTTTAACTGGTGAGACAAAAGCAAAATGATTTAATGAATATCTTTTCACTGTTTAAGTCCCATTTTTTTAAGAAATATAGTTTGGTTACTTAATTAAGAAGAACCTGCCAATAAGAACTGTTTATAATTTGCTACAAATTGGTTTCGAGGAGTTACTTAGCAAATAGATAAAAATAAATAGTGTGAAAACACTATTTGAATGATAAAATCAATCAAGCAATTACAATAAACTATTAATCGCCCACTGGTCGAAATTCGACCGAAAATTCAGTTGATATTGAGCTAAAATATACGGGGTTGAAAATGTTTTATAACTAATTATACATCTGTTTCCCTTATTTTCTATCATTTGTTATAACAAGTGCTGTCAATGGAAGCCAGACTTCTGGGTCTGAGTTTAGTTCAATAAAATTGGTTATTATTAAATTTGTCAGTCTCCTGGGTAATCGGGTATATCGATGGTTTCAGGAAGGAACGCCCGTTGTTACCAGCAACTGATGTTTCGTCAGTATTGAGTAAAGTGAACTCTATCCCGGAAAGTGACAACCGAAAGCACAAAGCACAGTCAACGTTAAGAACTTTGAGATATTTTGATTGTTCCGCGTTATTCTTTTAGGACAAATCTAAATTTCAACCGCCAATTCTCCTAAACCATAGAAATTATGCGTACAAGATCAAATTGTAGACCAGTTTCCTTATAAAGCGCAATTGGTTCATGTTAAAATTTAGTTCTGTAAGTTTGACAAGGGGTGTATGGTTGGCTTCCATTTTATTCTCTTTTATTTTAAAACGTTTGCTTCTTACTTTGCAAAAGAATATTTTATTAGAAAATGATACTCCAATTGGTCTCATGATTTTTGCATGTTAGAACTCATTTGACTTAGTTATAGAAATATTTATAAACATTTACACTCTTATTTTAATGTTTATTATTCGTTAATCGGTGAATCAAAAACCAAACTCTCTTCAGCCGAGTACTTTCTCGATCTAGATTCAATTCTGTTTGATTCCTTATGTAAATTAAATGAGAAAATTGCCCTTGCGTGTGGCCTAAGTACCTGACAGCCATTATCAAGTCATTAGACTACGTTTGTTCACAGCCATATCTACAGAAGCTAGTTTTAGTTACCTTATAAAACTAAGATTCTCAACTACGGCATATTAACAATATCCTTACAGAGTTAAATACAAGATTTCTATCATAATAAATGCATTGAAAGTGTACATACAATTTTATGTACATCTAATTTATTTTATGTTGTTTTTTGTATTTTATATGTCAAAATTTCGTTAAACTCTTTGAATACCATCTTGGTAAGCAGACGGGCCGTTAAAACCCACACTCCTAATCAGTCCGATCCGTCTTTTACCCCGAATTCTTAATTAAACAATCCTGCCCCATGAACATACATTTGACTGTTGACTCTCAACCTTGTAAGAGCTCAGCCCCCGTGCTTGATATTGATACTATGGAAAAACTCGAGACTTAATCTATATTTTTCTTAAAGCCCTAAGTGTGGCGTTGGGCTGAAGTGCAAAACAAAAACACTACTATATAATATTTATTAATTAATATCGTCTATATATGTGTAAATAAAATACATAAGTTATTTTTTATTTTCATTGTTCTTGCTTTCTAGGGTAATGATACTGCAGATGCTAGATCTACCTGTCGGTGAATTAGACAACTAATCCTGTTTAGACTATAAGGTAAATCAATCTTCTTTACCGACTGTAGTTTTATTTTTGTCCGCACGGTTGAGCTGCGATCGAAAAACAGTTTTTATTATTATTCATGTAATTAGTGAATTAAAATAGGTAAAAAGGATTGTTTCACAACTTTTTCAGCTAAAAATATTTTAATAAAAGTATTTTAATTGTGTGATTAAAAATAATTTAAATTCAGAAAAAAATTTATACAATTATTTATACTTGAGCAAATCACTTCTCGCATTGATAAAAGTAAGAATGTAGTATATTTTACTGGAAATTCCCTGACAAATTGCTTTTCAAATGAATCCAGAGTAACGTTTTCTTCGCAGGCCTTGTTTCGTAAGTAGCAGGGCCACTTTAATGTCATATGATTGTCATTGGTGTGCATGACCCTGTCCCTGTGCCTCATGCCGTCCTTGAGGAATTCCCTGATATCTCCTTGTAGTAAGAGGGTGCACAATGTCCGCTCTCAGGACGTCATACAGTGCTTTACCTGGTCCAATTTACTGAGTTAATATTGAGTCTGATAAAAGTAGAAAGGGTTTTTAAAAAAAGTTAAAGATTCAGGTTATTTAATGTTGTTTCTATTTTTTTATCCATATCAAGCTATAATGGATAAAAGTTTGTTTTTATTTAACATTTTATTCCACGATTTGTCAAATCACTAATACGTGATTTCGGGTACTAATATGGTGCCATGATACAAACGTGTCCAGTAGTCCTTCTGAGCTTCATGTGTGTGAAATATTTTGCAGTTAAATATTAACGAATTATTCATGAACAATGAGTGTTTTCTATTTAATGGCTACAACCAAAAATTAACTTAGCGTTGAAACTTGTTATAAACATAATACACGATTGAGTTACAAATTTCAGGAGTTCATTTAGGTTAGACTCCAGAGAGTGCATCCCCCCCCTCCTGCAAAATCATGCATACAAAGCACTTCACCTACTAACAAAGCATCCGTAAGCTAAACAAAGCAATTACATTGCATCACCACCACTGTTGTTGCTCTGATCAAATGCAATGGAGAGACATAACTCTGGACGACCCAGATCCGGCGATGGTTGGCTAGTCCTGCGTACAATACAGGTCCATCAATAGTTTAGCTTTGTATCCGTTAGTTATTGGAATTACCTTTTTAAGTTGTGCTTGGCATTAAAACATGCAGTGAGTTTTACTACACCAGAAGTACCTAGAGTTACGAAACAATTTTTGAACAACAATTTATTAATAAAGTCACACCATAAATAATGAAGCGAAGTGACGAAGAATATATTTAAATTGTAACTTTAACCAGATCATTTGTCTTGCTCGACAGTAACACCCGTAATTAGTGCTATCCAATATGTCGATATTCTCACTTGTTGTCTATAACAATTGTTCCTTAAATTGTAGTAGAAGAGTGAATATTATTCAAAATTTTATAAGAATATACCGATATTAAACAACAATCATTTGCCAATGACTGAGTACTGATGACTTAACATTAATTGTATACTTCCTTACTATCGGCTGATTATGACCCATAATGTTTCGTTGATTATTACTATTATTAGTAACTTGTGGACCAAGGATCTGCACATTAAAATTATGAAATATCCCATTATTACGTTTCAGTGATCACATACGCCTGAATTCCGAACTCCAAAAGGTTAGTTCCCCATTCCCTCCACTCACTCGCTGCCAAAAATTTCTCGTTCGCATCGCTCACTCACTACCTTAACTACTCGATAATTAGCTAATGTACTCATCCAATATTTGTAGTCTGTTGCAATATTTTAATAAGTATCCTTATGTTTTAATTTTAACATCTTCAGACTAATGTAAATATTTAGGATTTCATATTAGGGGTTAACATTGAATGTTCATGTAAAATATATACAGGGTGTTCAGTAATAAGTGTCAAATTGTGTGTCAAACTACATGGTAATGGTGATTAAACACGCCCGTTTAAGGTTCCCTACTCCCCCAGTATGCGGATACAAGAGAAACTAAGATTTTTTCAAATTAACTGTTCTTATTATAGAAAAACTGTGAATACTATGCCATAACATAATTTTTCATTAACTTCAGTATCATTTTTGGAACCCTTATACAATTTTCAATAAAGAAAAGTCGTAGATGTTGAGAGATTAGATGAAAATCTATGTTATTTATATAATATGTATATAGTTAATGATTTTTTCATTACCCTCATTTATTACAAATCAAAGGGAATTGGAAAGGGATTTTAAAATCGATATACAGGTAAATCGATATATAGGCGATTTAAGGCTTTTTATTACAATTTATTGGGCAGTATGTACTAGCCGCTCTTGTTACTTTCTTGGTTGTCCACGCATTCTGTGGTAGTAAAATGTTTAATACCTGACCTTTTATTAGTATACGAATTTAGGCCAATTATTATGGGGCATAAGGTCGGAGCCCCCATCTAGCCGTAGGGAAATATTATTGCATATGAAGACATTTACATATACTGTTATTCATGACATGACGCTTGTTACAAAATGTAACAATTGTATATTATAACGGCAATGAAAATTATAATTATTAATTATTATCGTCTGTTAAAAATTAAAATAAAATACATACGTTATTTTAGATTTTCATTGGTTTCGCTTTCTAAGGTAATTATACTGCAGATGCTAGATCTACCTGTTGGTGAATTAGACAATTAACCCTGTTAAGTTTATTAGGTAAACCAATCTTCTTTACCGATTGTAGTTTTGTATTTGTCCGCACGGTTGAGCTGCGATCAAAAATCAGTTTTTATTATTATTCATGTAATTAGTGAATTAAAACGAGTAAAAATGATTGTTTCACAACTTTTTAGTTGAAAATATCTTAATAAAAGTATTTTTAATTCTATCTTTATTCTACAATTTAAATTAAAGCAAATCATTTCTCGTATTGAAAAATTTTTATTGTAGTATATTAGACTGGAAATCCTCAATTCACGGATATCTTCATACTTCATAAAATTCAGAAATCATATTATTTATGGGCCTAGTTTTGTGAGTAGACAGGCCATTTAAACCTATTCTCGTCATCGGTGCGAGAGGTCGTCCATGAGGATTGCCCTGCTATCAATTTATAGTAAGAGGTGGCACAAGAGCCGCTCTCAGAACTTCATACAGGGCTTCACCTGGAGTTAATATTGGGTCCGATAAAAGTGGAAAGGGTTTTAAATAAAAGATGAAGATTTAGGTTATTTAATGTTGTTTCTATTTTTTATCCATATCAAGCTCTAAAGGATATAAGTTTGTTTTTATTATACATTTTATTCCACAATTTGTCAAATCGCTAATACGTGAATTCGGGTCCTGATATGTTGTCATTATACAAACGTTTACAGTAGTCTTTCTGAGCTTCATGTGTGTGAAATATTTTGCAGTTAAATATTAATGAATCCTTCATGAACAATGAGTGTTTTCTATTTAATGGCTTCAACCAAAAATTAACTTAGCGTTGAAACTTGTTATAAACATAATACACGATTGAGTTGCGAATTTCAGTAGTTCATTTAGGTTAGACTCCAGAGAGTGCATATACAAAGCACGTCACCTACTAACAAAGCATCCATAAGCTGAACAAAGCAGTTATATTGCATCACCACACTGTTGTTGCTCTGATCAAATGCAATGGAGGGGCATAACTCTGGACGACCCAGATCCGGCGATGGTTGGCTAGTCCTGCGTACAACACAGGTCCATCAATAGTTTAGCTTTGTATCCGTTAGTTATTGGAATTACTGTTTAATGAAATGGATTATTGAGGGTATTGCTAAATATTTGTGGAAGATGAATGGATTACTAACTTTTTTTACAATCGTTGATCCAGAACTCAATGATATATTTTTTATGGTTTGACTTGCTTTTGAACAACATATAATGCACGATCAAAGAAGTGTTAATTAAAATGATTCTTATATTCTAGTGAATAATTCGAGCCTAAATCTATATTTTTCTTTAGAGCCTTGAGCGTGGGGTTGGGTTGTAAGTGCAAAACAAAAACACCACTGGTACTACCATAGTTTTTTACTCAATTTAGTTGTAAAAAAGGTTAGTAAAAATTATTATCTTTAAAAATTATGTGAGAATTACAACAACTTTCCTAATGCTATGGCCCATGAGTGAGGCATTATGGCTTATATTTTAGCGAATTTCCCTATAGGGAATACGGTGCTATTGAGGTAGTAGTCACGGTAATACCTAAGCCCGGGACCATGATACTTTTTCGTTTTGAGGTCCCCAGCAGCTACAAAGACGGTTCGCTCAAATTCATATTTATACATTATATTTTTATTTATTTATTCATATGTGTCCGTTAACACGACAACTCTCGAAAGGAACTTCCGATTTAACTTAATTAGGCATATAGTTCTAATCATCATTCATCAGGTTCGGTTCGAAAACCTGCATGATTGGAACATGGGAACGGGTTTTATAAAGTTACAAAAGGGTCAAAAATGATTTTTTGGCATTTTTGGGCCTCATCTTTCTAAATTCAACGATTTTAGCTGAAACCACTCTAAAGAGCTTGAAAAAAACAAACAATTAAGTATTTTGAACTTTTTTCGTAGCTCAACATATTACGAAGAAAATTGTAAAACATGTTCCATGTTGTTCTAATGGGAAATCAACAAATTCCTCTATCTCACTTATTTATTGACCTATCTAGATAAAATTTGGTATGAACATTCACAAGGCAGAGTGTACCTTACATTTGCTTACAACACCCATATGGTGGCAAACCTATGGTTTCAACCGTTCCCCGTCAAAACTTATAAAATGTTACTGGTGCGTAGAAACTCATAAAATATATTGATCGTTATTTGGAATTTTATTGTAAATTTGTCAATTATTTAATGTTTGTTTATTAATAAACTCTTTGTTTTCGTGAGTTTATCTTCGTAAAACATTAAACCAGTGCCAAATTCTTGTAGATTTTAAACTACACAACTGCTAATGGAATGTGGAAAAGCAAATACTGTTTAAAATTACATATCTATTTATACACATTTTTATGGAAACTCTCTCCAAAGATTAATGTTACCGGTTTTTTCTTTAATTAGCTGAAACCCTATTAACCTCATGATCACCTGTTTAATTAAGGATTATGCTCAACTGAAACTTTCATCCGTAAAGGAATGCACAGTAAGTGAACGAACATTTCAGCTGCTTTTATGATAAAAAAAAGGAAGCAGTACTACGCAGAATATTGATTGTATGTTAAATTACAACCATAGATTTGGGAAACAAGACTGGGATGAAGAAATATGGAACTCTTTCTTCACAAAAAGTCTAGTTTCTTTAGCCTTACATCACAATAATATTTACCATTTTAGTTCGAAACCTAAAGACATAAGATAACATTACTTTGCCTTTAAATGAACATAAGCAGATATCCTCAGTCTCTTCCCAGGTGCTATTATACTCACTAATGAGGAGCGATCTCTTTTGATGTTTTATTTCACGGCGTCTCAGCCTTTCATGCCTTCAGATCTTCGAGAAGATTTCTTCTCTAAAAGGTTACAATTATAGTTTCAAGTATCAAGATGCATGTTACTCCAGCTAGATAATCAAAGTCTAATTAGAGTTAAAAAAAACTATACTTAATCTGAGTTGAATAATTTGTTATTGCATACCATCAGTTGTTGATCCAACTGGGGGGGGGGGGGGGGTAATCCTCTCCAAGGGCCCAAGAAATTAACGAAGAAGGAAGATTATTTAACCGATTTTGTAAGTTTACTTATATTTACGGTAGTTATTTTTCATATCAACTTGTTGGGAATAACAGTTTATATTCATTCCTAGTGGATGTATATTGTATCGTATCAAACCTTACGGGGGTGATATTGTTCGCGTCCGCAGCAAAGCTGCACGTACTCCCCGGGTGGTGCTAAACGAACAACAACTTTGGCAGCTGAACTATCACGCACTGTGATCTCTTAGCTATGCCAGCTGCCAGACAAAATGTTTTTTACATATACTGACTCAGGTGCTCTGCACCGCAGAATTTATTTTCTTACTCTTAAACCTTGGTGGCTGGCTAAATAAGCCATACGATATAAAAACAATTGTATCGTATAATAAAGTACTTTAGAATATTTTTGAACTGCCAGCAGCGGTTAGCAGCATTGTTTCCTTGGCGGTTAACAGCAAAACGGGTGTTGGTGTCAGTGCACAAATACATACAATATCAGGTCCTCCCTATATTTTAAAAGCATGGGCTTGCCTCACCGGAGCTTTCAGGGTTTCTGGTAGCTTGTGCCAGGAGCCTATCCCGAGGACGCCGATATCATATGCATTTGTGCACTGACACAAACTCCCGGTTGCCTCGGTGAACCGGGCGGGATTCGAACCCGCCCCAGGCGCTACCTTCTGGCCAGAAAGGTAACGCCTTAACCAACTGATCCACCGAGGCTGGTGGTCGAGGCGCTCCAATTGTCTTGTTGAGCCGCTAGCGATTCAGGAGAGAAAACTGGAACTACGATGCCGCGCTACAAATGCTATCTCAGAAACGATGAAAGCAATCTTCGGCCTTAAAAGCTATCTCAGGACGATGAATCTTTCGTCGTTGGCCTTAAAAGGGCTAAATTATAGGTTTTAGTTTTTTGCCGTTTTCCGAAAAACTTAATTTTTGATACTTTGGTACGATTATTTCCTTTATTTTTTAATAGATCTTCACAAAAATTGGTACAGATGACCATGGCTGGTTGCTAAGCAATAATACGAATCAGAATCAAATTATCTCTTATGGTTTTAATTTTACAGCTTCTATTATGTATAAAATTTCATAAAAAAAATATATAACTTTAAAAATTGTATAAAAACTAAATTTTTTTAGATACAATAAAACCACTTATTATTATTGTTGTGAAAGGTCACTAAAATAAAGATAAAAAATTTCAGATTGATATCACAGTATTTGTGTAAGTTATGTGTACCTAAAGATAACTCATTTAACATGGCGGAGATAGGGAGTGCTGGGTTACCTTAAGAACCGTTAAAAACGGCGTACAGTATACATTTTCAAGCAATATATTGACAAATAATCACACTAGCAAAATAATAGCCAAAAGAAGTATTGTCAGTTCAATTGCGATCCTTGCTTGGTAAGTAGGATGGCTACTCTTATTAACAGAAAGTAACTTATAGTACTATACCGGACAGCCAACGTCAAATTGAAATTGATTATTGTGACTACATGATAGAAGAAATGAAATATACTGCATTATTTACATTTGTAATAACCTCAGTGCTGTGTTCATGATTAAGGTTTCTACCCTTATGTACTGTATCGAAGAAAGGTGTAAGGTGTTTTTAATCTACTTAATTCTTTACGGAACATTGAGCATTGGTTTTTAGTATGTTTGTGTCTTTACTTTAAAACAACTCAGTTATCAAGGCCTACGTTGTTTGGTAAGATTTGAAAATACAGTGATATCCCTGCGTTCTCTACAGGCTTTTAAAGTATTATCCATATATTATAGACATGCCAAAATAAATAAACTTAAATTTTCAAAACTCCATATTTAACCACACAGTTGTTATTCCGTATACTGTATTCTAAAATTCCCTCAAATTAAACCATCATAAAAATTCCACCGAAAATAGTATCTACTGTACTGATACGGTTATAAATTTCTGCGAAACGTATATAACACTCTATAACCCGAATCAGTATGTGGCGACTGTTCCACGTACTACACAATTTAGGAACATGTGATTTACTATTTATAATAACGTGTGATATTTTCAATGTTTATTTTGTTACTGAGTTGTTTGTTGACTTGGATGCTTAGCAAAATACCTCTTCACTGACTACTGGCCTTTAATTTCATTCCCACATTGGTGACCCCGACGTGATCAATTTTTGCCATGTCAGAAGAGGCACTAAGATCACAAATTGTAGAACTGCAGGGTCACATTGAGGCTCTAGAGCAGCAAATTGCGCATCAACGGCCACAGCAACACTTGGTTGATGAAGCTTCGCAACTACGACACTTAACGTTTTGTACGTAAAATGAAGTGGCTCAGGTCAACCGTGTTTTTCTCCTACTACCACCCTTTTTGCCCGAAATTCCTGTTTTCCTTATTTACTATTTATTAATATCGTCTATTAAAAATTAAACAAATAAATGAAAATAAAATACACAGATATAAATATACAATTTTACAATTTTATTGGGTTTGCTTTTCAAGGTACCAAGATACTGCAGATGCTAGATCTACCTGTCGGTGAATTAAACAACTAACCCTGTTTAGACTATTATGTAAATCAATCTTCTTTACCGACTGTAGTTTCATATTTGTCCGCGCGGTTGAGCTGCGATCGAAAAATTAGTTTATATTATTATACATGTTTTTAGTGGATTAAAATAAGCATAAATGATTGTTTCCCAATTTTTCAGTTAAAATCATTTTAATGTAACTTTTTTAAACACGTTAAAGACAAAAACCCTTATATTTAGCAAAAAGTTGTAGTATAATAATAATTAAAACAAATCACTTCTCGCATAGAAGAACACAACTTATGTAGTATATATTATTGGATATCTTTTCCACCAGTACCCCTTAGAGTTATCAAAAATACAATTTTATTTGAAGGTCATGTTTTGTAAGTAGGCGGGCCAATAATGTTTCACGTAGTCAGTCAATCGGTGCGATCGTGCTACAACCCGAATTTATCAGGAAACAATCCTGCCCCATGAACATGCATTTGACTGTTGACTCTCAACCCTGTAGACGCTCAGCCCCCGTGTGCTTAATATTGATACTCTGGAAAAACTCGAGTCTAAATCTATAGTTTTCTTTAAAGCCCTAAGAGTGGGGTTGGGTTGTAAGTTAAAAAAAAAAAAAAAAAAAAAAAAACAACCACTACTGGCACTACGATAGTTTTTGACTCAATTTACTTGTAAAATAAACATTCAGATAACTGACACACACTTTCTCCCAAGAATATAAAAAGGTGTTAAAAGCCTCAAAACATGAATGTCTTGATGACTCCGTCTAATAGCTATCAGCTGAGCAGTACGAGATTGACTCTACGCGAGTCTGTGACTTTTAACAACGTACTGCGTTTGCCGCTTTTGCTAATCCAAAAATTTAAATTTTAACAAATTTTACTTTGCGAGTGGTGTAATTTTATTCATAATTTTAATCTTTATAAACTACGAAATTTTAATCAAAATCTTTAGAGCCGGTTTTGAGAAATCTAGATTTTTCACGTTTTTTGAGGGTTTTTAGGGGTAAACTGCGCTTAAAAAAAATATTTAAAAAATGAAAAAACGCCTGGAATTATCGTGTATTTGGACCTATATACCAAATTTCATTAAAATCGCACCATTGGGGCATTAATAAAAGCTATACGATTATTTATTTTATACTATTATTATTATTTGGAATGAGGTAGGATAGAGCAATGAGAGGATATTGTAACTATTACTAATTTATTGAATTAATATTAGTAGAACTCTTCTTACAGAATTTATTTTGTTTTCTTCTAGGAGTAAGAAAAAAAACACTCATTCCAAACCAAAATCGAACGAAGTAACGGATGCACATTAAAGAGTTTATGGGGTCAATGGACGTGTTTGGAGCCAGATCACGTGATGGAGTGTGTTATCCATAAAGATAACAACATCTCAACACTGAGGAGGGCGCGTGGCTGAGATGAATACAATGTAACTGGGAACCTGGTTGATTGTGCTCTGGAGTGTGTTATCTATAAAGATAACAACATCTCAACACTGAGGAGGGCGCGTGGCTGAGATGAATACAATATAACTGGGAACCTGGTTGATTGTGCTCTGGAGTGTGTTATCTATTAAGATAACAACATCTCAACACTGAGGAGGGCGCGTGGCTGAGATGAATACAATGTAACTGGGAACCTGGTTGATTGTGCTCTGGAGTGGGTTATCCATAAAGATAACAACATCTCAACACTGAGGAGGGCGCGTGGCTGAGATGAATACAATATAACTGGGAACCTGGTTGATTGTGCTCTGGAGTGTGTTATCTATTAAGATAACAACATCTCAACACTGAGGAGGGCGCGTGGCTGAGATGAATACAATGTAACTGGGAACCTGGTTGATTGTGCTCTGGAGTGTGTTATCTATTAAGATAACAACATCTCAACACTGAGGAGGGCGCGTGGCTGAGATGAATACAATATAACTGGGAACCTGGTTGATTGTGCTCTGGAGTGTGTTATCTATTAAGATAACAACATCTCAACACTGAGGAGGGCGCGTGGCTGAGATGAATACAATGTAACTGGGAACCTGGTTGATTGTGCTCTGGAGTGTGTTATCTATTAAGATAACAACATCTCAACACTGAGGAGGGCGCGTGGCTGAGATGAATACAATATAACTGGGAACCTGGTTGATTGTGCTCTGGAGTGTGTTATCTATTAAGATAACAACATCTCAACACTGAGGAGGGCGCGTGGCTGAGATGAATACAATGTAACTGGGAACCTGGTTGATTGTGCTCTGGAGTGTGTTATCTATTAAGATAACAACATCTCAACACTGAGGAGGGCGCGTGGCTGAGATGAATACAATATAACTGGGAACCTGGTTGATTGTGCTCTGGAGTGTGTTATCTATAAAGATAACAACATCTCAACACTGAGGAGGGCGCGTGGCTGAGATGAATACAATATAACTGGGAACCTGGTTGATTGTGCTCTGGAGTGTGTTATCCATAAAGATAACAACATCTCAACACTGAGGAGGGCGCGTGGCTGAGATGAATACAATATAACTGGGAACCTGGTTGATTGTGCTCTGGAGTGTGTTATCTATTAAGATAACAACATCTCAACACTGAGGAGGGCGCGTGGCTGAGATGAATACAATGTAACTGGGAACCTGGTTGATTGTGCTCTGGAGTGTGTTATCTATTAAGATAACAACATCTCAACACTGAGGAGGGCGCGTGGCTGAGATGAATACAATATAACTGGGAACCTGGTTGATTGTGCTCTGGAGTGTGTTATCTATAAAGATAACAACATCTCAACACTGAGGAGGGCGCGTGGCTGAGATGAATACAATATAACTGGGAACCTGGTTGATTGTGCTCTGGAGTGTTATCTATTAAGATAACAACATCTCAACACTGAGGAGGGCGCGTGGCTGAGATGAATACAATGTAACTGGGAACCTGGTTGATTGTGCTCTGGAGTGTGTTATCTATTAAGATAACAACATCTCAACACTGAGGAGGGCGCGTGGCTGAGATGAATACAATATAACTGGGAACCTGGTTGATTGTGCTCTGGAGTGTGTTATCTATTAAGATAACAACATCTCAACACTGAGGAGGGCGCGTGGCTGAGATGAATACAATGTAACTGGGAACCTGGTTGATTGTGCTCTGGAGTGTGTTATCTATTAAGATAACAACATCTCAACACTGAGGAGGGCGCGTGGCTGAGATGAATACAATGTAACTGGGAACCTGGTTGATTGTGCTCTGGAGTGTGTTATCTATTAAGATAACAACATCTCAACACTGAGGAGGGCGCGTGGCTGAGATGAATACAATATAACTGGGAACCTGGTTGATTGTGCTCTGGAGTGTGTTATCTATTAAGATAACAACATCTCAACACTGAGGAGGGCGCGTGGCTGAGATGAATACAATGTAACTGGGAACCTGGTTGATTGTGCTCTGGAGTGTGTTATCTATTAAGATAACAACATCTCAACACTGAGGAGGGCGCGTGGCTGAGATGAATACAATGTAACTGGGAACCTGGTTGATTGTGCTCTGGAGTGTGTTATCTATTAAGATAACAACATCTCAACACTGAGGAGGGCGCGTGGCTGAGATGAATACAATGTAACTGGGAACCTGGTTGATTGTGCTCTGGAGTGTGTTATCTATTAAGATAACAACATCTCAACACTGAGGAGGGCGCGTGGCTGAGATGAATACAATGTAACTGGGAACCTGGTTGATTGTGCTCTGGAGTGTGTTATCTATTAAGATAACAACATCTCAACACTGAGGAGGGCGCGTGGCTGAGATGAATACAATGTAACTGGGAACCTGGTTGATTGTGCTCTGGAGTGTTATCTATAAAGATAACAACATCTCAACACTGAGGAGGGCGCGTGGCTGAGATGAATACAATATAACTGGGAACCTGGTTGATTGTGCTCTGGAGTGTGTTATCTATAAAGATAACAACATCTCAACACTGAGGAGGGCGCGTGGCTGAGATGAATACAATATAACTGGGAACCTGGTTGATTGTGCTCTGGAGTGTGTTATCTATTAAGATAACAACATCTCAACACTGAGGAGGGCGCGTGGCTGAGATGAATACAATGTAACTGGGAACCTGGTTGATTGTGCTCTGGAGTGTGTTATCTATTAAGATAACAACATCTCAACACTGAGGAGGGCGCGTGGCTGAGATTAATACAATATAACTGGGAACCTGGTTGATTGTGCTCTGGAGTGTGTTATCTATTAAGATAACAACATCTCAACACTGAGGAGGGCGCGTGGCTGAGATTAATACAATATAACTGGGAACCTAGTTGATTTTCCTCCGCAATATAATCTATATTGTAAAAATAGACATTGAAAATGTCGAGGGAGTTTTTTATATTTACTATAAAATGTCAATAATGTATTAAGACTAGCATAAGCTTATTTTTATATTTATACTAAGTGTAAAAAAGGGGTTTCGTAAAAATTTGAAACGTTCTAAATTCTCTCAACATTAAACTAACGTTAAATATAATATTTTTTAAGTGTTTAGTTTATTCTACAACAAGATTCTACAGTACTTAGTGAAAACAAAAAGTAATCCAATAAATAGTTCAAATTTTATTTTGGATGAATTTAGTAACAAAAGTGAAATCGATTCCTAACATTAGAAGTTTAACAAAAACATCTTACTTTAACTTTGATTTCACATTCAAACTATCTTTTTTAGATTGCAAACTAAATCCACAGCCGAAAGGATTGAACATTTTTTATTCCATCCAGCATAAATTCACTCGTAATCACGTAACTTTATTTTTCACGGCCCAAACATCAGAAGCGTGACCTGAGTGTATCACAGCGTGTATTCCTTGTGCAACTCTTATACATACCTCCTATAATTAACAGTTACAATAACAGTTAGTTATAATTAACAAAAACGCGATAGACACCAAAAGTCTTTCAATGTAAAAACGTATGAATTTGTTTTAAGTTTTTTTCGATAATTTCTGATAAATACTTTATAATAGGATTCCATACTATCATATATATATATATATATATATATATATATATATATATATATATATAAAATATTATTTTATGACTGTGGTGATTTGCCAAATTTAATTTCGATGGTGGTATCATCATATATATCAATACATATATATGATATATATCATATATATCATACATATCAATCATATATATATATATATATATATATATATATATATATCATACTAATATACCGTTATTCGAGCTTTGATCTAACAAGGGGAAAAAACTAAAGTTTTAGCTAGTTTTGACTGTGTAAAAAAGTGTTTGAACGTTTGATAAAACCCAATATTGAATATGCTGACTTACAAAGTGACGGTATATGGTCCCCAAAAGAAAATTTGGAATCGAACAAAATCCCCAAATCCTTAAAATTTGATTTAAAAATTTTCATTACAGCACATTTTTTATGTTGAATTTCATATTTTTTCACTCCAAGCAACTAGTGAATCTATATTTTGTTGTAACTTATCACTATCATTTTGGCTACTGAAACTTCTAAACATTTTTAAATCATCGGCATATTTTTTGCACTTAATAATTTTTATTGTAGTAACGAATTATTGTATAGAGTTCATAGGATGTGGAATGAGCCTTCATCACACCAATGTTTATTTGCAGGAAACAAATTATTTTTGCCGATGTGTACTTTTAACATGGCGGCCATTTGAAAATTTTTTAACTCAAATATATCAAAAACCGTAAATTTTATAAAAGACTATACAAGTGACAGCAAAATTGAAATTAATATTACTACATGGAATTATTGAACGTAACATAGGCATTCAGCTATGGTCTACAATTATTGCTATTTGAATAATGAGTAAAGGCAGCTGACTAGGGGCTTTGGCCCGCAATCCACTATAGGTATGAAGCTACGCAAAAGATCAAGGTCATCTTGGTAACAATATCAATGTGTATGTAGGCCTACAAAAATATTTACCAAGAGAGAAAATGAAAATTTCTCTGTTATAGTAAATGAAATATTTGATCAGTATCGTAACTAAACTGCTCGATTTCAAGCAACATGTACACTATTATTAAATAAATATCTCGTTGTGGAGACTTAAGTACTAATCAAACTTCAAGGTATTTATTATTCTATTTTCTCATAAGTGCAATGAAGATTATGAACGTTTTCTTAAATGAGGCTACTTCAGACAAATATTAACAACTCATCACCTTGTTAGGGTTATCTAATTAATTTGTAAATTGATTTTAATATAACAATTTCATAGATTTTTACTAGGCATTTAGGATTCTTATTTTTACTTACAAATTAAAAGTATAAATGTTGAAAAACCCAATCTGTTATCATTTAAAATAGAATAAACCTCGTACAATGCTCGTACCTATAAGCCAATGAATGCGGTTTTCAAACTCTGTAGCCTCTTAGAAAAAAAAAAAAAAAAAACAAAAACATAACAACGCAACGTTATGCATGTTATGTTTATGCATAACAATAACTCATGCTTAAAAATGCATAAGTATGCAACTGCGACGTATGGTAGAATAGATACAAATATCACAACCTATTCAAATTCTTATTAGTCACTTTTTCGTTGAGATGAACTTGTTGGTGTCGACAATACTCTAGGAGTGTATAAATTAAAATTTGTCTTCTGGAACTTCGTTGGCAGTAGCTCTTTTAAATGATGTCAGTATGAGGTCAGATTGTCCTTAAACATTTGCCAAGAGCATTCTAGTATAAGTGGAAGGGAATGGATACAAACTTAATTTGTATCGAAATTCCCTATAGGGAATACGCTTTTACGGTAGTAGTCAAATAAATTATACCATAAATTGATAAAATTTGGTTTGTACATTCACTAGGTAGAGTGTTGCTTATATTTGCTTACAACATCCCCATGGTGCCAAAATATAAATACTCACCCCCATGGGTTTTATGGGGTGAATAAAACAATACAAGAATTTCTTACCATTTAGCATTACCTGCACTGGAAATATATTATAGTATGTTTGCTTACAACACCCCTATGCTGCTTAAACCTCCATCCTCATTCCCATGTTGTAGCCTACATGGGGAAAACACCAAATTCCATTGGAAATTCAATGAATACGCAGGTCTGCTACGATGGGGGTATTATAATTCCTAAACATATTACATAAATTCAAATGCAAGATAAACATATAACAACTTAAGAAGTGGTATCTAGGTAAAAACTGTATCTTTATTAAAGGTGGTACAGTATGATAAAAAGTACTATCCGAAAGTGGTATACCATCGCTCGATCTAATTCGAATACGAGGCAACGCCTCAATTCAATGTAAGTAATGTGGTCTAAAATATATTTAAGCGACAATGCAACGTATAAGAATAAAAAAAAAACAGCATGGTAGAAAAGGAAACCCACTCCCTAAATATGTTCCAATATATAATATTTTAATTAAAAGTATCTGGATCTTGTAAGTCACGAACAAACTCTATTGTTTTTAAAATTAGACGATAGTGTATGTTATTATCGTCTATTAAAAATGAAAATATATTTAAAATACGCGGGCCAACTTTAATTTACATTTACTTTCCAAAGTATTATACTTCAGGTGTTGTTGGTAAATAAACAACCAATACTGTTAAGACTACTAGGTAAAACAATCTTCATTACCGACAATAGTTCTACATTTGTCCGCGCGGTTGAGCTGCGATCGAATAACATGTGTATATTATTTTTCTGGTATTTAGTGTTTAAAAATAAGCAAAAATAATAGTTTACACAACATTTTCAGATTAAACATTTTTTATTAATTTATTTGTAATATGTAAAACCAAAATAAATTATATTTAGCAAAAAGTTGTGAAGATTAGATTAATTTACTTCTCGCACTTAAGAACTTTATATTTTCAGTATATCAACCAGGGATTTTTTTTATCATCATGAATTTTCAGCGGGTCCGTCTGTTCTATGTATTTTATTTGAAGGTCTAGCCTAATTAATAGGCGGGCCAATTGAATCAAGATTGTTCTCTGTAAGTTTATGTGCCTATCACGCACGTGATCTCTCAGTTATGCCAGTTGCCAGACAAAATGCAAATAGCCCTTTCCAAGGCCAATCAAAAAATTTAGGCTGTGTTAGTTCTATAAAGAAAGATCTAATTATTATTACAGTGTTTATCTTTTTACACATACTGACTAAGGTGCTCTGCACCGCAGAATTTATTTTCCTATTCTTAAAACCTGGAGGCTGGCTAAATTAGCAATAGCAATACTATATATATACATGGGTGCCTGCTATCCTGGGTTGGCAGGCCTGTCTGTCAAGTGTACTTCAACCAAAAACTTGCTCCGTTAAATATTGCAAAAATTGTGAGTTATACTTAGTGTTATAATTAATGGACTAGTACCAATGTGATTACATGTGCTACTGACCAACTATACAATTGGAGAACATTCCGTAAGTTGTCAATGTGCCGAACTTTATGTAAAACTAATCTGGTGGAAGTCAGCTTGGGACATTATTCCGGTGTGTGCAGCCCAGTGCGCAACCATCTCGCGCAGACTACTCAGGCTGCCGGTACCAAGCTGCGGGGAATTCACAGACCGATATTTCCCTGCCCTGAGCGACGCAGTCAACCCACCGGCTGACACTGCACGGCAGAGAGCGGACAGCGGCAACGCCTGCAACTGCAGTGACACCGCACCGCGGCAGACCTGTCTGGCGGAACGGCGGCACCGATGTCACTTGTAGGCGCAACATCAACTGCACGGCCCGACTTCTAGCATCGGATACTGCCGACTACATCGCCGTGAACGACTGATCTTCTTTGGACATTTACCTTTGTATTAATTCTTTTCTGCTGCATTTTGTTTGTGTAATAAATGTACTAACAACCATATTGTTATTATTTATTAAATTAATTTTAAAATATGTTGGAGCTTGAAACGGTACTGTTTGAAGTATCAAATCTAGATCTAAAATCAGAGGCTTTAGCGTCCAAGCTATGTTTAGACTTAAATAAGCTAGCAGCCAATCACTCAGAACTAGACCTAAGTGACCTAGTAAGTGGCGTTCTTGACACAATAAAACGCCTTGATAGCAAAGCTGCTTTAACGTTTGAGCTAGCTGAGTCTAACAACAAGCTCAAGGATGAGATCTCTCATCTTGAGCATCTTCTCAATGAGGAAAAAAATAAACGTAAATCTGATTTAAATCAATCTCTCAGTGTCCAGGACGCAATAGAACTGGAGAGAGATGCTTCTGAATGTGAAAAAATTGCATTGCAACAACAGCTAGAGGAGTTGCAAAAACGTTTAACTAATTGTTTTTCAGAGAGACAATCATTTGACAAGCTGTTAAGTGACAAAGACAATGAATGTACTAGGCTAAGAGGTGAAATAAGTAGCTGTAATGAACAAATTTCTAAATTAAATAACTTGATTCACAGTTTGAAAAGTAATAACCGAGGTCTTGGTAACTCAAACTGGAACAAAAAGAAATGGCTAGATGATAAAATAATGCAGGCCTACTTCGACAACCTATTTAGCAGTAGTAAAACTATTTCTGATGCAAAATGCTTGTTTATTGGACCCAATACCACTCAGATTCTCATCCATGGGACCAATCCTGATGTAAATATCTCTTTGTCGGGCATGTCATTTAACACAGCTGAATTTGCTTTTTTTTGTATAAATAACTGCAGTAACCCGGACCTGGAAGACTCAGGCTCCCATTGGAGATTGCTTGTCATTGATATTGAGTCATCTAAAGCATATCACTTCGACTCCCTTTCAAATATTAATCAAAGATTTGCGCAAACCTTAGCCATTAAGTTAGACATAAATGTAGATTCATTCAAGGAGGTTCCTTGTTTGCAACAGACAAATGGGTTTGAGTGTGGTTTACACGTCCTTGTAAACGCACACATGTTGTTGTGCAACTACTGTAGCAAACCGAAGGAGCTGCGACTCAAAACTGATATCGGTCTATGGTTTGAGCGTTTTAGTAAAGGGGAAAGTAACTTTGAATGTTCAATGATACAAAATGTTAATTTAACAGACAAGTGTATTTATAAAGTTAAGAAACCCGTCAGCAGTAAGAAACCCGCAAACAGTTCATCAAATGTGAAAAATAATTTCAGTTGTAAATGGCAGGTTTCAAAGAGTAAGAGGAAAAGAGTTCAGTCTTTGGCTAAGCAGCCTTTTGAAAAGATTGTACAATGTACAAATAGGTTTAGTGTGCTTTCTATCCCCGATACTTGTAATTATGAAAGTGATTGCAAAGATTTGAAGGGAAATGAGTCTACAGAGGACGTGCAGTCCCAAGCAGTAAAACATTTCAGTAAGCCTGCTTCACAGGCAAACATTTCCTCACTTAAAGGTAAATCTAAAACAACTACTTTCGCTCCTGTAGAGTCAACCTTTAAAATAGACGATAAACAAAACCATCATGTTCAAAATGGTCAAAACACTAAGAAATTTCCTATAGTTAGAATATTTTCTGACAGTCATGGTCGAGGTATCAGTGAACTATTAGAAGTAAGGATTAGTCATAAGTTTTCTGTCTCAGCAAGTGTGAAGCCAAATGCTAAACTTAAACAGGTACTGGAAGGTGGCTGGAATGAAATAAAAAATATGTCAGATAGGGATCGCCTTGTCATTTTTGCTGGAACAAATGACATTGTAAGTTCCGGACACTGTGGTGGCTTAATCGACGAGCTGGACGGGGTGCTGAGAGCAACAACACACACAAAGGTCACGGTGGTGGGCCTGCCTTTGAGGTATGACCAGCCATCCCTGATCGAAACTATAAACGAACTAAACCGCAAACTTAATGATCTCGTAGCGAAATATCCTGGTGCCTCGCTGGTCTCCTTGGCCCCGCTGGATCGCAAGTGCTACACCAAGCATGGGCTCCACCTGGGTCCGGGGGGCAAGCGGAGGCTTGCGTGCTTGCTGCGGGATGCTTTGTGTCCGTTCTCTCTGAGCCATGCCGATGTGTGCCGGGGGAAGGGATTGGCCCTGCCGGTTGATGGTTCAGACACCTCTGGTGAAAAACCTACTGCGGGTGCTGGGAGGCTTGTTGATAGTGGGTCTAAAACGGGTCGTATTTTCTTTAACAGGTCTTTTTTAGAGACCGCTCGCAGGCAGTACGGGGTGCCGTGGACGGATCCCGGGCGGGCGTGGGCGGCGTACACCAGAGCTGTCTAAAGATCCTCCATCAAAATATCAGGGGTCTCACTTCAAAACTCGACCTACTCCAATTATTTCTAAGTGAGGAAAATCCAGATATTGTCTGCTTGACCGAGCACAATTTGAAAATAAATGAATTTGAAATGATAAGACTAGTAGGATATTGCAATGTATCATCATATTGCCGGTCAGGTTTGGATAGAGGAGGTGCCTGCATATTAATCAAAGACGACATTGAATTTCAAGCTGTAAATACAGAGCTGTTTTGCAAGGAAGGTGAGTGTGAGCTGGCGGGAGCTAAAGTGACCTGTGGACAGGAACACGTTCTAGTCATAGCAGGCTACAGACCCCCTACAAACAATTATAGTATATTTTATAAGAATATTTCTGAATGCCTAAACAGATTTTGTGGAGATAAGTTAAGTAATATTGTAATTGGCGATTTTAACATAGACCTTGCGAAAAAATCTTTTATTGCCTCTCAATACACTACAATAATGGATTCTCATGGCCTAAGCAACAGAGTAAGATCATTCACCAGAGAATTCAAAGGCTCAAAAACACTCATCGATCACGTTTTTACTGACTTTGATGAGATTAATTTCAACTGCAATGTAGTCGTGTCAGCCCTATCAGACCACCATGCTCAGACTGCTACGATAACTTATTCGGAGTTCAACAACCAGCCGAAAGTCAAATCCAGGCTTGGTAGAAAATTTTCGCAGTCGGGAAAAGACTACTTTAAAATATTGTTATCCAAAGAAAACTGGGACTCTGTTTATGTTGCCAAAGATATCAATGAAAAATATAATACTTTTGAAACTACTATAAAACACTTTTTTGACATTGCCTTTCCTAAACAAAAAATCAAACAAAAACAGTTATCGAAATGCAAAAAGATAGTACTAAGTGACGAATTAGTTGAGATGAGAAAGGAAGTACGTGACTTGTACATAAAAACCAAAGACCTGGGTTCAACTCATTACTTGAGGCAACACTATCTGCGCACAAAATCAAAATTCAGATTTTGCATTCGGCAACTAAAATCCAGACAAATATTGGAAAAAATCGATAAATCGGCAAACAAAACCAAGGCTATCTGGGCAACAATAAGAGAAAATGTAAATTGTAAAGAAAACAAAACCAAAGAAATAAAGCTCAATGATGATGACGGGCGAATAGTAAGTGACCCGACCACAGTAGCTAACATGTTCAACAACTTTTTTGTAAACGTGGGAGCCTCGACTGGAATAGTCGCAAATTCATTAAGTTGTCGCAACATAACAAGAGACTCACTTTTCCTCCATAAGACCGATGAAAAAGAAGTT
This sequence comes from Neoaliturus tenellus, assembly GCA_030545055.2. NCBI lineage: Eukaryota > Metazoa > Arthropoda > Insecta > Hemiptera > Cicadellidae > Neoaliturus > Neoaliturus tenellus. Next base: position 13,588,680 of record CM061531.1, on the reverse strand, counting down.
GAAAGTGCAATCATAGAATTGAAAAACAAAAAATCGGCAGGTGCAGATGAAATATCAGCCTCAATAGTTAAGGATGTTGCAAAAATAATATCCAAGCCCCTCAGCCACATAATAAATACTTCATTTATAACTAGTAGTGTAAAATTGTAGGGTCTGGGCCATGACGTCATCACGATGACGTCAGCAGTGATGACGTCATCAATGACGTCACGAATGACGTCACTAATGACGTCATATGACGTCACATAACGTCACACCTATGATGTCATGGTGACGTCATTACCGCTGACGTCATCATGATGACGTCACTGACGTTAATTAGATCAAGGTCACGCAAGAATACAAAAAAAAAATTTTTTTGCACTTTTGCGATTCCTCAAATTTTGCTGAGAAATTGAAATTTCTCGAGGAATCACAAAAGTGCAAAAAAATATTTTTTTTATTCCCTAGCGATCAGACTCTTGATCTAATATATCAGTCAGGGGTCATTGACCCGTCCCAGCAGCCCCACTTGAAAAAAAAAAAAAAAATAATTTTTTATATTTTACTTACCCACCGAGAGACTGAGAGCCGAAGAATAATTTCTTCAAACACCCGACATTGCGACAAACGACAAGCGATCCGAACAGCACCGCGTCCGAAGACGTACTGACTTGGGCGCAGGCGGTTTCCCAGGTACCCGGCCAAGTGGTGGGGATAAGGAGGTGGTGGGGGTAAAGTGGTCAGAAGGAAGAAAAATTTATTTTCTTACAAACAACTCGTCCCAGCCGGTCCTTTACCGGACCTCCGTAACTCGGATTGGAAATATTTCCTGAGAAATATTTATTTTTTATTCTTTCTCAGGTGATGTTGGAACTGGGTCGGGAATTGGAGTCACCAACGTAACCTTACTGGCAAAAGTTAGCTCGTCTAAAAGTTTCTGAAACATTTTATCATCCATAGTGATATTTGTGTCCCTTGAGTAAAATTTTGGATTATTTTTGAAGCAACGTTTCATTTTTGTTAAAGTGGAAGTCTTGAACACCTTAACAGAATTATTTTGCTTGGCCAGCAAAAATTTTACTCTTAATAATTTTTCTCGCAAAGTTTCAGCCATAGATGTGTCTCACAGTAAGGTTTGGATAAAACTGAAACACTTAGTCCAGTGTTGTACCTTAGCTGGAAGTAGTGGGGGAACAGGGCTATAGTGGGGGAATGAGTAGTGGAGGGGGTAATGCGGACTGTTGTTGACAAGTGTAGAAACAGTTTGCTGGGAACTGTCCAAGGAGTAACACGTACTGTGCAGAAAAATTAACCGAGAGACTTGTGTAAAATTTTTAACTCCAAGAAATATTTAATGTAAGACTAAAAGAGGTAGAGCCAAATGAAAAATAATTTTGTAGGAGACGGGTATGGATCAGTTTTGTAGTAAAGTTCAAAATCCACTTGTGTGGAATAAAATTAAATTGTGAGCGAAAAATATTTAGCCACACCTGCAAAATACAAGTGTATGGAAATATTAGGAGACCTGTATAGCTAAATAAAAAGTAATTTTGTATCAAACAGTCTTCCAACATTTCAGTTTCTAAGTCTTAACAAGTAAGGAATAAAATATTAAATAATGAGTGGAAAATAATTTGTTAAGTAAACGTAATTGTAGAAGTGTAACAAAAAGTAATTTTGTGCAAAACAGGCTAGGTTCTGTTTTGCTAAGTTTAATAAAAATGAAAAATAAAAATTTACTCACAGAAAAGTCCCGCGGCGGCGAGGTGTGGTGTGTTTGTTGGCTTGCAATAAACTGACTTACCTTCTGTTGAGCTACAGTTGGCAAGCTGGCCAAGAAACCAGTCTGTTATATAAGCATTACGTAACCGTCTCTGCCGGCTGTGCTGAGTTTGGCAAGCTAAAATATAATTCTATACTACAACTGTCCTGGACCAAAAATATTCTAAGTCCCAAGACCCCTCCCCCCCCGGCTCCGGACGAGAAGTGCCCCCCCCCCCCCCGGGGGAGGAGGAGGTGGCATAGCCCGAGGCGTTGCCATACCTTGACACGTGTTGTATAATGAGATCCGGTTAGTAATGTATTCAGGTGTGGCTCTTGGAGATTGTCCAATGCCGCAAACAAGTACGTGTCGAGGTCTGGCTGTTTACGTAACCAGATCCGGTTCCCCCACTCCTGACCGGCTCAGCTTCGGTTCTCTGAGGCTTTGCTTCCTCGCAGTTGGTTTCAAACACTTCAGCTGAGTGGTTGAAGCTCTGCCCTACAGGATTCGCAATGTAATGTTGGCGCCGCATTATATTGGGAATTCTTTTAGTCTAAGGCATGGCATGTGTAGTGTTAAGAAATATTTTATTTTGCGCTTGCTGCTTCTGCTAGGTCTTGGTGTTGGATTTATTTAGTCTAAGTGTTGTGTGTTGTAAAATATTTCTTTGTACTAATCTTCACAGGTTGTCCCTAAGTAGAAATTTTTCTAAATTCGCATCTTGGAGGTACTCCTCCGTAAATTGGCAGCTTAAGTGTTAGGCTTTTGAAACTTAACAGTCTCTGTAAAATAAAAATTTTTCGAGGTTCAGAACCTCAAGAATTATTTGTTACCAACAATAGCATGGCACCTAACGAGCCTGGGGGTAGGCCCCTGGGGATCCACCGTTAGGCCATCGGCCAGCGGCGCTGCTGGACCTCATCACTCGTCACTGGCAACATACGGGTGGTTGGCATCCTTCAGCACGAGGTGCCGGAGCTATTTGTGGCCGGTCGGTTAGGCGCAATTAAACCAGCAGGCTTGGTCATGATAGCTCCTCAGTCATGGTTAGCATGGCTTCTTCCAAATTATTGTAGCATGTTTCCCTTAAGGAAACTCAAAATTAAATAAATAATGTTTTATTAAATAAATAATTTTTTATTAAATCACCTTCCCCTAAATGTTGAGATCCCCCCGATGCCTCTGACCGCCGGCGGTCTTAGGCATCGGGGGGATTTCTTTTTTAACTTTTGGATGACCTTGACCCATATTAGTGTGTGAATAAAATAATATTTTGTTCCACATGATATGTAGGTCAGCCATGACTTAGGCGGATTTTTGCCTGAGTTCTGAGGACTCCTCAGGACTTAGAGCGAGATGCGACTAAGTGTTGGCTGTCCAAACTGTGGTGGAACAAAATATTATTTGATGTTGACACATGAGTAAGGGTAGCAGGTATCCAAGAGTTAAAGTCCTAGGGGTAGGTGACCCCCCCCGAGCCCCGGACGGCAAGTGAGCCCCCCCCCGAAATTTTTTTTTTGGGATTTTGACCTTGACCAAAAATTTTTTGCTCCGGACGAAAACTGCGCCCCCCCCGAAATTTTTTTTTTTTGGGATTTTGACCTTGACCAAAAATTTTTTGCTCCGGACGAAAACTGCGCCCCCCCCCCGAATTTTTTTTTTTTTGGGATTTTGACCTTGACCAAAAATTTTTTGCTCCGGACGAAAACTGCCCCCCCCCCCCGAGGGGGGAGGTGGAGGTGGAGGCCTCTGGTACTTTTCCATTGGCACGTTTGACCATTTGGTTACATAAGTAGATCCGGGTATTACGTAACAGACTTGTTTGTCCCCACCACATAGCGCGCTGGAATATTCCTTTGGGCCGCGAGCAGTTTCATTCTGCTTCCAACTTGTAAGCCGAATACTTCGACGTACCGCTCCGCACCATGCCTCGCTTCAAGAATTATCCTCCAGCCACCGCCGCCTCGCCTGCCACGACCTCCGCCGCCTCGCCTGCTACGACCTCCGCCACATCACCTGCCACTACTTCTGCATCCATGCCAAGCTTGTCACCACTGCCAGCGCCGCCAGTCACTACCGGTCAGAAAATTATTGTGGATATGCGTCCTGGATCGACCATCACTGGTGAAACAACTGTGCGAGATATTTTGACCGCCATGACTGTGTTGATGACTGCTACTACGAATACCGTGACTACCGTTTCGAGTGCAACTAAACCGGCCGTTATATCATTGGACTCAAGCTCTGAGGAAGAAATTTTTCTTAGTTCGAAGAAGCCTCAGAAGCTATCAACTCCTCCAAGACCAACATCGCCTACCCAAGAAATCCTGACCTATTTTAAATCCCTTATTGATCCAACCACTCTTGTCACTCCTGTAACTCCTTCCACTAGTCCTGCTAAACCGCTACAAAATATTTCCTATCCTTCTACCTCGAAAGATCCTCAACCTGAAGTGGAGAAACCCAAAATATTAGTAAGTATTCCAATTAATAAAATTAAACCGGGGTTACGGAAAACAATAAGGTCTAAGAAGGCGGCGGCACCGAAACGCCAGTGTGAATTTGTTTGGGAAACTGTAGCGAAATTCGGTCAAAAATGTGCCAGGTGGGCTGTTGGCGGTCAAATGTTATGCCGCTATCATCTTGACCGCAAATCAGCCTGCACCCGGAATACAGCACGACCATTTTCGCTAAATGTTGCTCCTGTCAAACAAAACAAACGTTCTTTTGTGCGCTATGAAAGACTCTATGAAGGTCATAAATATTTTTTCCGAAAACATCTTAGTGTAAAGCCTAACGTGTTTTTGATGAGGCACAATGACAAAAATGTTGAGGTAAGGGTTTCTCCAGAATTTGTACAACCACATTTTATGACCTTCAGGGGGTATTTGATACGCAAGCGTGTCTTAGGACAGTTGAGAACTGTGTGGCGTATGAAGGAGTAACTTGAGATGTAAAAAAAAATGTTTTTTCTAAATTATTCTTTTTCCAAAATTAAGTTTTCCAAATTAGTTTTTCCAAATTATTTCTTCACCCTCTTGAAATAAGGGAGGGGGGTATTATATAAATGAGCTATTAAAAAAAAAAAAAAAAATAGTTCATTTATATAATATCTTAACCTGGGGATAATGTTTTTCTTTTTATAAAAAAAAAAACATTATTCAGACACGTCCCAAACCAGTGTCCTGGACGGTGAAGAAAATTTATAACAAATTAATTTTATTAACCGAACAGATGTTTAGCAATGTGGTAAAGCAGTACATGATTATGTGACAACCGGTTTCCCCCACTACTGAAAGGTCACGTGACAACCAGTTTCCCCCACTACTACTGAATCTCACTGAGTTCCCAGCGCTACTCACTTGGTTCATTCTGCTTTGTACTTTCATCCGAGCTACACATCATGAGTGAAAACACTGCAGAAGTCTCATTTGAAGCGCCCAGCAGAAAATTTCAGCCTGACCACGAGCGGGTGGTAAAAATTTTAGGAGCAAATCCATTTGTATATGCTCCAATGCTGGTTGACTACAAAAATTACTCTTCACCAGAACCTGGACCATCCAATGAAGAAAGAGGAAATATTTTAAGACATGCATTGATGGAGGGCACGGTGGAGAATAAAATAAAAAATAAGGAGTTGAAGCGGTTGGCGGACCATCAGCGCAATTACAAGGAGCGAGTGGCGATGCTCCGGTTAAAACTGGTGGTGCCAAAAGTTAAATTGCGCGCCAGTAAGCTGGACACTTTGATGGAGGCTGCGGATTATATCCAGCAGTTGGAGCGAAAAATTAAATATTTAGAAGCTCAACTGGAAAATAAGAATTCTGAACGACTTGTCATTGCAAGTCCAGAATTTGTAGACGATGGTGGGGAGCAAATTTTGGGAATGTAAAATTATTTTATTTTGTGCGACTTGGACTTGAACACGGACTAGCTGTTTGGTATGTGAAAAAAAACAGAGCGGGGGATAGAGCACTCTGTGATACTGGAATAACATATCACTTAGTGCTTTATCCCCCGCTCACAGGGTAATTTTATTTGGCCTTGACCTACTTAAAAAAGAAGTGGTGGGGGTAAGTTTAACCAGGTGTAGGGTATTGAGGAGGTTGCTCAGTTTCAGTTCAGCGTAGCTAAGAGACGCACCCTAGAGATGGCTCCTTTTAGTCTTGTAGAATTGTGTTTAATGAAAATTTCCGATGAAACCGAATTGTTCCGTTATGTTGTGCATCAGTCTGGTGCACCACCAAAAATTAAAAATTTAGTGAAGGAGTTTGACTTTGAAAGGAATGGCTACACAAATTATTTTGCTTATGTCTTCAGAAATGAAAATCTTAAATTTTGTAAGGAGTGTGGTTTTGCTGCTTGTGAGGACATGATGGAATTTATACAAAACGGTGGCTACATGTTGATGACTGGAATTTGTAACATAAAAAGAAATGAAATACCACAAGAAAAGTGTGATATTTGTGCTTGTTATTTACACGATTGGCATACATACAGCAGAAACCAGGTGGAGCTTCTTGAAAAGTGGTGGGGGGTAAAGTGATATAGGAGGTGAAAAGCGTCAGTTTGAGCTCATTCTTTGCAGAACACTCTAGTGATCAGCATCATGGTGAGCCACTGCGTTGAATTTATATTGCTGGAGGAGGACTTGGTAGAGATTGTGGAGCTAATAGAAGACGCGACAAGGAAAGGGACTATTGAAAATGTGAGATGCGAGCCTCAGGATGAGAGATCGCAAAATATTGTTGAAGCCTTTCTGTCTACCATGTTAACTGATAAAACAACAAATTTTGAGTTTGTAAAATATTTATTTGACAACCGGGTGGATGCCAAAATGGCTATATTTTTCAAAAAATAATTTTAATTTCAGAATGACTTGGACATGGTTTGTGAGTTTTAGTTTACGGACAAATGGTGGTGGGGGTAAATAATTTACATATCTATATAAAACTCTAGTTTGTTTGCAAAGGTGAAACATTCCACTAAGATGCCTCCACTGGACAACACTAATGTGCCTCGCAGACAAATTTTTGAAATTTTACAAGACATACCAATTGAAATAACAAATGGGGAAGAGGAAGAAGAAAATGTTACAGAAGATGAAAGTGCAACGGAAGAATTGGATGAAGAAGAAAATAATTTAATAGATATTGACTTACATGCTTATGAAACTTTGGACTCGTCTTCAGAAGAAGAAGAAATGGAAGATCAGAACACCCCTCAAGTTGGAGCTATATTGGACAGAATGTCGTTGTGTAAAAGACTTGTATTTTGTAGTAGAAGATTATTTTTGGAGAGTAGTGATGACGAGGATAGCAGTGATGAAGTTTCACCTTTGTAAATAACTTTTTTGTAAATAATTTTTTGTTTTGCATTTTACAAAAATCCAAAAAAATTATAAAACTGTAAAAAAGAAGAAAAAAGAATATGAGCGGGGGATAGAGCAGCAGATGCTCTATCCTCCGCTCAAAATAATAATTTCAGATGGCCTTGACCCACTTTTGAGAATTGATTGTGGTGGGGGAGAGCATTAGTGGTGGGGGAAATGTCATATATACGGGTAGTCAAGCCTCAGTCTCATTTGGTAAGAAAGAGGGAATGCTGGATCGGAGGTGATGGTAAGATTGACTCAATAGCAAATACTTTAACACTGAAATATGTTAACAGGTTGTCAATGGTTAGGAAATATTTTTATTTTTATACTCGCTAGTTTGTTTAAGCTTAAAATTTTAAATATATTTTGTTTTGGTCAAATGCTTTTGCCAGACTTCCTACACGCTAAGACTCATATAAAGTACAGGATTAAGCTGATCTCTCGGGGAAATACTATGTCGCCACCTTACACTGGTTATCGGAGTCGCATAGTATTGGTGATTTATACAACATAAAATATTTTCAATATGTTATATATCACCAATTCTTATTCGAGTCAGATAACCAATGTTAGGTAGCACATCAGTATTTCCCCGCGAGATCAGTCTTAATTCTGTACATTTTTTGAGTTTTGGCGTGTGGTAAGTTTGCCAAAAGCATTTGCTCAAACAAATATATTTAAAAGTTTTAATTTTAAACAATTTGGTATATGAAATTAAAAAATATTTAACTTTTGCGCCTGTTGATATATTATTGAAAGTATTTGTTAGAAAGTTGATCTTACTACCATCTCTTATCCAGTGTTCCCTCTTTTTTACCAGATTTAAGGTGGCCTTGACCTATATATTTGTCCTAAATAGCAAATTTTAAATAAATATATTACATTTTGTTCTGCGCATGCGCAGAACGGGTTTTTCCCAAGATTACCCCCCACCACCCGCTATAAAAGGAGGTCGGCCAAGAGCGTCTCTCATTCTTTGGTGAACTTTTGTAGAGGTAACATCTAAAGACGCTAGTGGTAAAAAGTGTTAAAATGCTTCTTTGCCATATTTGTGGGGAATTTTTCCCAGATGAAGACATTTTAGCTATACATCAAGAATTACATATGGAAGACCCGGCGAGTGAAACGGCTAACGAAATGGACATGGACTGGATTGATGACATTTTGGCTGAATTTAACCGCATCCTGGACAATTGGCAAAGTGAACTTCAACAGATTCAACGCAGAAGACCCAGTGTTATCCAATATGGAGGTGCTGGACCGTCAGGACTTAGAAGAGGAACTGTTGCGAAACCAGAAGAAGAAGAAGAAACGGACACTGATACAGATTTAGACACGGACATGGATTCAGATATAGAAACAGAACAAGGAGGAACCAGACACTTACGCACAACTGCTTTTCCCGGACGCACGGTAATACATAACAAAATAAATAATGTGCAACTAGATTTAGAAAATTTTGTAACCGAGGCAAAATCATTGATTAGTGAAACTTTAACTAAAGAATTGGCAAGATTAAATGTTATTAAATTTGGTTTAGTGTTGGACGCAAAATTTAGTAAATCTGATGGTGAAACCACACTTCGAGGTTTCATAACAAAAAACCGTACTTTGATGTTTGCCTCGGATGTAAATAAAATTGTAGACGAATGTATTGAAGAATTGTTGACAAAAATGCAGGAGCATGAAGGGAGAGGGTCAGGTTGGATGTTTACATCCGTAGAGGGTTTAGATTTAAGAGTGCATAAGCACGGATTTGGTATGAGAGGAAGCAGCTACGTCCCTCTACCAAAAGCCATTGAGAAAACGAAAGCATGTATAAATGTACAGAACCAAGATCAAGAATGTTTTAAATATGCTATGCTTTGTAAATATATTTTGCCAGAGCAGCACCCTTGTAGAGTAAGTAGACACTATGTAAATATAAATAATAGATATAACTTCCAAGGACTGTCTTATCCTGTAAGTGTTAAAGACATTTGTAAATTTGAAAAGAAGAATCCTGGTGTTAGTGTAAATATTTTTGGTTTGGATGATGCAAATAATGTGTACCCCTTAAGGGTAACTAAAACTGAACTTAGGAACCATACTGATTTGTTATTAATAACTAAAGGTGAAATATCCCATTATGTATATATAAAGAATTTTAACAGACTTGTAAAACATCAACTGACTAAAAATGAATTAAGGATGACCATTTGTAAGCGATGTTTTTGTTTTGTGTCAAAAGATGTAAGGAGAGGAGGTGCGGAATGGCTACAAGAACACCAAAGACTCTGTAATGAAAATTTTGAATGTAAAATTAGTTTGCCTGCACCTAATCGCTCTATTGTAAAATTTGAAAAGATAAGCCATCAATATAGGGTACCATTTGTAATTTATGCAGACTTTGAGTCCACACTGGTACCCCAAGAAAATCCAGAAGGGGAAATTACCAGTAGGACTAAATACCAGCTGCATAAACCTAACAGTTTTTGTTTGCTTGTTAAATCCACACTGTCAGAAGAACATTTGAAAAATTTTGGTTTAAGTTCAACCCCAATTTTGTACAGAGGTGAGGATGCTGCTAAACATTTTGTAGATAACTTGTATTATATAGCTGGTAAGGTTGAAGAAGTGTACAGTAATATTATTCCAATGTTACCTCTTGATGAAGAGGAGGAAATTCAATATATCAATGCCACTAATTGTTATTTGTGTAAAAAAGAATTTACTCTTGACAACCATAAAGTCCATGATCACGATCACCTTACTGGTTATTACAGAGGGGCTGCTTGCAATGCTTGTAATATTAATTATAAACTTCCGAAATTCATTCCAGTTGTTTTGCATAACCTTAGTGGTTATGATTCACATTTTATTATTCCGGAATTGGGCAGGGATGATGGGAAAATTGATGTTTTGGCCAACAGCACAGAAAATTACATTAGTTTTTCCAAGACTGTTGGCAAGACGAAGCTTCGATTCGTGGACTCTTTTCGATTCATGTCATCTAGCCTTGCCAACCTAACTAAAAATTTAAGACGACAGGATTTAAAAGAAACCACAAAAATTGTGCCAGAAGATAAAATGGACTTGGTGCTAAGGAAAGGAGTATTTCCTTATGATTATATTACAGGAATGGAAAAATTTGAAGAAACAAGACTACCACCTATCGAAGCATTTAAAAGTAAATTAACTGAAACCGAAATTTCAATTGAAGATTATAATCATGCTCAGAAAGTCTGGAATGAATTAGGAATGAATACCTTGGGTGATTATTCTGACTTTTATGTAAAACTAGATGTAACATTATTGTGTGACATAATGGAACAATTTAGGAACACCTGTTTCACCGCTTACGGACTGGACCCCCTTCATTCGTTTACATCTCCCGGCTTAGCATGGCAGGCCATGTTAAAATCCACCGAGTGCAAGTTGGAGCTGTTAACCGACATCGATATGGTTTTGATGATTGAATCAGGTGTACGCGGTGGATTAACTCAGGCTGTTACAAGACATGTGAAAGCTAACAATAAATTTATACCAAATTATGATAAGACTAAAGATTTGATTTTTCTTGGATATTTTGATGCCAATAATTTATACGGTTGGGCGATGTCCAAACCCCTTCCATATGGCGACTTCCAGTGGGTAGACCCGGACAGCATCGGGGACATCATGCAGATCCCACAAGATGGACCGACCGGCTACATTTTCGACTGCGACTTCGAATATCCAGAACACCTACACGATCATCATTATGACTTGCCACTGTTGGCTAAAACTGAAGTATCACCGACAGGAAAATGGCCCAAATTAATGATGACATTAAACAACAAAAATCGTTATGTGGCACACTATTGGTTTGTACAGCAAGCGTTGGAGTTAGGACTAAAAATAACAAAAATTCACCGAGCACTACAATTTTCTCAGTCGTGTTACTTGAAACCTTACATAGATTCCAACACTGCGAGGAGAGCAGCAGCAACATCAGCCTTTGAAAAAGATTTTTACAAGCTCATGAACAATGCAATATTTGGAAAAACTTTAGAAAACAAAAGGAAACACAAAATTGTAAAATTAGTAACAAACCCCAGACAGATGCAGAAACTTGTACAGAAACCGAATTTTGGAACAAGTATGATAATTAATGAAAACTTGGTATCAGTCAGCATGAAGAAAACCAAGATAGTAATGGATAGACCGTTGTACATAGGAATGTCAATATTGGATATAAGTAAAACGCACATGTATGACTTTCATTACAACAAAATGGTTCAACATTATGGAAGAGAAAATATTGGAGTAGCCTACATGGACACGGATGCACTAATTTATTGGATTAAGACACAAGACATGTATGAAGATCTTCGGACGTTCATACACAAAGATGATTTTGATTTTTCCGACTACCCAAGAAATCACCCGAACTTTAATGAAAATAATAAGAAAGTTTTAGGCAAATTCAAAGATGAATGCAACGGAGCAAGCATGGAAGAAATTGTTGCTCTAATGTCAAAATTATATTCTTTTAAAGTATATAAAGAACAAGAAGAAACATCAACCACTAAGAAAGCAAAAGGTGTAAAGACAGGTTATTTGAAGAAAAATATAGACTTTGAGCACTACAAAAACTGTCTATTTAACAACACCACTTTGACTGCTAAATTCAACACCATAAGGAGTGAAAAACACAAACTTTACAGTGTTACAGAAGTGAAAAAAGCACTATCGGCAAATGATGACAAAAGACATATTATGGATGACAAAATCAACACTCTTCCTTTCGGCCACTACTCTCTCAACCCTATCGACAACTAACCTATTCTTCGTCCCTCTTCGTCCTTCTTCGACCTAAATTCCTTTTCCTTCCGTAAAAAAATGGGGAACACGGCAAGTCCAACGCCGTGTTCCCCATTTTTTTACATCAATTTGAATGACCTTGACCCAGTTAAATATGGGTATAATGTAATAAAAAATTTATTTTTACTTCATCCATGAATGAGGAAGGATAAAATTATGGATTTGAAACAAAAAATTGTTCATGAACTTCATAAACCGGCTAGGAGAAAATTTCCCCGAAGAAATACTGTTATAAAAGGAATGAATGATCTATATCAAGCTGATTTAATCGAAATGATTCCTTATAGTAAACAAAATAAAGGATTTAAATATATATTGACTATTATCAATTGTTTTACAAAAATGGCAGATGCTTTACCGCTAAAAGATAAAACTGGCAAGAGTGTAACAAAAGCCATGGAAACTGCTATACAGAGAGACAAAAATACCATAAAACATTTACAAACCGATGATGGTAAAGAATATTTCAATAAAGAATTTTCAAATTTAATGAAAAAACACAACATAAACCATTATTCGACTAATTCAGAGGTAAAAGCATCAATTATAGAAAGATTCAATCGAACTTTAAAAGGTGCGATGTACAAGATGTTTTCAAACAGAGGATCGCACGTATGGATTGATATGTTACCAAAACTAATAAAAGATTACAATAACAAGTTCCATAGAACAATTGGTATGAAACCGAACCAAGTGACTAGCAAAAATGAAAAACTAGTATTAAAACGTATAAAAATGAATACTAAACCAAAAGTTGAAAAACTAAAGCCTAAAGTGTTTAATGTTGGTGATAAAGTGCGAATAAGCAAATACAAAGGTGTATTCAGTAAAAGATATCTGCCTAATTGGACAAATGAGGTTTTTACCGTATTTAAGATACAACCTACAGTGCCGGAAACTTACATTTTAAAAGATAATAAAGGACAATTGCTCGAAGGAGGGTTTTATGGACATGAAATGTTAAAATCCACAGTAGGTGATGTATATCTCGTTGAAAAGGTGTTACAACGGAAAAAAGATAAAGTTAAAGTGCGATGGTTAGGATTTAATAAGAGTGAAGATTCTTGGATACCTAAAAAGGATCTCATATAATGATGGAGCATCATTTTAGGTTGAACCTTTACAAAGGATGGAGATAATACCGCAAAAGGATAGTTTTCCTATTAATAATATTGATGAACTCACGGTGGACAATTCAGAATTAAACAGTGGCAAACATGGTGTTTTGTTACCAAACACGGTGCGTTGTCTTGTAACCGGTCCATCCAATTGTGGTAAAACAAATGTAGTATTCAATTTGATTACAAACCCAAAAGGATTACGTTTCAATAACTTGTATGTCTTTTCCAAATCATTACAACAACCCAAATACCAATTATTAGAAAAAATATTTAATAATGTGCCAGAAGTGAAATATTACAAGTTTGATGCAAGTGAAAGCGTAATGCAACCGCATGAAGCTAAACCATTTTCAGTTTTTATATTTGACGACGTATCCTGTGAAAACCAAAACACTATCAGGAGCTATTTCGCTATGGGGCGACATAACAATATAGATAGCATTTACATAGGTCAGACTTATAGTAAAATACCAAAACAACTGATAAGAGACAATGCAAATGTGTTAATTGTATTCAAACAGGATGAAACTAACCTAAAACACATATATTACGATCATGTCAATGCGGATATGTCATATGAACGGTTTAAAGACAGATGTGGTAAGGCTTGGGCTGAAAATTATGGATTTTTGACAATTATGAAGGAACAACCACTAAATAACGGTCGATACAGGATAGGTTTCGATAAATTTATATTAATTCACTAACCACTATATCACACAATCATTCTTGTACAGCACGTCTTGCTACAAACATGGTTAACCAAGAAAAGTTAGTAAAGGAAATTAAATCACTTAGTGATTCTATTCGGGCTAAAAACAGAGCGTTAAAGTTAGGTATCAGCGAAAGGGAGAAATTTCTCGAATCTACTTTTAAACCTATTACAGAGCCTTTGAAACAATTGAACAAAAAATTGACTAAACCTTCTTTTCAAGGTGATATTATTGCTCCGATAACAGAATATGAAAGGGAAAGTGTAATATCAGAAGATATTAGCGATGAGGACCCGGAAGCCTCCATATTTAGTGATACAACGGCAGAAAGAGAAGATGTATATGCTGGTAGTGAAGAGGAAGTGGTGTCTATAGCGAGTGAAGAAGAAAAAACAGAAGGAGAACCATCAAACATAAGCTTATTGGGTGAAACTATTCATACAAAAGGACCGTTAGGAAGGAAATACTTGTTAAAACTGTTAATTGGAACTGATTCTACTAAAAAATACCACAGTTATGGAGCAAGAATGTCCAAAGAAGGTGTAATGATTGGTAATAGCAAATTAGATGTTGATGAACATGATAATATTCACATAGGTGATCAAATATATAGGGGAACAAGGGGGCTATTTGAATTATTATTTGAAAATAAACCTTTAAAAGCATTGGTAAAAAATGATGATTTGGAAGTGTATAGCAAAATTTTGGATCAAACTAATGCATATAAAAGAAATTATTTACCTGAAGCACCCATATATAGAAATAAATCTGTAAAATATAAAGATTTTGTTTCCAAATTAATACCGATTATAAGAAGAAAACCTGTAAAAAGAAGATTAGTAGCATCCACTTTAGATTTAAGTTCTCCAGAACCGAGAAAAAGAAGCAAATCAGTCACCGGTAAAGGATTGATGAAGAAACTATACAATACAAACGTAATTTATTACAATAATATCAATAAATTGGTGGATAGAATGAAACTAATACATGAAGCCAAAGAGGCGGGTCATACTGGATTGGAAAATGAATGGGTGGCTTTAGTGGATGAACTTAGAAACCGAGGGGTAATCTCATAAAAATGCGTTACTCCCTAAAATGCTATTCAGTTGCACCATGAGTGTCGACAAGTTCGGACGGTATTCCTCGGATGGATTATATTACGCGAATAACTTAAAAAGAGGTGCTGGTTTACCACAAACACCTGAAGGAGATTATGATATTAGTAATAAAAGGTTAAAAAACATAAAAGATCCCACGGACGAAAACGATGCCGTAAATTTAAAAATAGTAAAGGAAAAGATATCACCAACATTAAGACTACACAATAACACATATGATGCAGAAAATCATAGAATTATCAACGTTGGTAAACCAAATGAAAACGGTGATGCGATAAACAAAGGTTATTTGTCATCTGAATTAAAAAATACGTTAAACTTCAATGGAAAAACGTATAGTGCTAACAATAAACGTATATCCAACGTAGATGACCCTAAAGATGCAAAAGACAGCGTGAATAGACGCTATTTACATTCCTTGATACCTGAAAAGACAAAAGACGGATTTTCTTTTTATAAATTTGTTATTAATGATATAGGTTATCCAAAAACTGAAAACGATGCTGTAAATCTAAAATATATTAAAGATCATTGTATCATACGTGATGTAGGGGTTATAGATTGTTTTGGTAATTGTTTAGCAAATGTTAAAGATGGTTCGGCACCATCAGATGGTGCAACAGTGGGTCAAATGATGGAAACCTTAAAACAAGAAACAACCTCTTTTGTAAAACAAGATCAAGTAGTATCGAAGCAAGGGGATGAATTTGTTCAAGGTAATGAAAAATTTAATTTATTAACATACAAAAATAATGCTTGGGATTGCATGGGTAAACCGTTATCAAATATGAGTTTGGGTTATAATGCTCGAGATGCAGCTGCTTTATCACAAACCGTACATCTAGATCCAGATCATTCTTTAAGATTTTTTACATGTAATAATAAAGTAATAAAAAACTTGCATAATGGAAGAGATCCAAATGATGCTGCAACTGTAGGACAGACCATTACAACATCATTAAATGATAGTAAAGTGTATAATTGTAATAATAAACGTATAACAAACCTTAAAGACCCTGAACATGTAGATAATGCTGTCACTGTTAATTTTCTTGTAAAAGTTTTAGGTAATGCGATATTTGATTTACACAATCATTTTACACCAGATATTCTTCAAGGAAAATCGGGGCATAATACTTATGATGAATCCATGAGAGGTGAGTATATTAAACGAGAAATTTATAATAAATACTTTATTAACCCTAAAACGCAAAAGTTTAGATCATCAGATTGGGGTGATATTGATATTTAATTAAATAACTCAATAAATGACTTCATTTATGTGCAACCTGTCATAGAGGTAACACATAGGTTACGCTTTTCGAATATAAAAGACAATCATGGCATTTCATTACACCAGTCCATATCGAGACACTATACGGAAAGGAGGCGGTATCACGTCCACAGCAGTTTCTCTGTTAAGTAAAGCTTTAAATCGAATTCCAGTAGGATCTGTCGTAAATAGAGCGATAGACGCTTTACCATACGAATTTCACATACAGGGAGGCTATCAGTATTGCGGACCAGGAACTAAATTGAAAAAAAACGACTGGAAAGAGGCGATCCAGGCATAAATAAGTTAGATCAGGCTTGTAAAGAACACGATATAGCATATTCCACATTTAGCGATACAAAAAATAGATCAATAGCTGATAAAAAGCTCGCGGATATAGCTTGGCAACGAGTAAAGTCTAGTGACGCTAGTATTGCAGAAAAAGCAGCAGCTTTAGCGGTAACAGCAGGTATGAAGGCTAAAACAGCAGTAGGAGGTGGAAAAAGGAGAAGAAGAGTGAAAAGGAGATCGGCAAAGACAAAACATGGGGGGAATATTAGAAGAAAACGACGTTCCACCAGAAAGGGTAGCAAAAAACCAACAGTATGGTCAATGGTAAAAAACGGGGCAGGACTATACCTAAGACCGTATCGTGCATATTAAATAAAAGAAATCAATTAGTAATACCACATAAAGCGTTAACAAATATCGAATTATTTAAATACATTTCATGTTTAAAAATACCTTTTTTTCGCGGTGTCTTTATGAAAGATGCTTTACCAGTTAAAATGTGGAAAAACGAAACCGGTATTGTAAATTTAGACAATTCTGAAGGTCCTGGCACTCATTGGGTTTGTTATAAGAAATTAGGTGATAATATTTATTACTTTGATAGTTTTGGCAATTTACCACCACCTAAAGAACTCGAGCATTACTTTAAATCTGCTAAAAACATATATTACAACTATAAAAGAGAACAACCTGATAACACATTAATATGTGGCCATTTATGTTTGGAATTCCTAGCTAAAAGTATCAGTCACCATTGACATGTCATCCTATACGGTATCATTAACAGGAAAATCGTCCACTTTACGAAGTATCCTTTTTCCAGCGTTACGCTTGCAAAAAGGAAGATTTTGGGAAGCGGCACTGTTGGATTTTACAACTTACAACTCTATTCCCAATGTTACGGAAGGTAAAAATAACTTATTGCATTATTATAAAGGAAAAGATGCCAGTGGGAAGTTTACAGACTTAGAAGTTTGCACTCTACCCACAGGTTCTTATGAAATTGATCATATTAATGAATTTTTGCAAAATAAAATGGGAAAAGACAATATAACATTAAAAGGTAATAACAATACGATGAAAGCTGAAATTAACTCCAAATATTATATAGATTTTACTCAGGAACAATCAATCGGTGAATTGTTAGGATTTCCCAAAGATAGCCCAATTTTAGAACCAAATCAAACACATTCTGGTAAACAAACTGTAACTATACTAAAAGTTAATAGTATAGATATAACTTGTAACATTATACAGGGAGCTTACAGAGATGGAGCGAATACTCATATAATACATACTTTTTACCCAAGTGTACCTCCAGGATTTAAAATCGTTGAAAAGCCACAAAACTTAGTATATCTGCCGTTGAACACCACTTTCATTTCAGACATCGTGTTGAACGTATTGGATCAAGACGGTAACTTGATAGATTTCCGAGAAGAGCCAATTACAGTTAGATTACATTTAAAATCGACACTTTAATACAAAAATCATGGGTTTATCATTTAAAAGTGGACAGCCTACGGGAAACCGCATTAGTAGCTCTTCAGCTGTGGAGGAGTTAACACGCGAGAACATTCGTTTCTTAGAAAAGATTGGTTTAAAATTAACCGATTATGGATATACTGGATATAGCGCAGGGTCCGACATTCGACGAAACACTATGGGAAAAAGAATATCACACCCACAACCCTTACACTTCATCAAAATTGAACAATAACGATGAAATTCGTATTCCTATACAACATCAAGACATTTACACACTACCATGTGAAAGTTACTTGTATATCGAAGGAAAAGTAACAAAAAAGGACAATAGTGTAGGTACAACAGTTCCATTTATAAATAACCCTATGGCTTTCCTGTTTGATGAAATTAGATATGAAATATCAGGTGTAACAGTTGATTCCACTAAAAAAGTAGGTATTGCAACAACTTTAAAGGGGGTAACATCTATATCACCTAATGAAACCAATCTACTTCAACCGGCCGGATGGGTTTTACCTGAACATGACACAATCACTCCTAATACAAAGGGATATTTTGATTTTCATATTCCATTACGTTTGTTGCTTGGATTTGCTGAAGATTATAGAAAAATAATATTAAATGTTAAACAAGAATTAGTTTTGTTGAGATCTTCTAACGATAAAGACATTATTAAAGCTCCAGATGGTACAACGGATGCAAACCTAGAATGGAAATTAACATTAGACAAAATTGTATGGAGAGTTCCACATGTTAAATTAGCTGACGAACATAGAATGCTACTATTAAGGAAGTTAAAGGCTGATCGTGATATTGTAATTCCTTTTAGAAGTTGGGAATTCCATGAACATCCAAGCTTGCCAACTACAGATCGTCACACTTGGACTGTTAAAACATCTAATTACGTAGAACGAGCCAGGTATATTATATTTGGTTTACAAACAGATAGGAGAGACAGCATCACAAAACATGCAGGCAAATTTGATCATTGCAACTTAAAAAATATTAAAGTTTATTTGAATTCACAATTTTTCCCCTATGACAATTTAAATGTGTCATTCGCTAATAAAAAGTACAGTATATTATACGATATGTGTGCGAGATTCCAAAATTCATAATACGGTAAAACAAATACACCTTTACTATCACCAGAAGAATACTTAGATGGTTACACAATAGTTGTAATTGATTGTTCTAAACAAAATGAATCAGTAAAATCATCAAGTGTTGACATAAAGATTGAAATGGAGTTTAATGCAGCTATACCTGCAAATACAACTGCATACTGTTTTATTCTACATGATAAAATTGTAACATACACACCTCTAACTGGAATTGTTAAAAATGTATTATAAAAAACCGGTTTTGTTACATTCCGCGAGTATAAAAGCGGAGCGTGCAGGCCGCTCCTGATCAGTTTGTTGCCTGACGTCGTATGGGTAGCATCATCTTCAATATGGCTTCTACAAGTGGTACAACGGAATGCGATATTGAAAAAGAAATTTCAGAATTTTTGGACATGAATGAACAGCAACACGTCACAAATCAAGAAGAAGAAGAAAAAGGTAAAAAGAAAAAATATTTGTCCAAGAGGAAAAGAAATGTGGAAGAAAATATTTCACCAAATATTTTGATGGAAGTATTTTTAAGGATTTTTTATCCAATCTCTTCAAGTTTGGATAAAAGTGTTTTAATTGGAGTTATGAAATCAACCGACTATTCACCTACAGTAATTTTAACTCACGGAACAAAAATGATTTTGTTTACAGCCAATGCTTGGGAATCTTTTATGAAACACCTCCATTTGTTAGAATGTTACTTTAATAGCAACATGTTTGGCAGGAAAACAAAAGTAGGACTATTGGATTCAAACTTGGAAATTGATATTATTAAACACAGAGGTGAACATCAAATGAGATTCAGAGATACGACCAAACATGACATAAAAATTCAACTGAACAGAGAAGAATTTTTTATTTTAACATGTGCAACTGAACCAATAACAAGATATTTAAGACAGCTAGTATTCTCCAGTTCAATTATTAAAGATTATTTAACAGATACTTTGGACAAACAACCGGATGCACCAATTTTGTATGGACCTGTGGACACTTCAATATTCAACAGAATTCCTCATGAAGTTCAAATGTGGAGACAATTAGAACAATATGTGCAAGAAAAAAATAATTTTGTAAAATCGGATGAAGAAACACATTTCAGTGATGAAAAGGATCAAAGTGATGACAATGACAACAACAAAAATGACCAGATGGAAAGTTAAATAAAATTTTAAAATTTTTCACAACACTTTACACTTGAATTGGCAAATTTTCAATAAAAAATTCAAAATTTTGTGGGTGTAGGCCTACCGGGGATGGTGCCCACGTTAAATATACACCGACGCGCCTTCAACTGTACGGCCTGGCATAAATAAATGCCTACCGTGGTGTGGAAAACAGTTGACCTTCTGACACCGTGATGGATAGACGGGTGACCTTTCAAATGGACATGGAAGAAGAAATCAAGTCCAAGCTGGGTATTATTGAATTTCAAGCTTTTCGTGGTAACGATGATCGGTTCATAATTAAAGAACTTGTATTTTACGATATAGATAAAAATATTCCTTACACATTTTTATTCAAACCACCATGCTCTTTTTCTTCACTAACCAGCAAAGCCGCAACAACAAACCGATGGACTTGGAAATATTTTCATCACATCGATTGGTATGACGGTTTTACCAGTTATTCAGACTTGTATCATATTATGCATCAATTTTCAAACAGATTTACTAATATTTACACAAAAGGACTTGAAAAGAAAAGATGGATAGAACAATTTACTTCTACTCCAGTTAAAGATGTGCAAATTAATAAAAATTTCAAATTTATTGCTGAAAACATTTGTATTTGCACACAAAGTGTGGAACATGAAAGGGACAGGCACTGTGCGTTAAAAAACGCTTTAAAATTAGCAACTTACCTGCAAGATGGAGAAATCGGTGATGGTGGTGGGGGTAACAGCGATTATAAAAGCGAGGAGCAGACCGAGACCTGGCACGAGTATTACTCGTGATTCCGAGACGACAACATCTCAGAGCAAGAAGACAGCGAGGACCTCTAGAACAACCATGGCATCCAACCAGTTTCTGCAGACTTTGGTGGAACAGTTCAACGCCCACTCCAAGTCTACAATTTTGCCGGTAAAAAAATGTTCAGAGCTGAAGGATGAAAAACATTATATTATACATACCATGAAGAAGATGGAAACTACAGTCGGCGAGGCAATCTGCTGCAGCTTGAGCGAAGCCCCATACACTCCGGGAGATGAGCCGAAATTCCAAATTTACCTGCCCAAAAGATTTGTACACCTACTCCAGAACGAAGATCTCCGCTCCATACAACCAGGATGTCTCTACTTGGTGTCACACGGATGCAGCGGCAGCAACTCCACCGAGCTTACCATTTACATCGCAGACAAGCAGCAGTGTTAAAAAAAAATAATTTTTTTCTTTCTTGTACCTGTTTGTATTTTTTAACTATATATATTTTTGTCATGTAATCTTGTTTGTACTGTTTTAAATAAAGATAAAAAACCAAAAAAAAGAAAAAAAAACACAAACAAGGCAACATATCAATATGTGAAACAAAAAAATTTTTCACATATTGATATGTTGCCTTTTTTTTAAAAGCTCTGGGGTGACCTTGACCTTTGACCTTTGCACAAATTAAACATAATTTTTTTTTCAAACAGCAATATGTGTGTGTGTGTGTGTGTGTGTGTGTGTGTGTGTGTGTGTGTGTGTGTGTGTGTGTGTGTGTGTGTGTGTGTTTTCCCCCACCATTTCAGGTTACCAGCATACAGACTGTAAAGAAGTACAGTTTGATTGCAACTGTCAAACGATGAGCACCCTATTTGAGCTTTGTGTAAGAAAAATTATTGAAGATCAACAGCTATTTAGCCATACTTTACGATCCAACGCTCCTCAACAAATTAAAATTTTTATCAAACAGTACAAGCTAGACAACAGAGGTTACAACACTTTTGGTTGGTACAAGTTTGGTGATGGTACAAAATTTTGTCGAAGTTGTGGAAGGGCCGCTGTATCTAACCCGGCACAATTCCTACAAGATGATGGATGTTTACAATATGGTCATGTCGCTCCAGTTTTAAGTTACCATACACCTAAAGAACTTTGCGCCATTTGTTCAATCAATATGTTTTACTTGGCAAAAATTTAACCACCTCTCATCAGACAGCGTGTAAACAACTTCCCCCCACCACTATTTCATACTACCTTAAAACGACCATGCTAATATTCATTCCGCCTTTGGACATCATACGGAAAACATCAAGATGGCTCTGACTGTAAAATGTGCAAATTATGAAGAAGTATTTGTAAGAAATCTGCAAGAATTAAACGAAATTGTTCAAGAATTTAAATCACTAATCGAACAGGGATACCGATTGAACATGCAAATTTTTGCTTGCAACACAAAATGCCCTCATGTCCCCAGGGATGACGAGCCGCCTAGGTCACCATCATCAACTTCTTCAGCCTACTCCTCCAGATCATCCATGAAGACTCAAGCCAGTCCAAACTTGGAATATTTCTCCTGACTAATATTTATATTTTGTATCCTCATTGTACTTCAATATGCATATTTTTGTATTGTAATAAAGGAATGATAAAATAAAAACAAAATAAAAAAAACCTATCTTGCTACAGTATTGTAGCAAGATAGAATTTTTTTAAAACACAAATTGGATGACCTTGAACATGTTCTAACATGTTCAGGTTTTCCCCCACCACTTTTCCTATTGGATACCTGAGAGACAGCACCAATGTGTTTCATTACATCTTCATCTTTCAAGCTGCAATCATGGATGTTCCACCACCAATATATGAGGCCGATGAAGCGGAAAGCCTGGGGAGGAGGAGATGCCAGCATGTGGATCTAGTGGAGATGATGGAAAGAAGGATGGAAGAAAGACGGATCAGGAAGGACCATATGCTAATTCAGAAAATTTTAAAATTAGATCTCTTCATAATCTTGGCCTTATTGATTGCAATCTTCTTCTACTTGGTCTACGCGGTTGTATACTGTCTAAGATGCATCGAGTGTACAGATAAAGCAGCCAAATTGCCGGTTTTCAACACTACTCTGTAAATAAAATTTTCTTTTTTAAAACTCCAAATGGTTGACCTTGAACATGTTTCAACCTGTCTAGTTGTATCAATTACCCCCACCACCACGATTCCAAAAGACCAATCCTACATGCAAGTCTGGCTTCATTTCCAACTCAGCTACGCTAAAGGTTACACTACACACAATGAAGTGGGAATTACTTGTTGACAGTATTCAATACCTAAAAGAAATCTATGAAAAATTGCACATGCGGCTTCTTCAAAATCCAGGGATGATAATAAAAATGAACTTAGAATACGACTGTCCACTCATCGACGACAGTATGGATGAAGCAGAAGGGGTAGTCCAAAATACACAAGGAACATGTTGCTGTGAAGAAAATTCTTCGACAACATCAAGCACAAGTCCGGACAGCACATATGGGGATGAAGGAGGATTTTTGTAATTTGTAAATAAAATAAAAAAAAATATTTTTTTTTAAAACTTCAAATGGTTGACCTTGAACACGTTTGAACATGTTGAGCATTGTGGATAAAAAAATATTTTTTTTTCTTATGCCTATTGCTGAATAACAAACTCAGTTGTATAGTTTCAAAAAAAAAAAAAAAATTTTCAATTCATCCGACCACTTTACCCCCACCACCCTGCCGAGTACCTCAGATACACGGAGAGACTTGCTCAGTTGCTGTTCAACTCTTGTGGTGTGCACATCTCACTTTTTGCACTCAATTTACTTATATTGAGTTTAAATTTAAATATTTAGCAAAATATCAAACATTTCTTAATTTTTCGGCAAAGTTTCAAATAACAAAAAAATTTTTTTTCACTTTGGGTTTGATTGAAATTTCACAAGTTCCAACATCACCTGAGAAAGAATAAAAATAAATATTTCTCAGGAAATATTTCCAATCCGAGTTACGGAGGTCCGGTAAAGAACCGGCTGGGACAAGTTGTTTGTAAAAAAATAAATTTTTCTTCCTTCTGACCACTTTACCCCCACCACCTCCTTATCCCCACCACTGGGCCGGGTACCTGGGGAACCGCCTGCACCCAAGTCAGTACGTCTTCGGACGCGGTGCTGTTCGGATCGCGTGTCGTTTGTCGCAATGTCGGGTGTTTGAAGACATTATTCTTCGGCTCTAAGTCTCTCGGTGGGTAAGTAAAATATAAAAAATTATTTTTTTTTTCAAGTGGGGCTGCTGGGACGGGTCAATGACCCCTGACTGATATATTAGGTCAAGAGTCTGATCGCTAGGGAATAAAAAAAATATTTTTTTGCACTTTTGTGATTCCTCGAGAAATTTCAATTTCTCAGCAAAATTTGAGGAATCGCAAAAGTGCAAAAAAATTTTTTTTTGTATTCTTGCGTGACCTTGACCTAATTAACGTCAGTGACGTCATCATGATGACGTCAGCGGTAATGACGTCACCATGACGTCATAGGTGTGACGTCATGTGTCGTCATATGACGTCATTAGTGACGTCATTCGTGACGTCATTGATGACGTCATCACTGCTGACGTCATCGTGATGACGTCATGGCCCAGACCCTACAATTTTACACTACTATAACTGCAAAATTTCCAAATTCACTGAAGTCATCAGTAGTAAAGCCCATTTATAAAAAAGGAAACGAGAGAATCTGTGACAGTTTTAGACCAATAACACTAATTTCCACAATGTCAAAAATAATTGAAAAAATTACACTCAGGAGACTAACAGCATTTTTAGATAAAAATCAAATTCTATTTCATAGCCAGTTTGGGTTTATCAGAGGGAAGTCTACTACCTCTGCTATGTTCACCCTGATATCCAACGTGGTGAAGGACCTAGACTCAGGTGACAAATCAATAGGCCTATTTTTTGACTTGAGTAAGGCATTTGATACAGTCAACCACACGCTGCTCATAGAAAAACTTAGCTTGATAGGAGTGAGAGGGCTGGCACTTGATTGGTTTGCTTCCTATCTGCAGGGAAGAGAGCAGGTTGTCCAAATAGAGGGGGTGGATGACTCTGGTTGCGCTCGTCCATTTGTTTCCGCTCAAGGAATCATTTCTTGCGGAGTTCCTCAGGGGTCCGTTCTTGGTCCCGTGCTGTTTTTAATTTATATTAACGAACTGCCAGCATGTGTGGAAACCGGTAGGGTCTGCCTTTTCGCTGATGACACTTCGGTAACCCTGTCCGGCTCAAGTGTAGAAGATTTGGAAATAAAAACCTTTGTTGAGGCATGCAATCTGAAGCAGTGGTTTGACTCAAACCTGTTGAGACTCAACTCAAACAAAACTCAATTTTTGAACTTTTCCATAAGTAAAGACCATCACACAAGCCTCCTTTTCGATGATGTTCTTCTTGAATCATCAAACGAGGTTAAATTTCTAGGCCTAACACTAGATAACCAGCTTCGTTTTCACTCCCACATTGATGCGGTGTGCCGTCGTCTGAGCACAGGCATTTTAATCTTGAGACGACTTTCTAAAATTTCTGGCCTAGATGTTCTTTTGACTGTTTCATTCTCTCATTTTGATTTTCATTCTCTACCCCCATTTGGTATATGCTGTGCCGATATGGGGTTGTGAAAGTCAAAGAACTCTCTTCCTTTTCCGTTTGCAAAAGAAAGCGATTAGGGCCATTCACAAGATTGATCGCAGGACTTCATGCAGAGAGTTTTTCCGTTCTTCAGAAATACTAACCTTTCCATCTATCTATATATTAGAGACCCTCACCTTTTTAAAAAATAACTTCTCTTCTTTCTATACTGGATCTTCAGTTTGCTCCTACGCCTTGCGTAGTAGTTCTAACTTAAAATTTCCCAGGCATTCTACAACTTTCTTCACTAAACATCTTCTGTATAACGGTGTCCGCCTTTTTAATTCTCTTCCACACAATCTTCAGGTTGAGTCAAACCCCGCTACCTTCAAAAAACGATTGAAAGTAATGCTCCTTTCAGGCTGCTACTACAGTGTCCGGGAATTTATTGCCGACGGGAGATAATGTAATGAACCAAATACATGATGTAATAGTTATTAGGATTGTTTTATTCAAGAGAGTATTGTTATTGTTTTATTGCATTGAAAGTGCATTTTTATTTTGACATAGCCAATGCATCTTTGTAATGTCACTTCTGGCCAAATAAATGACTTATGACTTATGACTTATCCCCGTTTTCTTATCATTATACCTTCGGCCCCATGACTGTAAGTTTGAGTCACAACACCATAGACGCCCAGCTCCGTGTGCATGATAATGTTACACTGAGATAACCCAAGCTCAAAGCTGAATTTTTCATACTAGTCCAAAGCGCGGAATGGGCCATAAAATAATATTTCAAATACATAGTCCGAAGCGTGGAACGGGCAACGAAATCTAAGTGTTAATCAAAAACATTACAGACAGGCATAGATTTTACTCAATTTTACCTGTAAAAAAAGGTGCGAGTCAAAATTATGCACATTAAATATGTGAGAGTTACCGACACTTTATAATGTAATAATCATACTTTCACTTTCAGTATGATTATTATTTTCTCTGTAAAATTCATTTATAATACAGGGTGTACAAAAACTTTGGGATAGCTTGTATGGATCAAAATAAAAAATAAAATCAAGAATTCATTTTTGTAAACGCTTTGTTACTGTGATATTCGCCATTTTGTAATTTTCAATAAACAATTATATTTAAGAAAAATTGAAAGAAACTTTTTGAAACTTGATATAGTGTTTAAGGTTGAAATGAAATGAATGCAATTTTGTGAATATTTTCTCGTTTCAAATTGGCGATAATTTAAATTTTTCAAACTATCTCTCTCATAAACGGAAAATTTTATTAAAATTTTAGAAGTGACATTAAAGTTGACAAATAAAATTGGTTAACCAATGATACCAGGTTTATAAGGATCTGATAAGATATAACTGAGTAATTGTGATTTTTCTGCAGAATAACATGATTATAATTAAAGGAAATTGAGTAAATTTTCAAAGACAAATCGCAATTACTCCGTTTTTTGTAGGTTAGATCCTTACAGACTTGGTATCGTTGGTAAAAGTAATTTAATTTGGCAACTTTTTCGACTCTTTTAAAGTTTTGATAAAATTTTCCTTTTAAAAAAACTTTTGTTAGAAAAATTGATATGGTCGTCATTTTCAAACGGGAGAATTAATTTTTTACAATTTTTTTCCAATTATTTTATTTTGTCCTTCAACACAAGACCAAGATTTATAAAGTTATCTTTAATAAATTTTGATATACTGTATACATTTTTATTAAAAAAATCCAAATGGCTGATATCTTGGTACAAAATGTTTTAGGGAAAAGAAAATTGTTCTTGATTTTCTTTTTAGTTTGCCCATATAACCTATTCCCAAAGTTTTTGTACATATAAACGGGACACATCGTATAGTTAGAGTCCATTTTTAGGTTAATGTACATAACTAAACATATAGTGCAATAGAGTAGCTTCAAACAGCTGATTTTCAATCTGAGCAGTGTTGCCATCTGTCAACGAATTTTCACTCCACTTCTGCTCCGTGGGCCTCAAGCCCCGAGTAATGAAGATCCCTATGCATTTGAGAGTAGATGTGAGGCTCACTGGCGAAAGTTTATACCCAAGTTGCGTGTGTCAATAATGATACACGCGGGGCTGAATGCCAAAATTGATTTGAGTCAATTTGATACAAATTGGACTCAGCCCTATTTAGCTTGGCGTCAAAATTTTCTCGGGTTGTGTTTGGCACCCCATCGAAACGGGTCAGGACTGAAAGTGTTTGAACCCATTAATTGATACATGATAATATACCGGGTGTCCCAGACCACCCGTGCACTCCTTTTAAAATTTACACAATTAATTTTTCACAAAAACAAATTGTGCCATTATAGGTCAACCGGTTGCGCTCTATCCATTGATGATAATTTCAATGCACATGGTGTACCAGAAGTAACCTACCCATACCGGAAGTCCGTAATTTTAAATACGAACCCCCACTTTTTATGATATTTTTGGATTCTAGACATAGTTTTTAGGCTACTTTACATTTTAATGTGTATCCCTAATTCTAACGGTTTGAGAGATAATGGAGGTAGACGTTTGATTTCTTCCCATAAGAATAACATGGAGCCTATTTTCATATCCATTAACACGGAAACTTTTACCTTTAACATAAGTGTCCAAGCATAAAAATATCTTATAACCTCATTTTAGATAATAATTTATCATAAAATGCCGATCTTCACGTAATTAATTTTAGTTTTCTACACATTAAAAATAATCTCCACCATATGGAAAAATTTATAAAAAAATATAATAATTTATGAATAAAATTAATAATTTATGATACTTAAGTGTTAAAAGAAGAAGCTAAGGCATTTTTATGCTAGGCCTTTTTAGTTTAACGGGATTTTTACAGAGATAATGGATTTGAAATTTAGCCCCATGTTATTCTTTTAGGGAAAAATCAAACTTCTACCTCCATTATCTCCCAAACTGTTAGGATTAGGGGTACACATTATATTGTAAGGTTTTCTTAGAATTATGTGTAGAATCCGAAAATACCATAATAAGTGAGGGTTCGTATTTAAAATTAATACGAAGTTACTAAGTAATTAATAAGTTAGTTGGTCTAGGTAAGTTACTTCTGGTACACCCTACCCTGTATATTTAATCTATCATTAATGGATAGAGCCCAACCTGTTTACCTATAATGGCACAATTTGTTTTTGTAAATAATTAATTTTGTAGATTTTAAAACGGGTGTACCCGGTATATTAATTAATTAACTAAGTCAATTAAAGTAAGAAGTCAAGTATATAGGAATCTTTAAATTATTTTAAATATTTCACGAAAAAAAAATAAAAGAGACAGACAAAATTAAAGAAAACCATTATAATTTAAGAACCACTGAAAAATTTTCCATTCAACAACACAGAACAAGTTTCTAGGAAAATCAATATATGATTTCTACAACTAAACTGTATTATAAATTACCAGATAATATGAAAAATGCTCGTTCAAATTCCTCAAAAAATTAAAGAAGTTACTTCAAGAAAAATGTTATTATAGTGTTGAAAATTATCTTCTACACAAATTCTAAAAATACTTACGATTCAAAATTTTTGTAGTATGTATCTGTAAATAGCCTATGCAATTCATACAACTGTCAATGGTAAATGAATAAATAAATATGTTAATACTTTTGGTTTAATTTAATAACATTTTATCAATATTTTTAATTTCAGAATATATGTACAAAGTATAGTCTTAAAGATAGCTATTTATTCTGTTTGTATAGGAATCGAGCACAACAAAACTTGTATAAAATGATTGGTAAGAAATAGCCAGTGTGACATATCGACCCTAGCTGTTTGATATATAGCCAGAGAGCAGCTGGTAGAAGCACTCCAACCTTTTACGTGTCATTGTGTTGGACCCCGGAAATGTGAGGGTTGCTTTTACATTCGTAACTTTAACTGAGTGCATTAATATTCATGAATTTTAACATAGAAGTGACAAAAAGGCAAACAGTATATTTTAAGTTATTTAAGTTATTCGTGGTAATTACGGAAACTAATAATAGATACGTATTAACTGCGGGAACTTAAAGTCAAAATATGTTAACTTTCCAGAACTATTCAATCATAAAATAAAGTAAAAGTGTTTCGGGAATTTGTCAGACGATGGTGCACTTTAATTTGTTTTGATATTGAATAGTTCAAACCACAACCTTGACATTGTCTCTATAATCTGTTAAGAATGTTTAAGATGACATTACTTTCAGCAGACCGATAGCAGAGTGATCATTAATGTCTGGATCATATGTGGGAATAGAACTGACATTTTTAGGCACAAGGTTTAAGGACTCAAGCGAATTAGTTCGTGTAAGCAGTACTAAAAACTTAAGGGATATTTTTTTAGTAAGGTCAATGTTTTGTTTTATTGGTGTTTGTAGTTAATGTTGCCAGTAAATATTTTGGCATTAGCCCACTAATTTGTGATTTTTTTTGTTTAATCCGGAACTTCTCAAGTTTTTAAATTAAAACTAGAAAAAAGTCATTGATATAATTCCTCAAAGTTTTTGCTCAAAGAAAATGCATTTGCTTGTCGTATAAAAAACCCAGAATATTTTCCAAATGGTGTGTAATATTTTCATGTTGCACTGATACAAATCATTCAAAGACCAGTTTATCCCATGTCTATAATCTATTATACTGTCGTTATAATTTACATGTGTGACGATAGTTTAGTTAACGCCAAAAAGTGAAATATTCATTTACCTTAAAAGTTAATATTCAAGATTAAACAATAGTTTAAAACGTCCGCTTTTGCGAAAAATGTTGACAACACCAAAATATTTAAAAGGTGAAATATTACTGACTTATGAAAGATAACTTGTTTTGTTTTCTAAAAACAAATATGTTCAAAGTACTAAGATACAAGGTTAAAATGTACTTTGAGTACGTTATATAAATGGATACATCTTTTTAAAGTAAACTTTAAGTAAAAGGCAATTAAAAAATTTAAATATGGTTTCAAATTGCCCTTTCACGAATTATTTACTTGTAAAGTTTCGCGTTTGCCTTTCTCTCTGTGTGATCGTGGTGTCTATTAGAGTATTTATTCTCCTGTGAAAGTAAGCTAATCGTATAAGCTTAAAATGAGCTATACGATTAGGGCCTACGTAACTTTGTTGATTATCATAATTACTGAGTTTTATAAAACAGTTTCCTCGTTCGTTGTTTCAATACATTTATGAATTTTAAACTCATGAAAGGAAGTTAAATGCAAGTCATAGAGATAAGTTTAGCAGTCAATTAATATAAATGTACAACTGCGAGTGACAATCATCTTTCATTTTCAACAAATCAAAATACAATGTAGAGTACTGTGGATATAATTTCACTATAGTAAAATCATAAACTGAGAACAAAAGACTATTGAATTATGTATTTTATGCAATTTATTAATCTATAATTGAATAATTATATGTGACCTAAGCCTTCTTGGTGACATTAAATTTGAATTTTATTTTATTTAGGGCATTCAAGTTGTAATAAAACAAACAATTAATTAATGATATATTTGATATGGGATTGGTTTTTTACGAATCGAAATAAAGACAAACATTTTCCTGGGTTTCAGTTGAATTTAGGTTTAATAAATCAAAACAAATGACTTTTTTTTTGTAGATACAGATCAAAACTTAGTAAAGTTAATACACCCGAGGAATCAAACCTTGGAACTTGTACGTCATCAATATAATATGCACCATTGGAGCTCGGAAGGGTGGGGGTGTATAATTCAACCACTTCAAACCCCCGGGTCATTGGCAGCGAGGTGTAAATGTATCCATCGCTGAGGTGTCAATGATCGAGATCAAGCTGTTATCTGATGTAAGGGTCACGGTCGGCGGTGGTGGGGGGTAGGGGCGGCCTCCCCTCCCCTCCCCTCCCGGTATCCTAGCAACCGACCACGCTCAGACGCGCCGAGACATCAGTCAGTCGTTCGCGAGACATCGTCGCGTGCGGTTGTGTCTGTGACTTGTGTAGTTGATATTGTGATTTCGGTGAGTTTCGTAGTATAATATGTGTGAAAAAATATTTTCCAATAATTATTTTGACGCCTACGGTTTTTAAAGCTTTGCAATGAAGAAGGGTTATGTGAGTTTTAACATTGTAAAAAAAAACTGATTTTTAATACTTGCAAAAATTTTATTGAAAAAGAAGTATTTTCAATGAATTAAATGTTCAACTCTTATAAATGATTATTACAGAAAGTAGTCTGTTACTAGTAACGTCGTAACCTTAAAATGTCATTTTTTATGTCGGGAAGGGAGGTAGGCCTGCACAGACCGGAGCGATACTCCGTGCGATACCAGAGCGGGCGCGATACTTTTTCTTGGAAATTCGCGTGCGATACCAGTGGTCCGTGCGATACCATGTTGTCTTATGGAGCGGCACACACCAGAGCGAACTGCGATACGCGATACTGAGGCGATCGCGATACTGTAGCGATGGTATCGCGGTAACGCTGCATGCACCATTCGCAGCGCTTTATCGCCGCGATACCGTGCGGCCAAACCATGAACTACTCAGTTTTGTCTGTGTTGTGCTCAAGTTGTAACAACAACAACAACATGTCGTGTATCATCGAACACTTACTTGAAGTTGTTAAATACATACCCGGTGATCTATGCTTTAAATCGACTTAAGGCTTTAAGTCAACTCACAGGACTCACTAGCCAGTAACACTAATAGTCCTACCAACTAGCCTGCGCCTACTTTTACACATTTTACGTTGGTTCTTATGGCTGGGAAAGTAGTTTTACATACTGTAAATAACTTATAAATCTGAGTTCTACAACCCATTATTTAATGATTATACTGTACTTACGGTAAGTACACGGGGGCCGCGCATTTGCTCGGCAGTCTCAAACAATAATATTTTTACAGTAATATCAGTTACAGACGGTGCGCTAAAATGCCCAAAACATAATGAGGCTTATTCAAGATGAGCTTGTTTGCTCCGCTGTCTCGCATTTCATTCATGATTCATATGGATTCTGTTCATTCTGAAGTATATGTAGAATCTTCTTTCATCTTTTCACAACTGGGGCATGAGCGTATGGTACTCGCCAAATTTATTTATTTATGTCGCAGCCGTTCTTTATTTATGTCGTGTATCCAAATTTTTCTCTGTCTTTCGTCTCCTAGCACGGTAGTAACAGCAACGATTCTTCTTCATCGGACGATGTCATGGTAAGTTAACACACAGTACAGTATACAAAAACTAACCATGACACAATGTCTAAAGAGTCACACAATCACCACACCCTCCCCTGAGGTGTACTGGCTTCCCGCGCGTCTCTTTTTCCCGCTCTGGTGTGGAAGCACCTATTCCCGCTGCGATATTATCGCCCAAGTAACGCAGATAAAATTCCAGGAAGGTATCGCGTCGCTCCAGCGATAAAGTATCGCTCTGGTCTGTGCAGGCCTAGTATATTGTGCGGATTAGCACTTTTTTCAAGTATACCGTAAATCTATGTTAAAATAGGAAATATTGTTTTGAGCTCAAACTTTTAAGTATTTAATCATTAAAAGTCTGGTTTGCAGCCTACTCTCCGAACACCATATTTTTTCGATTCGAGGAATTAACTACATCTTTTAAACACTTTAACCCATCCATTAAATTAATGACGAACCTTCAAGTAAAGTGCCGTGATGTTGTTTATTTAGTATCGATGCAAATATGGTGGCACTGAAACCGCCCAAATGCCTTCGGTAAATGATCAAGATTGTATACATATTTTACTAAATTAACGTAAAATATGTATACAATCTTGATATTAAAGTTTTAACAATTCAAGACATATATTCTCGTTTACCGTCCCTACGATCCTACACCCTGCGCAAATTTAAGTTTTTTAGTAAAATTTGTATTTAAGGTAAAAATAACTTTCATACGCATCAAATAGATTATCTCAGGGAATTTTTTAAAATTTAAATATCAGTCATTTACATGTATTGAAATTTAATTGTAAACATGGTTTTACCTAAAGAACATTCTAAGACCCATAACTAATTTAAATAAAGTGTATTTACCGATGTATTTTGTGCTAAAAATGATATTATTGGTAAACTAATGCTCTAGAGACACAAAACTTTTGTTATTTAAAAAGTTCTTTCAATTGAGTTGAATGAGATATAAAAAAATAAGTGTAAATCAAAACTTAGTTAGTTTGCAACGAGTCGATGAAATTAATTATCAAGGTAATTCAATATCATGAACAATTTAGAACATAATAGCAGAGAAACATAATAGGCTGTGAATCCTATTCGCAGAACCGAATGAGAGACAACCCTCAACCCTCTCAACTCTTCTACTCACTTTACTTCCGAAAATAAAAACAAAAATCTTTCTATAACCAAGATATTTCAAATACCAATATCGTCGTTGATTAAAATATTAGTTTTTATACCTCACCTATCTATTATATTTTATGACACTAAAAATGGTTGTATTCGAATTAGTTTAACTACTCCAACTCACATTTTACAGTGGTATTTATGACAAGTTGGCAAAGGAATACGTCTTAAGTCATTTCATCAACGGGTTTTATGAGAGTGAAATTACCCGCGGAGTTACAAAATTTCTTTAGATGAATTCGTGTTTTCGAGAAAAACTAACTGCGACAAAGCTGTAAATGACACCCTCCCTGTTTTAAATACTTAACTCTAATACTAGTTAGATTTATATGTATGTATGCACATTGATTTTTAAAATGGCTAACTATTTAATATCAACTTTTCTGATAAGTTATTTTGGCATCAAAATAATGTGTACACAGTTAATGTGCCTCAATGTTAAAAAAATATTTTTTGTAATCTTGAATTTAGAGCCTAAAAATGTTAACAATAGACACTAAGTGGAGTTATAATAATAAAAATAAATAAATAAATGAGTGTAGAAAACAGCTGACAGAACTGTTGAGGTACACGTGCTCCTGTATAAACGTGTAATTTAGCATTGTATTGAGTAACTGAGTTAAACTTATTCCAGTTACTCTTAGTACACTATGTTATTTGTATGTAATTTTTCAAACTTTATTTTCAAAAAAAAAAAAAAAAAAAAAAAAAAATAGTAAAATTATCCCAAAACATGCCATTTTAAAACAAAAGTACTTTGTTATTGTTGAGTAAATTGTTGCGGACATTTTCCATCACTGATTAGTAAACAAAATTCACGACGTTTCGGGATCTGGAATCTCATCTTGTCTTCAGGTGAAGAAATACCTAGAACATAACAAAGTTAGTAAAATCACACCAGGCGAACCTGGAGAAGTCCATAGCCAAACCTGAAAACAGAAAAGGCAGTCTCAAATATTAATAAAACACTAATAAATGCACTGAGTTTAAACAGAGAACTGTGAAATCAGTCAAAAACAAAGCACAAACATTTAAATTGGAAAAAATAAAACACCACAGACAGCACAAGCGAGCCAACCGAACTCAGTACTTTGAGAGAAAAGAACTTTGTTTATTTAATCTGTGAACATTTTACACCAATCCCAAGATACAATATTTTTGTTAGATTCCGTTTATGTCGATAAAGTATTGAATAATCCCAACCAAAAGAGCATAAAGTATAGCTGAACACAACCTCATATAACAAAGTTGCCGCCTCGCTCATTTTGTTAACACGTGTAATTTACTTGTAATGTAAGTAAACACCATCGCCATTTCTGTACTCCAAATTGACTGTAATAATATGCCTTTTGAATGATTTACTTCTAACTGGACATGTTTTACGATAATGCTTGTACAGGGAGTACTAAAAGACATGCACGATATGAATATTTTCTGAACTATAGTTGATAAGGAAATAAAATGTGGTGCAAATTTGAATAATTTTTACACATAAAATTATACGTTTAAAACACGTTATTAGTTTTTTGTCACGTCAGGTTTGTAAAACCACAGTTAGCTTATTATTCAAATAATCACTCTACTATACTTTCAATAACGTTATAAAAATTTCCTTATTATGAATCAAACGTGCAAGTATATTGCTTGATATAGTATTGGCCACCATTCAATACTCTTTTAATAAAATATTTCAGCTTCGTACTTTGCAAAAAAAAAGAAGAAAACATGGAAAAGATAATCCAGTTAGTGTAATAGTTTGTACATGTTAGCCCTTATTTGACCGAATTGTTAATTTATTTTTAAACATTTACACCCTCCGTTCTAATGAAACTAAAAAGTTGTTATGATTAGTTAATATATTTAGAGAAAAGTAAGGAAACAAACTCTTCTCAGCTGAATACATGTAAATTACATGAGTAAATTGTCCTTGCGTGTGGCCTATGTACCTTACAGCCATTATCAAGGCATTAGACTACGTTTGTTCTCATTCATATCTACAGAAGCTAGGTTCAGTCACATCATAAAACAAAGATTCCCACTTCCAAATTATTTACTTATATCCGTCCGTAGGTTTTTTTTAATTATTTAATTTATAATAGTGAGTTTTTATTAATTTCTTTGGTTACTATACTATTCTTTCTGTGCCATCATGAATTTGATTTGAAAAAGATTATTGCTTTATCTACTCTTTTAAACTCGTGTTTTCCTTTATATAAATAGATGAAATATTAAACAATTTTATGTATATTAGTATACTTGTTGCTCGAAATAGAGCAGTTTAGTTTAGACTATTCTCTAAAAATGTTACTTTTTTGTCCTGACACAATTATTCCCGTCTAATCCAATATTGTGATTATCAGTGCAAAAAATTATCCTTATTTATAGCAGTACATTAAAAGATGTTTAAATGCTCAACTCATTACAATGTTGTTGTAATGGGACAATTTCAAAATTCAATCATGGATAGCATCTTTATTTTGAGCCCGATTTTTACATTATTTGAGGGAACAACTACAGACCAAGCCCTATCCAATGTCACCAGAAACTTGAAAATCAGTTGGAAATTGTAAGAGGAGTTCTATTTACAAAAGCCTTAGCGTATTAGATAAGTATAGACCTATTTTACATGTTGTTCATATGCTGGTTATACGTTTAAGTTGTATTTACGAGATTAAGTTTACTCTTTTTTCCAACTAAACTAGTGATTTTTTATTTTTAATGTCAAATAAAAAAAATTAAAAAATGCAACTGGAGTGAAAAGTGATTACTTAGGGGATTGCTAAATATATATAGAAGACGAATGGATTATTAACTTTTTTTATTCATCGATCACACTATGTTTTATGAGTTCACTTTCCTTTCAATAACGTATAATGCCTGATCAAGTAATTGTTCATTGATATGATTTCAGTGATTTCTAACGAGCTTTTTTCATTTATTTCAGGGGTTTTTTTTCATTACCTTGGAATATAGTGGTGGGTAGAAAACTTTGTTTACAGTAAACATTCCACTAAAATTTTTTAATAAAGTTCATTGACTAAAGAATTTAATAAATCATCAGATGAATCGTGATATTTGTTCAGAAATGAAAAACAAACGTCTACAACACTCAAAAATATATTTACACTTATACTGCAAAGAATACAGACGGTAAATATATCAAAAGATGGAAAATGGCAATCGATTTTGACTGGACACACCGATCATCATCAGGCCCAAAAAGAGAATATTCATCTTTTGATATATTTACCGTCTGTATTCTTTACAGTATAAGTGTAAATATATTTTTGAGTGTTGTAGACGTTGTTTTTCATTTCTGATTACAAACAACACGTATCATGCTCATAAAAAAGTGTTTATTGATATTTGTTGTTACATGGATTAACTTCAAAACGTGTTCTTATGGAGGAGTTAGGCTTGTACCATTTTCATACGATACTAGCGTTTTGAAGTAAATGTGGAAAGTTGCCGTCATCAATTGATTCGGTTGTCAACATATAAAGAGAGGAAGTTAAGTTTTCTGTCGAGAAAACTGGACCTGTGTTGAAACACTAGAAAACATCTAGACATTTCAGCACACTTCTAACGGGACCAAGTTGTTGTGGAAACCCAGAGGTAAAGCCAGTCCAACTGTTGATTCCTTGCGCAGTTATTGTGGTAATGTTATTGTTTTGGGGGGAATAAGTCTTTTCCCTCATTTTATATTTTATGATAGTTAACCACTAAAATTAACATTATATTACTCCTACAAAAATTTTTTATTTGATTACTGCATTTATCACTTAATGCAAATTAGTTTTTTCTGAAGTATGTGTATTCATTGTTGGAATACTAAACACGATTTATAGAACTAAGTTATAGTTAAATTATAGATAACTAACGACGTCTATAGATTATATTTTATGATTAATTGTTGCAGTAGTTGAAGTGTTCTTAAACCTAATAAGCTGTAATTTGAACTAACATTTCCGCATGATCTAAATTTTATTTTTTAATCTGCGGATAAATATGTCCATAAATGAGAATAGATTAGAATAGAAACAAACAAACACTCAATATGTGTTATTATCAATTTGAATAACTAATATTTAATCTAATTCAAGTGATTTTACAAACAAATTCCGAGTACTCGCATTTAATGGCAAGTTTTATGCAGGGAGAGAAGCAACAAATTCTCATAATGGCTGCATTACCACTAGCAATAAGCCCAAGTGATAAATGAGTCTGGAGGGTTGAAGCGGTGGTGGAAAACTCTTATTTTAGTGTAGTAAAATTAGTCGGGAAAAATGAAATAATTTTTGGAAAGCCAATTTCTTTTGAAATGTGTTCTATGGCGTCCCCTGACCTTCCTCCGAAAAGTCCCCAGAAATCCCATATGGGGATCACGCTTAAAAATGAGGGGTTGGCCCATAAGGAGTTACATTAAAATTTGATATTAAGCATACTAAATTTAAATACATTCCAGAAGGTTTATATATATCAAATTAAAGGTCTTCAAATGTAGAATACAATGCCGTAAACCCGACCTCAATATAACTGTCGGGAGTGAAATGGCAGGCGTTCAAAGCTTAGAACAAAATAATATTATCAAAACTTTGAAATACAATAACTTCCGACATATTTGACCTTTTGAGGTCTGGTTTTCGGCTATGTACTCTCCTTACTAAGACCTTTAAAATTATGTATAGCATGGCTATGGACTAAGAAATTATTTTTAAAACTTCCTCTTTGGGACGTCCATGTGGAGGGTGGTTCAAGGGTAGTATGATAAGCATATGACTAGCTATCCGCATTTTCAAAGGTAATTGTAAAAGCAAACGTTTGCCGCAAACCGCGCCTCAAAAAGTCAAGTATTTCGAAAATAATTACATTTTTAAGCGTTTAGGTTAAAATTTGATTTTTATTCAAAGTTTGACAGGCTGCCGTTTTCGACTCAGGCAACCTTTTGAGATGGGGTTTGCGGCATTAAATTCTACTACTTAAGAGCTTTAATTTGATGTACATAAACCCATTGGTCGAAGAAAGATTTATTTCTGACTCCACGTGGGCCATCCCATCATTTTTAGGCATGTTGCCCACTGGGGATTTCAGGGGACTTTTCTGAGGGAGGTCAGGGGATGACATAGAACACATTTCAGCAAAAATTCGCTGTCCAAAAATTATTTCATTTTCCAGCCATATTTTGGCTTAATTTTACTACACTATTTAAGAGAACATTTTGTTTGTATCTAGCCTTTAATGGATGTGTAGCCTTAAATTAATGTGTTGCAGAAAATTCTTTTTAATGTTAGAAGTTTAAAATATTTGTATCGACATTCACATTACATTGAGTATAACTACATTTTACTTACGTATGAATGAGATCGGCTCAACATGTTTAATAAGACCCAATTAGAGTATACCCTACACCTCTATATTTTAATATTTTTAAATATTGAAAATTTTAACTTGGTTGAAATATATTTTATAAAATACAATCAGTTCATTGTAATAATTTTATTTATTGATTAGTTTTTTATTTCATAAAAGAATTATAACTGCGGTAATGATTTTAACTGTTTCACACAACTTAAAGAAATTTGTATTACATATTATTCAAACCATATTGTTAAAAAATTAACCAATAAGAGGTTATATTTCGTCAGAGACGTTTCCACAGATGTGTTCTCGCAGAGTTTATTTGGCCAGTAAAACATCATATCCATTGTTGTGCGACCCACTCTGCTGATATAGCTCTTAGCGTTTATCGATCAAACAATCTTGTGGATATATTCTCAGAGAAAAAGTTAAGCATCGAAAATATTGTAACCACATATGTCAGTATTTGCTTATTTAGTGGTTGTTATGGTATAATTTTGTAATAAAATATTCCTGTCTGCCTTTGGTTAAAGAAACACGTTTTGTCATCCCAAATTTTGCCACACTTTAAGCGTGTTTACTGAAAAAAATGGTACTCTAAAATTTTAAATAGGAGTCAAAGACGTCAGAACATCTAATAAAAATTAACTAGGGGGCTCGTGCAGCGCAATGCGTACCTGTTGATCAAACCTTGCTCCATAGTAATTTACCGAGTTATTTTGAATGAAAATTAAATTGTAGTGAAAATCAGATTACTCCATATTGGTCTTTCATCAATCGATCGTCTTCAATAATTCTCAATCAAACTTCCGAATGTAATGGTGTTGAGATTTGGTGGTTGTTCTTTTAGGCCAAAATTAGCTAGGATTATGTGATGGTTCTTATGGTGATTTGTCTTAGAGCCTCTTCCTAAAACTCATATAAAATATAGAATAAATTCACAGATGTTTGATCTAAATAGCTAATCACAGAAAAAACGTAAATGAAAACAGAAGAAAAATCAATATTTAATTACAACTACCCGGTCCTTATGAGCTAAGCAGCACTGACTGCGGCTGTTTTTAGTAGGTCCTAATATATGAGTTAGTAGTCGACAGAGGGGGATGAAACCATTCTATTACTATTTGTAACAACCTAAATACTCTTTATCTTAGGTTAAGTTATATTTATTGTTTTATGTTTATACCTTTTTGTGCTGTTTTTAGTTATTACTTGTTTAGATCCCATTGCATTGCAGAATTCAAACAAAGAAATAACAAAAGTTAAAAAAATCTAGGCTACGTCTTTGATGATGTGGCCCATTTTGGTTTGATGTGGCATTCATATTTTGGTTAAAATTGCTCTTTATACAAACCACTTTTGCAATAAGCTTGTTATCTAATGGTGGTAAAAATCTTTTAAGTGGTGTCTCTTTTAAACAGGTATTTTAGTATGTGTAGCATTCTGCATTAAATTTGTTATAGTACCGTAGTAAACAGGTTATATAATTTACACCAACAACTAGCTATCCCTTTCATAGCTCACAGCAGTTTGAAACCCATGCGCAAACATTAGGTGTTGTATTTTAATTTTTGTTAACCTTTGTTGTTGTTTCAATACCAATCTGATAACCCGAAAGAACGTCAAAAATTTCAATTTCCATCTTGTTTTTTTTTACAGGAAAACTATAGTTTACAGGAAAACTATAGGAAGACTATAGTTGATAAAACGTCGAGTGTGTGGGTGCCAAACCTAGCGGGACAACTAACAAGTCGATTCTGTTGAGAAATACTACGGACTTTCGGTCTACACTCCACTAGTCATAATAGACATGAAAAAAGTCCAGTACTGAAACAATGGATGTTTCAAATCTTTCAGTGATTCTACCAAGTTATATTATAAAGAAAGTGGACATTTTACTGTTGTGTGAGACATTGAAATCAATAATAGGAAAATTCTAAAACGTCATCAATGAGTCGAAAGGAATGAGTTTTCTTTAGACTGAAAGCTAAGCTTTGTCATTGGCAA
This sequence comes from Neoaliturus tenellus, assembly GCA_030545055.2. Classification (NCBI taxonomy): domain Eukaryota; kingdom Metazoa; phylum Arthropoda; class Insecta; order Hemiptera; family Cicadellidae; genus Neoaliturus; species Neoaliturus tenellus. Next base: position 13,547,284 of record CM061531.1, on the reverse strand, counting down.
AATTGTTGGAAAACTAAAATATAACGAGGAGATACAATACTAACAAAAGCTCTACAAGGGTTCCATGAGTGTGACAGGGATGTTTTTCCTCTGATAAACAGTCCCTTGAAAAACTTGTGCACTCTACTTGTGAGTAATGCAAGCTCAGAGAGGTAATCTTCAAATTTAAGACTGATAGAACCCTACCTTATCTTACCACACCTTATAAAATCACCTTATTACCTTAAAAAAACACATCTTATCCCTTACTAGAACAGGCTAAAACTAATATCCAAATTGAAATAAATAATTTAACAAATTGGTTTAAAAGCAACAAGATAAATATAAATAAGAAAAAAAGTTTGTTAAATGTACAATATGAAAATCAAACGAAACGGACATTTTGCTATGCAAATTCAAAATAACTCCATACAATCAAATAAAGATTTAAATATTCAGAATTTCCCGTGGATGAAAATGTTATAATCTTCAAAACATATTCATGAAATGTCAAGGAAAGTATGCCAAAGAATGTTTATACTCAGGAGATTTTAAAAATTTCCTGATTTAAAACTGAAATTATGCTTACATTATGCTTGTATATTCCCACATCTAAAATACGCAATACCTGTTTGGGGAAATCAAAATAAAAGAACGAAACAATCATTAAAATTACAAAAGCGAAGCATTGGGAAATATTTTGAGAAAAGAAGCGAAACTCGTTTATATGTATTTTTGAAGGATGGACAATTTTAAAGTTATCATTTATCTATGTATACGAATCTTCAAATTATTTTAAATATTCCATGAAACAAATAAAAAAGAGACAGGAAAATTCAATAAAACCATTACAATTGAAGAATTACTGGAAATTTTCCCTTTCAACAACACAAAACAAGTTTCTATAAACTAAAAGTTTGTATTTTAGCAAAGTAAATTTACTTTGCCTCTTAATTTACGATATTGATTAGTCAATTGAAATTATTTTTGACACTGGTTTAAAAAATCACAAGTTTTAAATGGATATTTTCAGTTTTAAACTAAACTGTCCCTTTTTACATACTACTACTGCATGTCATACATAATGAATATTAGAAATAGTGTAAGAAAACAGTAAACGTTGTATTATTTCTCAGAGAACGAGTTTTAATGGCGTATAAAACATGAGAGACGGGTAGTATTAAATGCCTGCAAGGGATACGATAATCTCTTAATCTAGAGCAATATATCATAACTTTCCTTGAAACTCCTTTCTATTTGTTACGTTTATATAGGAAGTTGAAATATATTTTACTATTTATTTGTTATCACAAATAATAATAGAATACAGTAATAGTCACTGGTCACTGTATCAAAATTTATTTTAGTTTTTTTTGTGTATTGTGGTATTTTAGGCGAAAATCTTAAAACAAATATGGAGATTTACTGTATTATATAAAATAATGATATTATTTGAATCTAAGTCTAAAAGGTCATTGAATAATTTTATATTCTCATGGTATACTTGCTACATATCATTAAAACATGCTTCTACAAATAGAGTGTTTGGATTGATATAACAACTATTATGATTTCTCGAAGTAAGGGATTAATCCTTTTTCTTTGTTTGATAATGAAATTTAGCAAATGAAATTTAAATAATGCAGACTAAATAAATTAGTTATTGTCAGTTACCTAGTTTATATCCTAAAAAGAATATATCAACTAAAGTGGCTCCTAACTAATTATAAACAGTAGTGTCAAATTGTTGGTGCTGGCTCAGTTCAAGGTCACCTGAGGGATGACGTCATCGAGGTCAATGACCTCACCGATGACGTCATCGATGACGTCATCGATTGCGTCATCGATGACGTCATCACCAATGACGTCATTTCTATGACGTCACACCCATGACGTCACAGAAATGACGTGCTGATGACGTCATCACCCCTTACGTCATCAAAATGACGTCACCGACGCCACTGAGGTCAAGGTCACGCCGAAACTTAAAATTTTTTGGCACTTTTGCCGTTTCTCGCACTACGCTCCGAGTTTCAGTCAGAGTCCCCGTGACCTTGACCACTTGGAGCGAATTTTCGACGAGAAACGGCAAAAGTGCCAAGTTAAACTCGAGATTCTGACATGACCCTGCCTAAATGGGCAATCGGTTATTCCTCAGGTGACCTTGAACCAGCACAACACCAACAATTTGATATTCCTGTGACCTTGAAAACCTAACAACGGAGCGCCGACACCGATGCGCACCCCACGACAGCCACCGAGTGACTGACTGTCAGGCTCTGTGGATGCTAGGTATATTGGCTTGAAAGACTAAGACTCTAAACTGTCAGGAATGGGAGTAACTAACTGAATTTTGCAAGGAAAAGTCATTTCATCCAATATTTTAAACAAATCCTCATCAGTAAAACTGACATTAGTCTGTTTTGTATAAAACTTAGGGTGTCCGCGCAACAGTTTGCGCCACTTAGCTAAAGTTGAAACTCTCTTAACTTTGAGTGGTGGACAGTGAGCAACTAATAAAGTCTTAACACGGCTAAGTTTCTTACCTAAAGTGTCCTGCGACATGGCTTCACCTCACAAAAGTCCGCACAATACTGAGAGACTGCTTGTAGCGCATGAGTCAAGGGAAAAGAGGTGGGGGAAACAGCAGGAGTGGGGGAAGGTCACAGTGGTGGGGGAAGGTGAGGTAGTACGCTGGAGTATCGCATCACTTCACCATGAGCTGTCCTACAGTCAACACACTGTTCTCTTGGCCCGAGTTGGCACTAGAAGAAACATTTCTGTACAGCTTAGGCTGTGAGAGCCGAGGAAGCAAAGTCAAAGTGGAAATTGTGTTAAACTCCAAGATGAAGAGTCTCCTAAATAAACTAATTGTATCCTTGCAATCTCCTATAACTTTAGAGAAATACCACTTTATTAAGCGACACCTTATACTTTGGCAAAACGAAGCGGAAATGGAAAAGATTACAGTAAAATTAATTTAACTTAAAACTTGGACTGGACACTCATGGCGATACCACGTGGCGTGAAAACGCCACCCTAAACATTACAAGTTAGGTTATTGAGCACCTCTGGTACGATAACCGATGTGCTAGAGTTAAAGTGTGATGACCTTGAGTCAAAACACTGAAATACTACAAGTCGATATCGTCCCAGAGTTAAAGTGTAGTGACCTACATTCAGAACTTGTAAAATTACTTACATATAGAGAGCTAGAGAACAGCGAGACGCACCGCATGGAAGCCGGAGACATACTGGCGAAGCGGTGTTGTGCAGCCTAGGGACCCAGTTGTGGTGGGGGTATAGCCAACACTTAGAGTACAAGTGTTGTGGGTGACCTTGACCCACATAACTTACCTGACCCCCCCCCCCCGACAAAAAGTGCGAGCCCCCCCCCCGACAAAAAGTGCGAACCCCCCCCCCCCCCCGACAAAAAGTGCGAACCCCCCCCCCCCCGACAAAAAGTGCGAACCCCCCCCCCCCGACAAAAAGTGCGAACCCCCCCCCCCCCGACAAAAAGTGCGAACCCCCCCCCCCCCGACAAAAAGTGCGAACCCCCCCCCCCCCCCGACAAAAAGTGCGAACCCCCCCCCCCCCGACAAAAGTGCGAACCCCCCCCCGACAAAAAGTGCCCCCCCCCCACCCCCACCCCCACCCCCACCCCTGATATCCTGGGCGTGGCAGCCCCGGTGGGGATATAAGGGGGCCCAGCCAGAGCCGGCTCGCAGTCCGCTCCCGCGCGTTGAACGTGAACGATCGGGACGGACCGCCATAGGCATCACTAAACATTGAATGGCGCCTTCAGTGTTTAGCGAAGTCTACTCTAACTTTAAGACTTGTATTAGTTGTAAGATATTGCGCTTGCGTTTGGGTATTGCGAATTGTTTTATATGAGAGTGTTTTACTTGTACCTTATGTCTCCTGTGTGTCTTTTATCCTTTGTGTCTTGTTTGTTATATGTGTTTAACATGTATGTGCTTGTTCCAGCATTGACTACGTTGAGCTCAATTGTGTGTTGTAAGTGTGTTATATTTTTCTAAAGTGTATACGCTTGTTTTAGCAATCCCCCCTTGAGCTTTTGCAATGCTCAAAGTAAATCGTAAAGACAGGGAACGGGAGTAGGCCCCCGTGTAAAGTTACTTTTGTATAATTGTTGGGCTCCTCTCATGCATGCTTTAATGCGGCTGAGAAATAGGAGCGTCCGTTTGTACGCCTATATGGGGGTAATAAGCCGATGGCCTCTGCACTCGGACCGAGGACGTAAGCCACTAGGGTGTCCTCAGTTAGTTTCCCTTCTGGAAACTCAAAATTATGTAAATGAAACTTTGTTAGCTATTTGTGTTTTTTTGTCCCCAAGGCCCCCGAAGATTCGTGGTTCGCCATGGATGTACGGGGGCCGAAATTTTTTAATGTCCGTGTGGCCTTGACCCACATAGGACTTGTAAAAATTTACTGCATTGCTAAATTAAAAATATTAAAGATAGGGTTACGGGAGTAGGCCCCCGTGTAAAGCCACTTTTTTTATAATTGTTAGGCTCCTCTCATGCATGCTTCAATGCGGCTGAGAAATAGGAGGTGGTCCGTTTGTACGCTTATACGGGGGTAATGAGCCGATGGCCTCTGCACTCGGACCGAGGACGTAAGCCACTAGGGCGTCCTCAGTTTCTTTCAAAATTATGTAAATGACATTTCGTTAGCTATTGGAAAAGTTATTAGTTGGAAATGCAGTAAATGTTTACAAGTCTCGCGTGGCGAAGGGTACACGACATTGGATGTTGCCTTGTTGTCATAGTTGGGTCTCTTCGGAGGCTACAGCGATGACAACCCAAGTGCCCCACACCCCCATAGGGGGGTGTGGGGCTTAATTTTTTTAAAGTTTTTTCGTGACCTTGACCTAAATATAAAAGTTTTCAAAATCTTTAACAGTCAGATCTTACTAACACAGTTTATATATATATATAGAGGTCTTTTAAAAGTTAACAGTTAGGTATTAGTAACGCACAAGTTTGGAATTGGGTCTCTTGGGAGGCTTCAGCGATGGCAACATAAATGTCCCAAGTGGGGTTTATTTTTTCAAAAAGTGCGAGCCCCCCCCCCCCCCCCGACAAAAACTGCGAGCCCCCCCCCGGCGAAGCGGTGTTGTGCAGCCTAGGGACCCAGTTGTGGTGGGGGTATAGCCAACACTTAGAGTACAAGTGTTGTGGGTGACCTTGACCCACATAACTTACCTGACCCCCCCCCCCCGACAAAAAGTGCGAGCCCCCCCCCCCCGACAAAAAGTGCGAACCCCCCCCCCTACCCCACCCCCACCCCCACCCCCTCCCCCACCCCTGATATCCTGGGCGTGGCAGCCCCGGTGGGGATATAAGGCGGCCCGGCTGCATGCACTTCTCATTCCCGTCCAAGCTCCCGTACGGACAGGTTCTCTCTTGTTCTTGAGATTATTTATAATAACTTCACTTTTTTATTCTCATCTATTCTTTTCATTAAGTCCATTTATTACAATGGGTAAAATGGGCCTTAAACTCAAAAACTACCCGCCAGCTTCAACCTCAACCGACACGACTCAACCTCCATCATCCTCCGCCTCGATCCTGGAATATCTGATGACTGCAAACATCTTGAGCTGCCTGACGATGCCACCACCGCCGCCGCCGCCACCACAGCCCGCCTCCATGCCCAGCCTGTCGCCACTGCCGCCGACAGTGGAAGAGGCCGGTGCACCTCCACCATCGTCAGGAAAACTCAGCGGTCGAGTCCCGGTAGCCTCTCCAGCACTCTCGCTGCTATCGGACTCAGGATCGGAGTCTGCAGTCTTCGAAGAGACGTCCAGGTCGAGGATAACCCCCTACAGTAGAACCCAAAAAATCCTATCCTATACCAAATCACAATGTCCCTCACCCATATCCCCCATGCCATCCACACCAACCAAAGCACCCCGTAAATCCATCTTTTCCCCTGAACTTCCCTCCATAGACCTAACACGCTCTCCTACCCCACCCAAAATTGTTTGCTCCATTCCTTTTGACCAATCTTTGCCTCTTCCACCCCCTTCCACCCCTATTTCTTCTAGCCAGCCTAATTCGGAGAAGCTCCAAAACACTCTGTTGTGTTGGACAATATTTAAAAGTCTTTTTCCAAATTATTTTTCCAAATTTAGTCTTAACCCTCTTAAAGTAAGGGAGAGGGGTATTATACAAGTCAACTAATAAAAAAAAAAAATACTTGACTTGTATAATACTTTAACCTGGCGGTGATGTAAAGTCACTGGGACAATCTCAAACCGTGTCCTTGAGGGTGAAGACTAAGTTACAAATAAATCATTAACAAATAAAAACTTACCTCCAAACACTTGTAGCTTGCTACAAGTGTTTGGAGGTAAAAATTTTTCAAAGTTTGAATGACCTTGACCCATATAAATTACTGTTTAAAGTAAAGTGCTAACCTTACAACTAATGTTGTGTATCACGTGATACCCCCACTCTAACGCTCTTACTAAGCTTGTATGAGCCGTTCATTTGCTTCAGTCTGTTTCTGTGCTCCGTGGTAAACATGTCACGGTACAATTACAAAGGTGGTGACTTCTTGATAGATCAACACAATGCTTGGGAAGTGCTAAACCAGCATAGAATGGAAGTTGAGTATTGTATAAGACAAGACGGGTCTACATTTTATCTATGTATTATAAACAACCAAACTCATAAGTATGAACACTGGACAAAAATTAATTATAACAACATAGATGAGCTGTTTGCTTGGGTGTTTGAGGTGTGTAAAGTTATTGAAGAAACCAAAATAATGGGTGTGCTAAAGGTATGTAAAACTGATGACCGGGAAGACTAAGCAAAATTTCTTTTAACCCCCCCCCCCCCCAGTGTTATCCCCACCACTAAAAATGGGTATATATAGGAGTGGTGATCAACCGTCCTCTCATTCTGCTTTACACCGTTAAGCTGAACACCACCATGTCTGCTATGAACGTCCCAGCCTCTACCTCTGGCCCGGTCGCCTCCAACTCCAGCCCGAGCATTGGACCAATCCGATCGGGGCCTTCGTCAAGGAGTCGTGTCCGATTCTCCGGCTTTGGTCCTGTGAGGAAGGAGTTGCGGAGCAGCGGAGCGTCTCAACCAACCACGACGGATGCATCAACTCAGACTCCACCAAACATCATCGAGTGGTACGACGAAGTGATAGAGCAAAGGGACAGAATGCTAGAGAATACTCGCAGGGAGCTACTTTATGTCAGGAGTAAATGGGAAAAACTGATTAAGAAGTGTGAAAGCCTGTTGGACAGTGATGATAGTGAGGATGAGAGTGGATAGGTGTGTGGGTAAAGACTTGGACTGGGACTTGTGTGTATGTATGAATGTGTGCGTGAATGTGAAATACAGAGCGGGGGATAGATCACTCTGTGGCAATGGACTAACATGCCACTTAGTGATCTATCCCCCGTTCTGGTAATGTTTTTGGATGGCCTTGACCCACTTTACCAAGGCTAGCTAGTACCCCCACCACTGATAAGTGTATATATACGGGTATTGATGTGCAGTTTGGTTATTCTGCTTTGTATCGCTTAGCTGAATACCTCACTTCAACATGGCTTCCAACTGCGAAACTTCTCAGGCTTCCTCTTCTTCTTCAAGAAGGCGTGCTGCCAACGTCCTGCCTGCTACTCGTGGACCTGCTCGACCATTCCACAGCATAACTGTTGCTCGGGCAAACGCCTGCAAAGCTCCAATGCTACGGACCTTGCTGGAGGTGAGCCAAGACGGGCAAGGCTTGCTCAGTCCTGGTCAACGGCAGGAGCAAGAAAGGCGTATGGCGTACTACAGGCTGCAGGGTGTAGTTCCCAGCTTGAAGTTAGGCGATCCGAGAGTAGCAAGCATCAACGAGGCAGCGGACTACATATCACACCTTCACAGTGTTTTAGAAGTAAAGGACCAACAAATTGAAAACTTAAAAGAACAATTGAAACAATTTAACTTTAATCCTGTGGAGTTTGTGGAAGCAGTGATGAGTGATAGTGATGATGAAGGAACTGAATATATATTGGGTATGTAATGAAAGACTTGGACAGGGACATGTGTGTGTGTGTGTGTGTAGAATACAGAGCGGGGGATAGACTACTTTGCGGCAATGGACTAGCATGCTGCTTAGTGGTCTATCCCCCGCTCAAAGGGTAGCATTGGATGACCTTGACCCACTTTACAGCAAGGACAACCGGTTAACTGGTATAAAAGAGGGGGGTCTGTACATCCCGACTTCATTCTGCTTTGAACCTTCCAGTGGAACGCTAGAAAATGAGTGGATCACTGATCATTGGTAAGGAGTGGGAGTATGTAACCATAAACTATTTAAACTGTAGAGGGATGTTGAAGAAGGTGTATGATAATGTTAAAAGAATGGTTGTTGAAGAAGGTAGGGTAGTGATTGTAGCGTGGAAGAAGAAGCAGTATACAGGACAACAAGTGAGAGCAAGTGACTTTGGGGGGAATAGTGTGTTTCAAATTGGACGAGCGAACTTGGTTAATTTGGACATTGTGTTTTGGGACTTGGAAAGGTTAATTGAAAATAGTGGCAAACATGGGGAACTCTTAATTGGCAGGGAGGACAGAGTATATGAGTAAGTGTAAAAGACTGGGGGGCTTATGTGTGTGTAAAGACTAGGACTTGTGTGGAATACAGAGCGGGGGATAGATCACTTTGCGGCAATGGACTAGCATGCTGCTTAGTGGTCTATCCCCCGCTCAAAGGGTATTATTGGATGGCCTTGACCCATATAAAGGTAGAGGGGGAATAGGTAATAGGAGGGGGAAATTGGTATATATGTAGGACTGATGAATAAAGTATTTAGTCAAGCATTTGTCTAGACACTATCAACAACAACAATGGAGAGCTTCAGTGTTGAGTTCATCCTCTTGGAAGAAGACATCAACGAAGTGGTGGAACTTATAGAGGATAAGACCAGCCAGGGCACATTGGAACTTGTGAATTGCGAACCGTTGGACAATGCCGCAATCGATAAGATTGCATATTTCATGATGCATTTGTATAACGAACAAACAACCAATATGGAGTTTGTGCAGTACCTTTATCAAAACCAAGTAAATGTGCGAGTGACAATTACTTGGTGGCAGTAATAATAAAGTGTAACATATGGATGTGGACTTGGATGTGGACTTGGACTTGAGTGTGGTCTGCGGAATAGAGCGGGGGATAGATCACTTTGCGGCAATGGACTAGCATGCTGCTTAGTGGTCTATCCCCCGCTCAAAGGGTATCTTTACGTGACCTTGACCCACATAAATTGTATAGTTGGTGGGGGTATAAAAAGGGTAAGCAAATTGGATGGATACAACACTTCCATACCATGGCTCCACTTGACAACACCGTGTTCCATCGCAACAGAATTGTCTCTATTCTGGAGGTAATACCTCTAGAAATTATAGAAGTAGAGGACCAACTACCTGCGGTTGATCAAGAAGAGGAGGAGGAAGAGATAATGGATATTGAAACGGACTCTGACGAAGCTGGTTCAACGGACAATGAGGTGGACTTGCACGCCTACGAAACATTAGAGTCGTCATCTGAGTCGGAAATGGAATTCCAATTGGAAATCGAAGAAGAAGAACAAGAACAAGACACTCCCCATCGTCCAATGGATAGGATGTTAGTTGCCAGAAGAATTATGTATTGTCATCGCTGCCTATTCCGTGATGAGGATGATTCCGACTCTGATGGTGATGTTTCACCCTTGTAAAAAGTTTAAACAAAAAGTTAAAAAAGAATGTGAGCGGGGGATAGAGCACTTTGTAGTAAATGATGCTGCTTAGTGCTCTATCCCCCGCTCAAAATAATAATTCCAAGTGACCTTGACCTACATAAACTTGCTCAAACAGACATCTTTGAAAAAACTTGTACAAATTATTGAATCTAGACCAAATATCATCAATTGATCAAGCCTACTGATAAATGTATTACAAACGGTTGTGTAAAGGCTAAATTTAGCACATGAGTGATAACCTGTTTCCATATGACGTCACTTTCCCCACCTATCTGCCTCGGATATAAAGGGTCCCGGTGGAGTGCGCTGCTCATTATTGCGTGGACATTCACAGAGTGTGCATTCAAAGCCAAACTGTTTGAAATGGCTCTTTGCGACATTTGTGGGGAAATCTTTCAAGACGAAGATCTTTTCACCATACACAGAGAATTACATGAAGACGAAGATAGAAAAGAAGATATTACCATGGATGAAATAGACTTAGACTCAATTGACCGGTTTTTGGAAGAGCACCAGAAGCAGACGGACTACTGGGACAGCTATCTACAGCAAATGCAAAGAAGAAGACCTAGTGTGATCCAATTTGCTGGTGCTGGACCATCTACTGCTACAAGACCTATTGAAGAAGAGGACACCGAAGAAGAGGACACCGAAGAAGAGGATATGGAAGAAGAAGAACTGGAAGATGTAAGACAACTGCGCACCACAGCCTTGCCAGGACGAGTTGTAACACATTTCAAAATTAATAACGTTCAATTGGAATTGGAAACATTCATAACCCAGGCTAAGGAACTTGTTGGTCAAACGTTGAGGGAAGAATTACAAAGGCTAAATTTTATTAAATTTGGAATGGTGTTAGAGGCTATGTTTAACAATACTGATGGTGAAACAGCATTGAGAGCATTCATTACCAAAAACCGAACCCTTACCTTCACCTCCGACATTGATGATATTATTGAAGAATGCTTGGAGGAACTTATAACCAAACTCCAAGAACATGAAGGAAGAGGATCTGGATGGACTTTGTCATCAATCGAAGGTATGGATGTTAGGGTTCATAAACATGGATATGGTTTAAGAGGTAGTAGTTTTATCCCTCTACCAAAGAAAATCCAAAACACTAACTCGTGTAGAAATGTTCAAAATGAGGGTAATGAATGTTTCAAGTATGCAATGTTAACCAAGTATGTTAAAAACAATCCTTGTAGAGTTGGTAGAGAATACTACGAAAATGAACACCGCTACAACTTTCAAGGTCTTACTTACCCAGTTACTTTAAAAGATATTGACAAATTTGAAAAGAAAAATCCTGGCGTTTCAGTCAATGTTTTTGGTCTGGATGATTCCAACAACGTTTATCCTTTGCGGGTAGTAAAGGTTGAGCAAAGAAACCATACGGATTTGCTATTGATAACCAAGGGTGAAATTTCCCATTATGTATGGATAAAAGACTTTGAAGCGTTAGTTGTAAAACAATTGACCAAAAGAGTAAATAGGATTACAGTTTGCAAGAGATGTTTCTGCTTTTCTTGGAAAGATTCAAGACGTGGAGGATTGGACTGGTTATTGGAACATAAAAGACTTTGCAACGAGAACTATGAAGTAAAGATAAGTCTTCCACCGCCTACCCGAGCTTCAATACAATTTAACAAGACAGTTCACCAATACCGAATTCCACTAGTGGTCTATGCAGATTTTGAATCAACGTTAGTACCACAGGAGCTGCCGGACAGCGAAGTGACTAGAAGAACAAAATATCAGTTGCATCAGCCCAACAGTTTTTGTTTACTAGTTAAATCAACCTTGTCTGAAAACCAATTGCAAGACTATGGTTTAACATCCACTCCAATACTCTACCGTGGTGAAGAAGCCGCTAAGTATTTTGTAGACCAACTGTACGATATTGCTGGAAAGGTTCAACGCTTGTTCGGTAATATTGTACCTATGGAACCTTTAAACCAAAATCAACAAGAAGAATACAACTTAGCGACAAGATGCTATTTATGCAAGAAGATGTTCAGTGAAGAAAATCCAAAAGTAAGAGATCACGATCACCTGACAGGGTTATACAGAGGAGCTGCTTGTAATTCATGCAATATAAATTACAAACTGCCAAACTTTATTCCTGTCGTTTTACACAATCTTAGCGGCTACGACTCCCACTTTATTATCCCGGAGTTAGGAAGAGATGACGGTAAAATTGATGTTCTTGCTACAACATTGGAAAAGTACATCAGCTTTTCAAAAACAGTAGGTAAAATTAAACTTCGCTTCGTAGACTCTTACAGATTTATGGCATCTAGTTTAGCCAAATTGTCAGAGAACCTAAGAAGAGAAGACCTAAAAGAAACCAGAAAAATTGTACCTGAAGATAAATTAGACCTAGTATTACGGAAAGGAGTGTTCCCCTACGATTACATAACTTCTACAGAAAAATTTGAAGAAACCAGTCTACCGCCGATTGAAGCCTTCAACAGCAAATTAAACGAAAGTGAAATCTCCGTTGAAGACTACAATCATGCATGTAATGTTTGGAACCAACTAAACATTCAAACCTTAGGGGAATATTCTGACTTTTATATAAAATTGGACGTAACTCTGCTGTGCGATGTGATGGAAGAATTCAGAAACACCTGCTTCTCCGCCTATGGACTGGACCCTCTACACTCGTACACATCTCCAGGATTAGCATGGCAAGCTATGCTAAAGTCAACCAACTGTCGACTGGAACTTCTAACGGATATTGATATGGTGCTCATGATGGAATCTGGTGTACGGGGCGGTTTGACACAAGCTGTAACACGTCATGTCAAAGCCAACAACAAGTACATCCCCGGCTTCGACGAGCAACAACCATCGGTCTACCTTGGCTATTTTGATGCAAACAACCTTTATGGTTGGGCAATGTCAAATCCGCTTCCCTACGCTGACTTCAAGTGGATCGACCCGGCCACCATCGGAGACATCTCACAGATTCCAAAGGATGGTCCAAAAGGCTATATTTTGGACTGTGATTTTGAATACCCGGAGCACCTTCATGACCATCACTACGACTTGCCTCTCCTAGCCAAGACTGAAGTTTCACCGACAGGAAGATGGCCAAAATTGATGATGACCTTGGAGAATAAAGATCGCTATGTGGCTCACTACTGGGTAGTTCAACAGGCTCTTGAATTGGGTCTACGTATAGTGAGAATTCATAGAGCAATTGAATTCACCCAATCTTGTTGGTTGAAACCATACATTGATTCCAACACTACAAGAAGAGCTGCAGCAACAACAGCATTTGAAAAGGACTTCTATAAATTAATGAACAACGCCATCTTTGGGAAGACCTTGGAGAACAAAAGAAAACATAAAAATGTAAAATTAGTGAGTGATCCTAGAAAATTGGAAAAATTAGTGCAAAAACCAAATTTCGGAACATCCATGATTATAAACGAAAATCTAGTCGCTGTCAGTATGAAGAAAACAACAATAGTCATGGACCGTCCGTTATACATAGGTATGTCGATTTTGGATATAAGTAAAACCCTGATGTATGATTTCCATTATAACAAAATGGTTAAACATTACGGAAGGGAAAACATTGGAGTCGCATACATGGATACGGACGCGTTTATCTACTGGATAAAGACTTTGGACATGTATGAAGACCTAAGGACTTTTCCATACAAAGAAGATTTCGATTTTTCTGACTATCCGAAGAACCATCCAAATTTTAATGAAAAATATAAAAAAGTAATTGGAAAATTCAAAGATGAAGCAAATGGAATGCCTTTAGAAGAAATAGTGGCGCTGATGGCGAAATTGTATTCATTTAAGATGTACCACGAGAACAACACACCGACAGTGAAGAAAGCAAAAGGAGTGAAGACATCTTATTTGAAAAAACACGTGACATTTGACCACTACAAGACTTGTTTGTTTGAAGATACTACGATATCAGCAACATTCAACAATATCCGAAGCTTCAAGCATCAAGTCTACAGTGTCACCGAAATTAAAAAAGCGTTGTCAGCTCGGGATGATAAAAGATACATTATGCCCGACAAAATCCACACTCTTCCTTTTGGCCACTACTCTCTAAACCCTATCAACTAGTAACCTATTCTTCGTCCTTCTACAACTACGACCTTATTCCTTTCTCCTTCCGTAAAAAAATGGGGAACACGGCAAGTCCAACGCCGTGTTCCCCATTTTTTTACACAAGTTTAGATGACCTTGACCCATATAAATGATGTGAATATTTAAAACAACATTCATTGTGATTATACATGTGATACAACAAACATTGAAACCTGCAATATGAAGGACTTGAAGCAACAAATTGTCAACGAACTTCATAAACCTGCAAGAAGAAAGTTTCCACGAAGAAATACGGTGATAAAAGGAATTAATGATTTATATCAAGCGGATTTAATCGAAATGATTCCTTATAGCAAACAAAATAAAGGATATAAATACATATTGACTGTTATTAACTGTTTTTCAAAAATGGCAGATGCTTTACCACTAAAAGATAAAAGTGGCAAAAGTGTTACAAAAGCAATGGAAACAGCTATACAAAGAGACAAACATACTATTAAACATTTACAAACAGATGATGGAAAAGAATATTTTAATAAGGAATTTGCAAATTTAATGAAAAAACACAATATAAACCATTACTCAACCAATTCAGAGGTAAAAGCTTCAATAATCGAAAGATTCAACAGAACTTTAAAAAGTGCAATGTATAAAATGTTTTCCAACAGAGGATCGCACATATGGATTGATATGTTACCAAAACTTATAAACGATTACAATAACAAATTTCATAGGACTATCGGGATGAAACCAAACCAAGTAACTAGTAAAAATGAAAACCTTGTATTAAAACGTATAAAAACGAATACTAAACCAAAAGTTGAAAAACTAAAGCCTAAAAAATTTAATGTGGGTGATAAAGTGCGAATAAGTAAATATAAAGGTGTATTCAGTAAAAGATACCTGCCAAATTGGACCAATGAGGTTTTTACTGTATTCAAAGTACAACCTACAGTACCTGAGACATATATTTTAAAAGATAATAAAGGACAATTGCTTGAAGGAGGGTTTTATGGACATGAAATGTTAAAATCAACAGTAGGCGATGTATATTTAGTTGAAAAGGTGTTGCAACGGAAAAAAGATAAGGTCAAAGTACGATGGTTAGGATTTAATAAGACGGAAGATTCTTGGATACCTAAAAAGGATTTGATATAACGATAGAGAATCATTTTAGGTTGAACCATTACAAAGGATGGAGATAGTACCACAAAAAGAGAGTTTTACTATTAATAATATAGATGAACTCACAGTGGATAATTCAGAATTCAATAGTGGGAAACATGGCAATTTGTTACCAAACACCGTTCGTTGTCTGGTTACCGGACCTTCCAACTGTGGAAAAACTAATGTAGTATTCAATTTGATTACAAACCCTAAAGGATTACGATTTAACAATCTATATGTATTTTCAAAATCATTACAACAACCAAAGTATCAATTATTGGAAAAGATACTGACTAATGTGCCTGAAGTTAAATATTTAAAGTTTAATGCAAGCGAGAGTGTCATGCAGCCACAAGAAGCTAAACCATTCTCCGTGTTTATATTTGACGATGTATCTTGTGAAAACCAAAACACAATAAGGAATTACTTCGCTATGGGTCGACATAACAACATAGATAGCATTTATATTGGCCAAACTTACAGCAAAATACCTAAACAACTCATTAGAGACAATGCAAACATGTTAATTGTATTTAAACAGGACGAAACCAACCTAAAACATATATATTTTGATCATGTAAATGCGGATATGACATTTGAACGATTTAAAGAGTTGTGTGGAAAGGCTTGGGCTGAAAAGTATGGGTTCCTAACAATTATGAAGGAACAACCGCTAAACAATGGTCGATACAGGATAGGATTTGATAAATTTATATTAATACATTAAACGTGGTGTAACACATTCATTGTTGTACAACACGTCTTGCTACAAACATGGTTAACCAAGAAAAATTAGTAAAAGAAATAAAATCACTTAGTGATTCTATTCGGGCTAAAAACAGAGCATTGAAACTAGGTATTAGCGAGAGGGAGAAATTCCTTGAAGCTACTTTTAAACCTATTACTGAACCCTTGAAACAATTAAACAAAAAATTTGCTAAACCTGTATTGGAAGGAGATGCGATTGCACCTATTACGAAGTTTGAAAGAGAAAATGTAAAATCAGAAGATTTTAGTGATGAAGACCTGGAATCCTCTACGTATAGTGGTTTTACCGGTGGAGAACCCGAAAGAGAGCTAGAATCACCGGACTATAGTGGAATAAAAGAATTATATGAAGTAAAAGCCAAAAGAGGACATGAAGTTGTATCAACTGCTAGTGAAGAGGAAAAAGAAGAAGAGACAAGGGAAGGTCCGTCAAACATAAGCTTGTTGGGTGAAAACATTCATAACAAAGGACCTTTAGGAAGGAAATACATGGTAAAAATGTTACTCGGAACAATTCCTAATAAGAATTACCATAGTTATGGAGCGAGATTAACAGAAGACGGTTTATTGATAGGTAATAGCCCGTTAAACGTTGACGAACATGATAATATTGTCATTGGTGATCAAAGGTATAAGGGCACAAAAGGATTATTTGAATTATTATTTGAAAATAAGCCTTCAGTATCGGTAGTGAAAGAAAAAGACATGGAAGCATATAAAAATATTTTGGAACAGACAAATGCATATAGGAGAAAGTATTTACCTGACCAGCCTCCTTTTAGATCTAAGTCTTTAAAATATAAAGAATTTGTATCCAAGTTAATACCAACTAGAAGACAAACAATGCCGTTAACACAAAGAAAACCTGTAAAACGAAGATTTATGGCATCCACTTTGGATGTAAGTGCTCAGGAACGAAGAAAAAGAAGTAAGTCCGTTACGGGTACAGGTTTAATGAAGAAACTATATAACACAAATGTGATTTATTACAATAATATCAATAAATTGGTGGATAGAATGAAACTAATACATGAAGCTAAAGAAGCGGGTCATACTGGATTGGAAAACGAATGGGTGGCTTTAGTGGATGAACTCCGAAACCGTGGGGTAATCTCATAAAAATGCGTTACTCCCTAGAATACTATTCAGTTGCACCATGAGTGTCGACAAGTTCGGACGTTACTCCTCGGATGGGTTATATTATGCCAATAGTTTAAAAAGAAGTGCTGGTTTACCACAAACACCTGATGGAGATTATGATATGAGTAATAAAAGGTTAAAAAACATAAAAGATCCTACGGATGAAAACGATGCAATAAATCTAAAAATATTAAAGGAAAAGATATCGCCAACATTAAGACTACAAAATAACACATATGACGCAGAAGATCATAGAATCATCAACGTTGGTAAACCAAATCAAAACGGTGATGCAATAAACAAAGGTTATTTGTCATCAGAATTAAAAAATACGTTAAAATTCAATGGGAAAACGTATAGTGCCAACAATAAACGTATATCCAACGTAGATGACCCTAAAGATGCAAAAGACAGCGTAAATAGACGCTATTTACATTCTTTGATACCTGAAAAGACAAAAGATGGATTTTCTTTTTATAAATTTGTTATTAACGATATAGGTTATCCAAAAAATGAAAATGATGCTGTAAATCTCAAATATATAAAAGATCATTGTGTCATACGTGATGTGGGAGTTATCGATTGTCTTGGCAATTGTTTGGCGAATGTAAAAGATGGTTCAGCACCATCTGATGGTGCAACAGTGGGTCAAATGAAAGAGACTTTAAAACAAGAAACAACTGGATTTGCAAAACGAGATGAAGTATTATCAAAGCAAGGGGATGACTTTATTCAAGGTAATGAAAAATTTCATTTATTG
Source organism: Neoaliturus tenellus (assembly GCA_030545055.2). Taxonomy (NCBI): domain Eukaryota; kingdom Metazoa; phylum Arthropoda; class Insecta; order Hemiptera; family Cicadellidae; genus Neoaliturus; species Neoaliturus tenellus. The sequence continues at coordinate 13,529,597 of CM061531.1, read as the reverse complement.
ACATACAAAAACGCTTATTGGGATTGCAGGCATGGAAGGTTATCAAATGTGTCATGGGGTCATGCAGATAGAGACGCGGCTGCCTTAGGACAAACAGTACATCTAGATCCAAATAATTACCATGCGTTTTTTATATGTAGTAATAAAAAATTAACAAACATGGCGCAAGGAAGAGAAGCAAATGATGCTGCAACTGTAGGACAGGCTATCACATTATCACAAATGGATAGCAAAGTGTATACTTGTAATAATAAACGTATAACAGAGCTTAAAGACCCTGATCATGCAGATCATGCTGTAACTGTTAATTTCCTTGTAAAAGTAATAGGTAATTTATTATTTGATATGCACAATTATATTGCAGATAAAACATATACTTCGCTTGATGAAAACTTGAGAGGAAGATGGATAAAACAGGAAATTGTTAATAAATACTTTTATAACCCTAAAACTATAAAATTTAGAACTTCTAACATTGCTAATTGGGGTACTTTTGATATATAACTTGAATATCTTAACAAACAACTTCATTTATGTTTAACTCCTCATAGAGGAAACACATATGTTGCTAATTGCAATTATAAAAGACATTAATGACATTTCGGTATATCAGTCCAAATCGGGACATTGCGAGGAAAGGAAGTGGGATCACATCTACAGCGGTTTCTCTGTTAAGTAAAGCTTTAAAACGAATTCCAGTAGGATCCATAGTAAATAGAGCAATAGACGCATTACCATACGAATTTCATATACCGGGAGGTTATCAGTATTGCGGACCAGGAACTAAATTGAAAAAACGACTGGAAAGAGGCGATCCTGGCATAAATAAGTTAGATCAGGCTTGTAAAGAACACGATATCGCATATTCCACGTTTGCCGATTCAAAAAATAGATCAAGAGCTGACAAAAAGCTTGCGGACATAGCTTGGCAACGAGTAAAATCAAGTGACGCTAGCATAGCAGAAAAAGCAGCAGCTTTAGCAGTAACAGCAGGTATGAAGGCTAAAACAGCAGTAGGAGGTGGAAGAAGGAGGAAAAGGAGAGTAAAAAGGAGGTCAACCACAAGAAAACATGGAGGAAATATAAAAAGAAGACGACGATCTACAAGAAAAGGCAGGAAGAAGCCCACCGTGTGGTCAATGGTAAAAAACGGGGCAGGTCTTTACCTAAGACCTTATCGTGCATATTAAATGAAAGAAATCAATTGCTCATACCACATAAAGCATTAACCAATATTGAATTATTTAAATATATTTCCTGTTTAAAAATACCATTTTTCCGCGGTGTGTTTATGAAAGACAGTTTACCAAAGAAAATGTGGCAAAATGAGACTGGAATTGTAAATTTGGATAATACTGAAGGGCCTGGCACCCATTGGGTTTGTTATAAGAAACTAAATAACAATGTATATTATTTTGATAGTTTCGGTAATTTGCCACCACCAAAAGAACTTCAAAATTACTTTAAATCTGCTAAAAACATATATTATAACTATAAAAGAGAACAACCTGATAATACTTCAATATGCGGCCATTTATGTTTGGAATTTCTAGCTAAAAGTATCAGTCACTATTGAGATGTCTTCCTATACGGTATCATTAACAGGAAAATCGTCCACTTTACGAAGTATCCTTTTTCCAGCGTTACGCTTGCAAAAAGGAAGGTTTTGGGAGGCGGCACTATTGGATTTTACAACTTACAACTCTATCCCCAATGTTACGGAAGGTAAAAATAACGTATTGCATTATTATAAGGGAAAGGATGCCAGTGGAAAATTTACAGACTTACAAGAGTGCAGGTTACCCACAGGTTCTTATGAAATTGATCATATAAATGAATTTTTGCAAACTAAAATGGGAAAAGACAATATAACATTAAAAGGTAATAATAATACGATGAAAGCTGAAATTACTTCCAAATATTATATAGATTTCACTCAACCAAACTCAATTGGTGATTTATTAGGATTTTCCAACGATGAGCCTGTTTTAGAACCAGATGTAACACATTCCGGTAAGAAAACAGTAACAATATTAAAAGTCAATAGTATAGACATAACTTGTAACATTATACAAGGTGCTTACAGGGATGGGGCTAACACCCACATCATACATACTTTTTACCCAAGTGTACCACCTGGATTTAAAATTGTTGAAAAGCCACAAAACCTGGTATATCTACCGTTGAACACCACTTTCATTTCAGACATCGTGTTGAGCGTATTGGATCAAGACGGTAACTTGGTAGACTTCAGAGAAGAGCCTATTACGATTAGATTACATTTAAAATCGACACTTTAATACAAAACCATGGGTTTAACATTTAAAAGCGAACAACCTACGGGAAACCGCATTAGTAGCTCTTCAGCTGTGGAGGAGTTAACACGCGAGAACATTCGTTTCTTAGAGAGAATTGGATTAAAATTAACCGAGTATGGATATACTGGATATAGCGCAGGGTCCAACATTCGACGAAACCCTATGGGAAAAAGAATATCACACCCACAACCCTTACACTTCATCGAAATTAAACAATAACGATGAAATTCGTATTCCCATACAAAATCAAGACATTTACACACTACCATGTGAAAGTTACTTGTATATTGAAGGACAAGTTACTAAAAAGGACGGTACTACTGTTGGTACAACAGTTCCATTTATAAATAATCCTATGGCTTTCCTATTTGATGAAATTAGATATGAAATATCAGGTGTAACAGTTGATTCCACTAAAAAAGTAGGTATTACGACAACTTTAAAAGGATTAACATCTATAACACCCAATGAAACCAATTTACTTAAACCTGCCGGATGGGTATTACCTACGATTGACACGATCACTCCAAATCCAAATGGATATTTTGATTTTCATATTCCATTACGTTTGCTGCTTGGTTTTGCTGAAGATTATAGGAAAATAATATTAAACGTTAAACAAGAATTAGTTTTGTTGAGATCTTCTAACGATAAAGACATTATTAAAGCTGCAGATGCTACTACAGATGCGACTTTAGAATGGAAATTAAAATTAGACAAAATTGTATGGAGAGTTCCACATGTTAAATTGGCTGACGAGCATAGAATGCTACTTTTAAGAAAATTAAAAGCCGATCGTGATATTGTTATTCCATTTAGAAGTTGGGAATTTCATGAGCATCCCAGTTTACCTACTACGGATCGACACACTTGGACTGTTAAAACATCGAATTATGTAGAACGAGCCAGGTATATTATATTTGGTTTACAAACAGGTAGAAGAGACGCCATTACTAAACATGCAGGACAATTTGATCATTGTGACTTGAAAAATATTAAAGTTTATTTAAATTCACAATTCTTTCCATACGACAATTTAAATGTGTCATTCACTAAGAAGAAATACAGTATATTGTACGATATGTACGCGAGATTCCAAAGTTCATATTACGGTAAAACAAATACACCTTTATTACCACCTGACAAATATTTCGATGCCTACCCAATAGTTGTAATCGATTGTTCTAAACAAAATGAATCAGTAAAGTCTTCAAGTGTGGATATAAAAATAGAAATGGAATTCAACGATGCTATACCGGCTAATACAACTGCATACTGTTTAATTCTACATGATAAAATCGTAACATACACACCTTTAACTGGAATTGTTAAAAATGTATTGTAAGAACCGGTTTTGTTTCATTCCGCGAGTATAAAAGCAGAGCGTAATGACCGCTCCTCATCAGTTTGTTGCCTACTGTTGTATGGGTAGCATCGTATTCAATATGGCTTCTCCTAGTGGTACACCTGAAAATGTGGTAGATATTGAGAAGGAGATATCTGAGTTTTTAGATCCTCAAGGTCACCAGGAAGGAGGTGAACAAAACGTTTGCGGACAACTTCAAGCCAGTAATAATGTTGAAGAAAAAGGTAAAAGAAGAAAGACTATACAAAAGAGAAAAAGGGATATTGAAGATAATATTTCTCCAAACATATTGAGTGAGGTATTTTTGCGAATATTTTACCCAATCTCTTCCAGTTTGGATAAAAGTGTTTTAATCGGTGTTATGAAATCTACAGATTATTCCCCTACTGTAATTTTAACTCATGGACCCAAAATTATTTTGTTTACGGACAGTGCTTGGGAATCGTTTATGAAACATTTGCATCTACTAGAATGCTATTTAAGTAGTAACATGTTTGGAAGAAAGACAAGAGTAGGACTTTTGGATTCAAATGTGGAAATTGATATCATTAAACAACGTGGTGATCATCAGCTACGGTTTAGAGACACAACAAGACATGATAACAAAATTCAACTTAATCGAGAGGAGTTTTTCATTTTAACTTGTGCTACTGAACCTATAACAAGATACTTGAGACAACTGGTGTTTTCAAGTTCGATTATTAAAGATTATCTGGAAGACACTTTGGACAAACAACCGGACGCACCTATATTATACGGACCTGTGGATACTTCTATATTTAATAGAGTTCCTCATGAAGTACAGATGTGGAGACAATTGGAAAAGTACGCTCAACTACATAAGAAATCAGTAAAACAGGAAGAAGAGGAAGATGGAGGAGAAGAATCAAGTGTTAGTGATGAAAATGAAAATAAGGAAAATATAAAGATGGAAACTTAAATGACAATGGTTAGTTTTTAAAACAATAACCAACATTTTGTGGGGTTAGGCCTATTGGGGACGGTGCCCACGTTAAATATACACCAACGCGCCAACAACTGTACGGCCTGGTATAAAAGTAGTACCTACCGTGGTGTGGAAATCAGTTGACCTCCTGACTTCGTAATGAGCAGACGTGTGACCTTCAAAATGGACAAGGGAGAAGAACAACAAGTAAAGTCCAAGCCTGGTATTATTGAGTTTCAAGCGTTTCGTGGTAATGATGATAGATTCATTATAAAAGAACTTGTGTTTTTGGACATGAATACAAGTGTTCCTTATTCGTTTTTATTTAAACCACCATGTTCTTATTCGTCTTTAACTAGTAAAGCCGCTACTACCAACAGATGGATTTCAAAACACTTCCATCATATCGATTGGTATGATGGTTTTACAAGTTACACGGACTTGTATCACATTATGCATCACTTTTCAGACAAGTTTACCAATATTTACACAAAGGGGCTGGAAAAGAAAAGATGGATCGAAGGATTTACTCATGTTCCGGTTAATGATGTGGAATTGGATAAGAATTATCAATACATGCTGGAAACCATATGTATTTGTACAAAAAGCCCAGAACATGATAAAGATAGACATTGCGCTTTGAAAAATGCCTATAAACTCGCCTCTTACCTTCAAAGTGGGGAATTGGGGAGTGGTGGGGGTAACGGAGAGTATATAAGTGGGGAGCAGACAGGGACCTGGCATGAGTATTACTCGAGATTCCGAGACGACAACATCTCCGAGCAAGAAGACGATCTGTAACCTGACCATGGCATCTCACCAGTTCCTTCAGACTTTGGTCGAGCAGTTCAATGCTCACTCCAAGTCAACAATATTACCTGTAAAGAAGTGCTCGGAACTAAAAGACGAGAAGCACTACATAATCCATGCTATGAAGAAGATGGAGACTACAGTTGGGGAGGCCATCTGCTGCAGTCTCAGCGAGGCACCGTTTACTCCGGGGGATGAACCAAAGTTCCAGGTGTACCTGCCCAAGAGATTCGTCCATCTTCTACAAAACGAGGATCTTCGCTCTATTCAACCCGGGTGTCTATACCTGGTGTCCCACGGCTGCACGGGTAGCAATTCTACAGAGTTGACCATCCACATCGCTGACAAGCAGCAGTGTTAGATTTAAGTTTTAATGTTGTACATATGTTGTTGTTGTAATGTTTTATAAATAAACGAATCATAAAAGACAAAAAAAAAATAAAAAAAAAAACAAAAAATGCAACATATCAATATGTGACAGACTTCACGTATTGATATGTTGCATTTTTTTTAAACTTCGCGGGTGACCTTGACCTTTGACCTTTGCATTTCACAATTACCCCCACTACTGTAATTACCCCCACTACCGCACTAGGATTCAAACCTGCTTGGATGCGAAAAACGGTCAGTCTGTTGCCAACTAGCAAACGATGAGCACCTTGTACGAGCTTTGCATACAACGAGTTATAACTCACAAGGACTTGTTCCCAACATGTTTACAAGACAACATCCCACTAACAATAAAAGAAGATGTCAAACGCTACAGGAGGGAAAATACAGGGTATTCGGAATACTCCTGGTATAAGTTCCACGACGGGGAAAAGTTTTGTAGGCCTTGTGGTGAGGCCGCCGTCAGAGACCTTCGGCGATTCGTACAGGATGGTGGTATAAAACAATTCGGATTTCTAGCGCCACTGTTTCGATTTGAAAATTACAAGGACACCTGCGCTATTTGTTCCATTCCATTGTATCGATGGAAAAAGTTTAGAACTGTTTAATTGGATTTTCTATACCCCCACCACTATTACCCCCACCACTTTTTCATGTACCTCCAAGCGCTGTGCCTCGGCTTCATTTCTACTCCAGCAGCCAACCTAGCAACATCAAGATGTCTCTGAACGTTAGTTGCGCAAGTTACGAGGAGGTGAGCATCAAGACTCAGCAGGAGCTAAACGACTTATACAAGGAGTTGCAGCTGATGGTGGCACGAGGCTACCGTATAAATGTGCAAGTTTACGCTTGCAATATACGGAACACCCGGCAGTCAAAGGAAGAGCCTGGACACTCCTCGACGGCTTCCTCACCAGCGTCCATGAAGACCGAGCCAGACAACTTGGACTACTTCAGCTGACTAGCAGTTGTATTTCTTGTCCTAACCATTGTAGAATATGTATATTTTTTCATTATATTAAAGAAGTAAAAGAGCAAAAACACCTATCTTGTTACTGACATATAAGCTCAGTAACAAGATAGGTTTTTTTAAAACACAATTTGGATGACCTTGAAACTTCCCCCTCCACTGCTTTGTTACCCCCACCACTTGACTATTGGTGTACATGGCACATCGCAATTGGAAACCTCATTCCATCTTCAACAGCCACACCGACAACATCAACAATGGCAAACCTACCAACAGATGAAAGATGTCCTCACGCATGTTGTGACTTCGTCCACGAGTTGGAGAAGAGGATGCAGGAGAGGGCGATAAGAAGAAAACAGATCCACTCAGAAAATATCATGATAGTCAACGGCTATCTTTTATTGTTCGGCCTTATTATGGTTGTACTTTTCATACTGTACGGCATAGTCACATGTGTCGGCAAGGTTGCAGAAGAAAACGCTCGCCACCATCAATTGGAAAGTTTCAATGTTACTTTGTAAGTTTTCCTTTTTTTTAAAACTCCGTTTGGATGACCTTGAAAATTCCCCCACTACTCCACCACACCCCCCACCACTTCACCATGTTCCTGCATGAGCATCACATCAACCGTCATTCCTTGTCCGACAAGCAACCATGGCAGACAACAACACCATCAGCCAAGCTGACTCCACTACTGATGTCGGTACAAGTACGGGTTGGACACTGTCGATCGATAGTGTACACTATTTGGAGTCAATTTGCGAACGTATGAAGGAAATACTGCGGGACAACCCTGGGATCATAATACAAATGAATTTAAATTATGATTGGTCCCAAGTTAGAATGCAAGGGGACGACAACAACGGTCAACAATCTCCACAATATTCGCCCATGTCCCCGATCTATCCTTACGGCGAGTCTGACGTCGATGAAGATGAGGCTGATGAAGATGCAGGGGACAACGAGGCTGAAGAGGAGTAAGCTTCATTCCTTTTTTTTAAAACCTAAATTGGATGACCTTGAGAATTCCCCCTCCACTATTTCCTTTTTTTAAAACCCAAATTAAATGACCTTGAAAATACCCCCTCCACGTACTTTTGGTTTACCCCCTCTACTTTTCAATACTGTTACCACAGTCTGTAGCTCACATCATTCCTTGCTTAGCTATCATGGCGGACAGCACTCTTTCTCGAGTTGACTCCACTACGGATGAAGAATGGCCATTTTCCTGGAATGTTCATCTGCAAGACTCGGCAGAAGTGGATATGTTGCATGAGAAATTGGTGTATGTATTAAACGAAAACCCCAACATTGAATGTAGAATGACTATGGATTTCGATGCGACAGGGGTCCACACTCAACCTTCCACTTCCAGCCAGCCTGAACCTCAGCTACAGCCAAAGAACTTTACACATCTTTACACTCCAATACGGCCGGAGGATGTGGTTATCAGCGAGGCAGACTCTACTACAAGTTATATTGAACCAACGAATTGGAAGCTTGTTGTTGACACCTTACACAAGGTCGACTTAGTATGTGACAAATTAAAGGAATTGATGATGCAAGATCCTGGTCTTCGTTTTAAAATTGATTTGTTTTTCATCTGGGGAGCACCTGCACGGGGCTCTTCGTCTGACAGCTCTCTAAGTACAACGGATGAGGAGGAGGAGGAGGACGACTAGTTATCTTTTTTAAAACTCCGTTTGGATGGCCTTGACCTTTCCCCCTCCACTGAGTTTATTTAAGGTGCACTCTCAATGACTGCAGCATCATTTCATCGCGCACCTTCACCACAGCAACATGGAGAGTCAACTCAACTACTGTTGCGAACGGAAATGTTTTTCATGGCCGAATGACATTGATGTTGCGGATGGCCTGGCGTGTAGAAAATGTGAAGCTTTTGGTCAATGCATGTGTAAGTGCAAGTCTTGGAAGAAGCCGAAACCGGAGTTGAATACATTCCATGTGTACCAGATGAGAGGGCATAAGTACACTTGTTGCCCTGAACGTTGCATTGAATTCACATTAAAACAGCTAACTGGCTGCAAATTGTGCAACAATCATTTTGCAGGTTTTTGCAAACATTATTTAGGAGCCTGTCAGTACAGATCAACTTGGCATACAGAAGCACTCACTATCAATGAAATCGCTATAGATACACAAGAGTAGTCTTTCTACTCTTTTCTTTTTTAAAACTCCATTTGGATGACCTTGACCTTTCCCCCTCCACTCACCTTAGTTTATATAAACCCCATTCCCACTGACCACAGCATCACTTCATCGTGCTCCCTCGTCAAAGCAACATCGACTATGGAAAGTAAGCGCATCTCATGTTGCGAGCATAGGTGTTTGGAGATACAAGGCGTCACATATTGTGCAAAGAAGCGTTGGGAGGAAGAGACGGGGACAACCTATTGCTGTGAGGATAAGTGTTTCCTCTTACCAAAGTGGCAAGTGGATGGGCTGGCCTGCCGGCAATGTGAATGCTTCGGATGTTGCAGGTGTAGATGCAAGAACCAACAGCTGCCACCGCCGGTACTACAAACTTTCAAAATCTACAAATCCAAATACTTTTATACTTGTTGTCCGCAGCGGTGTATTAAATTTCACTTCTCCAATCTTACCAATTGTCGGAAATGCTACGGACAACCTGATGGGTGGTGCACCTGTTTTCTGGACTCCTGCCGCTACAGATCGGATTGGTTTACAGATCCATTAGAGATTGATGAGGTCGCCCAGGAAGCACAAGAGTAGTCTTTCTACTCTTCAACTTTTTTAAAACTCCATTTGGATGACCTTGAGATTTCCCCCTCCACTTCCCCATATACCTAGAGTACACAGAGCCTGACAGTCAGTCACTCGGTGGCTGTCGTGGGGTGCGCATCGGTGTCGGCGCTCCGTTGTTATTGTTAGGTTTTCAAGGTCACAGTAATATCAAATTGTTGGTGTTGTGCTGGTTCAAGGTCACCTGAGGGGTAACCGATTGCCCATTTAGGCAGGGTCATGTCAGAAACTCGAGTTTAACTTGGCACTTTTGCCGTTTCTCGTCGAAAATTCGCTCCAAGTGGTCAAGGTCACGGGGACTCTGACTGAAACTCGGAGCGTAGTGCGAGAAACGGCAAAAGTGCCAAAAAATTTTAAGTTTCGGCGTGACCTTGACCTCAGTGGCGTCGGTGACGTCATTTTGATGACGTAAGGGGTGATGACGTCATCAGCACGTCATTTCTGTGACGTCATGGGTGTGACGTCATAGAAATGACGTCATTAGTGATGACGTCATCGATGACGCAATCGATGACGTCATCGATGACGTCATCGGTGAGGTCATTGACCTCGATGACGTCATCCCTCAGGTGACCTTGAACTGAGCCAGCACCAACAATTTGACACTACTATAAACTGAAATTATTAATTCCTTATCATAATCCACCATCAACCCCAAGGACTGACTTGACAATAACTGTCAAGTCTTTGAGGTAGCAAACTGTTTGCAAGTAGTAAGTGCGGCATGAGGTCGGCTCTGAGTACATTACATTGTGCAACCCACAGCACGTCCTCGGGCATGCCGGAGACCTTAGGGGCCCAGCAATCAAGGCAATCGAGGGTTTAGGTGCTAGGGAACCAGGGTAATAGCTTATTTTAACCTTTACTATCACAATCCCATGGGCCGATAAACCTGTGCGGCGATTTAAAGACAGCAAGGTACCGCCAAGGCATTAAGTCACATAGGCTAGCCAGAGGTGACCGCTCATGTTTGTGCGTGTAATGTCGTCGCCTGGGATCGATACAGGAATCACTGGCTTGTGAGGTCAGAGCTCTACCACTGGGCTTCCGCTCCCACACATTCTCCGAGGGTATTATCCTCTCGACTGTTGTTAAACCACCTCTTTGGCGTTGTTCCTATGAAAACCAGTATTGCATACCAATCCCCTAAAAAAAACCAAACAAGAAATTGAGTACGAATTAATGCAGGGTGATCAACAATATAACGCTAGCAATCAACTCACGTAAGTCCCAGACAATATCCATACAAGGATTCCACCTTCTTGAACTTTTTATCTACATGCACTTGTAACAATATTATACTTACTCTTTAACCATGTAGTATGATGATTTTTTGTTACGAAATGTAACATGCAACGGGAATCCCTTGAAACATAAAATATTACTCGTGTACAAATGCAAAAAAAAAATCTAATAATAATAACATTTGTTAGTTACATTAGCTACTGGAGCAATACCCTTATTGTGAATTGTTTAATAACTTTCTTATATACCACCATATCACTTTAACCAACATGAACTGTCTTGTTTTTAACCAATAACCAAATATTAAGGTACCATTTAGTATAAACCAATTTACATAAATAAACAATAAATAAATAAAACAAGTAATAAAGTTATAAATTAACCGTCACGATCGCTCATGTAATAATGCCCCCATGCTATTGAGTCCCGAAACGCTTGTTAATAGCATAATCCAACAGCAATACCAACTCTGAATCCCGTAATAACGCACTAATGTTCCATGTTGATAATGCACTGATGACGCAACACTGTGGGTAATGACGTCACATTGTTGTTGCTGACTGAGGGTTATAACTTTAGTGTAACCAGCACACGCTTCCGTGTTTTTAAATATATTATTTCAAACTACTGGTTCAGGCATTTCCGGTTAGAGACCTTTCCTTTACCAGCAACTTTATACTATTTTTATAAAGATTTATTGAGTTATTAAATTAATTGGTTATGAAAAGTAAAAGAAATGCAGGTAGTTAATATTTGTATGCTATGTTTGGGAACTATGTTTTTCAAAATAAAATTGCATATCTTGTACATATAATATTTTCAATCAAACATTTTAATTGAGTTGGTAAACTATTTCATCGTAAGACATTTAAGAAGACTTAGCATATACTGTATTTTGTACACTCCTACTAAATTTGATCTATTGTCACACTATTTTTTAGCTGTTAGACCAAGTAACAGTAAAATTAAATTGAAGTAAACTGTCCCTTATATTTATTAAGCTTCATCTTAATATCATATGCGAACTATAGACGAAATTCTTGGTGTTATATATCCATCAGAGAATGGATTTGTAGGTGTTCTTTTTCCTTGTTAGACACTTTAATGCATCCTTTTAGAGAGTCTACAGTACATTTTACCAGCAATTCATGGTCGAAGGTCGTCCTTAGTATATTTGTTTCAAAATGTATAAATATTTATGAAATGCAAATGTATATGTGAATCGTAACTTTAAGTAATAAAATGTAAAAAAATGTTGCGTAATTCATTTACAATAAAGTGTTACAATAAATCACTTGAGCGTGAAATTCGTTTAACAGATAGTTGTGTATAAATTGGGAAAAGTACGAATTTTTAAGAGTTAAGAAACGTCAATAAAGAATAATATTTCAATTTAGTTCATTCATCAAATATGAAACAGACTTTCCTAATCCAACGACTCCAACAAACTTGTTGGATTTCAAAGTTTCGATGAGAAAACCCAGGTGTTAAATGAAAGTTTAATTGCCTGTTAAAACTCCTATTCGGTAAGAAGTGAGAAACAGTCTGTTGCATATTTCTTTCCGCGGAAAGCTCGGTTAATATTGCAACGGAAGAAATTTATTGGTTGCTTAATAATAATTGTTATGGCTCAAATTGGAAACTATATGAAATTGTGAAAATTGGTTGTTTTATATAATTTGTTTCGAATGTCCTTAAGAATTCCATGTAGGAATTTCTTACAACCAGACAACTACAAGATATATGTAGGTTAATCGCTCACCCTTAAAAATATGTAATATTAAATCAAAAGGTAATCATTTTATAACTTCGATGAACGTTTGCATCATCAACACTTAAATATAGTATGTCTTAATATTTATTTCAAAACGAAAGTCAGATGACGACAATGAGTTAAAACAACCCATTGTACTCTGACCTGCAATTTAAAAAATTAAAATAATTGATAGGGTTAAGCAAACAATACAATCGAATGGTCTTATAAATCGATAGTTTATATTGAACACGAATAAAAAAATTAACCATAAAATAGATGCTAAGTGCACACTATTTCTCCAACTATATTGATCGTTTTACTCAAATAAGAAAAATACGTTCTATTATTCTTAACCTTATTTTGTAGATCGATAGGAGGCTGTGAAATTAATAAGATTTATTGGGGGGGGGGGGCGAGTGGTTGGGACAAGGGATTTCTCATCCACGTAAACCTTCAAACCAGCTTGGGTTCAAGATTTTTTTTTTTTTGCTCATTATTAGTTTTTAATCCTAAACATAAAGTATGTTCAGAAGAAATCGGTAGAATATTTTTGCTAATGGATGTTAGAAGTTACAAATATGATCAGAAGGAGGAAACAGTAGATTTTAAAGGCATTTATATAAATCACTTCCAATATATTATGAAAAAATGGTGATTCTAGATAAATAGATTGAATTATCTGGCACTAGATTGCTTTGTGATATCGGGTTATTGGTACTTACATCCTAAATCAATTTTCGTTTCGAGGTTATTGTGACGCGTTCTGAAGATGACTGCATCATCAGACATCTCGAAACACACATGAACTAACAGTACATTACATACATAAAATTGTCACCTTGCTGATCGTTAAGTTAATTAAATCTGACATTAATTTATGCACACAGAAATAGAAAATCCGGAGAGCTCCCATTACGGCCACACGTGCACAAACCGGATTGTGCAGTCCAGTCATTTCTATTTTCCCTATAAATTGTTACTTGGATGAGTTGTAGCTACCAGAATGAAGATACCGTGATCGTATCAAAGCCATTATATTTGAATTACAAAGCAGACGTCATGAAATCTGATTTGTAGAGTGCAACACGATAGCCTGTAAAGCAGATTTGATGTCTTTATTTGTTTGAGTATTTGTCTTACGTAACAGACAATGTTGCGACTGTTGTAGACTGTTCATTATCTTCTATTCGCAGCAATCTTCATAAAACCATACGTTGTTAATAAGTAATGTGGATAATTAATTATTGTACAAATAATTTAAAATTGTAAGAAAATTATATATTTTGACAACTTTTTTTTATCCAAAACTCTAAACTTCACTTTTGAGCTTGAACACTTACAAACTTCATTTTCATATGACAAATCCACATACCTGGATAAAAAAAAATATGAAATTCACAATTCAAATGGAAACACTTTCTTCGGTTTCTATCTATGATACAAATTATTTTTACTTAGAGATTTAGTTGGCTGTGACATATTTTAACTTGTACCGTAACGATTTATCGATTGTATCACAATGTCTTTTGAAATTCATGTTGAATAATAATTTAATTTTTTCAATTTTCTGAGTAAATTTTGCTTATACAAATATTTTTTATGTAAATGAGTGTTACGTTTATTTATGTTCAATTTTTGTAATAGATAAAATTAGTTATAACAAGTTATAAGTTAAGATAAGTTAAGAGTATACAGATTTTTAAAAAAACGCTTATTATCTAATACAACATATTCTAGTTAGTTCGAACAGCCAGTTAATGTTTATTATTTTGTGTCAGTTTCACCTCTTTAAGAAGACAAGGCATCTGTACTCCAGCGAAATAGATATCGGGTTGAATTGTTCAGAAACACTATGCCTAATATTCATAAAAGTTAATGGTTTTATCTAACGATTGTTGAGATTGTTTCTGTTCATTCTAAACACTATTAAAACAAACTGCTCTTGTAGTTTAGCTTAGAGTTAGAACTTACTGAGCATAGCAGACTGGAGTAGTCTTATGTTTTTTAGTTCTATTTTATTCTAACTAAACGTCATAAAACAAGTTTATATCTTGAAAAAAGTACTAGTTTTTTTTTTGTTTTCTTAAGATTAAAGCAGAGTGTTAATTCTGAGAGGGCAATGACTTACTTTGCAGCATACAAATTTTACACATGTAAGTTTGTGTTTGTGAATATTAACTTAAAAAGGTTTATTTCTTTCTTCACAACATGTTCCTCTAATTATTAGAAATAAATACATCATTAACTTTTCCTTTGGGGTAATTGACGTAAGCATAATAATAATACCACAACCACAGTTTTTTTACTATACTACAGGCAAACTGGTTGAGAAAAACCATGTGCGTCATTGGCAACGCTATGGTGTAGGAGTTTTTTATTTGATTTATTTTTATTATTTTTTATGAACAAGTTTTTGTAAAGGTGTTTTGTGTTTTAGATAACTGTAATGCTAGTGGCATTTACATTATTTATATTCATAGTTTTATGAACTCCAGTTTTATTTCGTTGGTTTTGAGAATATAATCTTTGATACATCTAGTATCAGGTCATGCAGTATAACCTTTTCAACTCACAAAACATACAACCACTCGAATTTATCGGAAAGAAACCTCGGAGTATCCTTCAGAAAAAAGATGAAGTTACTATCGCCCCAAAATAATTTTTAAAATACTCCAATTAAAGTATATTTTTCCTGATAAATATCAAACACTGTGTAACAAAAAATTTTTACGAGTTAGTATACACAACTAATAATGGAATGCCAATGCTATTGCAATTGTATGAGATACCTTAGTGAAGCCCATTATGGGAACATTTCGGAATATAAGTGATAGGATGTCTTTATTGATAAATAAACTATTTTTGGATTGAAATATTATCCTGTTTGCTGTATTTTAATTATAAGAGCTGTTTTAGATTAACAACTCAATCCAGTTTCGATGCATAGGTAGTTCCAGAAAACCCCTCTTCCAATCTTGTTATTGAAGAGAACACTTCTTGTTACACGAGAGGTATTCAATGATAAAATAAATCACGTAATGAAACAAATTGTAATTGCAGTGCTCATGGTTAGTTGAGTTTTTAACTTATGCTCGATACTAACTTAAATAGAGAACTTAAGTTTATCGGCTGGTGATCCTTGTTAAAATATTTTACACTAGTAAACTCAACCAAAAAAATGTTTACGTAAATTCAAAAATTTATTGTAAATTTTTTGTTCTTAATGATAGGCTGGATCATAGTTTTTTTACAAAGTATAGGCCTACTTTTACCGACTATGCAGTCTCACATTTGACGCCACACCTAAATATTGCTGCAATAAAGCATTGTCGCTGAGATGGAAAGGCGTTTCCAGCTACAAAACAAAACGTCAGAGACGTAACACATCTCACCCGACATCACATGTAGTACCTCTCACACGACATCACATGTAGTACCTCTCACCCGACATCACATGTAGTACATCTCACCCGACATCACATGTAGTGCCTCACACCAGACATCACATGTAGTACCTCTCACTCGACATCACGTATAGTACATCTCACCCGGTTGTATACATATGGTTTAAGCCCCAAAAATAGGAGTAAAATCGCGGAAATAATTTCTTTTGCAATTTATATTAATACCAAAAGAATCACTAGTCCCCAATTATAGAAAGTAGTTTAGATTAAAGAGAAATAAAAAGAAACGTCTACTCATAAAAGAGACGTTTAAGAAGAAGAAAGAGTTCAAGGAAAGTTATGATATATTGCTCTAGATTAAGATATTATCGTATCGCTTGCAGGCATTTAATATTACCCGTCCTCTCTGTATTATACGTTATTAAACCTCTTTATTTAAGATTTTTATTTTTTAAACTCTCTTTATACTGAACAAAATAGTAAACAGTACATTGCCCTAACTATAGAAAATAAACACTAAAGAGAGAAAGTAATGGAATGCCTTTAAGTTAATAAAAAATTAGCAAATTCACAACTCATTTTAAATATGTATTTACATGCACTTATAATGGTTGTCATATAAAATGTTGGTTTTACCAAATGATAAAATTGTGAATCTACCCGCTATTAAACTGTCCCAAACACGCGTTGATAGTTCTAAAAATAAATATTAAATATCATAAGACCTCAAAAATTAGGAATTAATACGTAAACCGAGAGCACTTCTGTTAAAAGAAATCACTTATATTCAGTAAAAATGCTTAAACTTCTCTAAGGTCTGTAGAGTCATTGTTACGTTGTTGTTATCATTTAACATTAATTACAATAAAAACTTATAACTTTAAAAATTTTAATCAATGGACATTTCAGGGTTTTAACTAAAAGTCGTTGAAATTAAATGTAGAATTTTTTAAACACTAGGTGTGTTTTGATATGCCAAAATTGTGGAGTGTGATGAGAAAGTGTGCCTAATTTCGATTTAAATTTGAATAAACAATTACCATAGATGTTATAATTTCTTCAAAAGCCCTCTTGAGGAGGAATTTTACAAAAAAAGCTAGTGTCCTTCTGAGGAACAAGAATATTTTACTCAGTTTAAATGTTTATAGAGTATTACGTGCTATTGGTCATGTTGAAATACTCAACTCGGGAAAAACATTTCCGGGTAAGTGCCAAAAAATCTTTAGTTTACGCTTACAGTTTGTGTGCTAAAGCTAAATAATCCGGTTTTAGAGATATATCTTAAAGGTGTGAAGGTACAAAAGATCAAGACGCCATGAAATCAAACATCAAAAGAGATCGTTGCTCATTAGTGAGTATAGCACCTGAGACGAGACCGAGAGAACAAGAGGTTTATGATCATCTTGGCAACTTAAAGGTAATAGGCTTTGTATTTAATGGTAAAGTACGTACTATAACATTATAAACCTCGCAGTGATATTTGATCAACTAAATAATAGTCATATGAAGTTATATTCATCGTGTTTTATCCTAGTCATGGTTTTTACCAACTTTATGGTGTCGTTTGGAATACAGCCAATGAGCAGATAAAACGCCGCCGATACATTGTATATCAGCGAAGCAACAGAAGAATTAGTTCAATGACTGCAATTTCATTTTAATGGAATAGCACCAAACACTTGGTCTTCATTGAGGTATAATTATTTCGACGGTATGATTTATGAATTATTTTAGAAATAGTTTGAAAACATGACAGTAAATGTATAAAACAACATTAATGTACATGGAAGCAGATAATTTTAAACACAAAATTATAAAAAAATCGACAATTTTTGGTTGATTTTGTTTTAGAACCTAATTTTACTAGGTTATTCAGAAGGAAAAACAAGCAACTTTAACAATACAATGTGCTCTATTTCCATTTGTTGTCCGTGTGTTAGTCTGTATGAAATTTGTAACTAACAAGAATTTACCCTTTAGGCTAAACTGATTTAGATACAGAACTCTAAAATTGGCGTCAATATTTATGTACATTAAGACCCGAATTCATAATAATTTAATTCCAAAAATTTACAGTTTTAATACGGCGTTATTATTGTTTCAATAAAACTTTATATTAATAACTTTATATATAATAGTTGTAAAGTTAAATAAAAAAAGGATTTAGAAAAGAGGTTTCTAGATTAAACAATGATTTCTATATCCTAAAATGTTTAATTAAAATGCTAATATTTGAAAGAACAAATGAGAAACAATGAAGTAATTGCAAACGTCTTTTTACATAAGCTCGATTATTAAAAGTACATCTATACAAAAAAATTCATGATTAAAAAATCCAATTTCTTAGTTTTTTATGTATATATTCGTTTATTAATCTATTTATGTATGGATTTATTTTTAACTCTTTGCACTGCGGTGTGATTTGGTTTATAGTTATAACCGTTGTTTTTGAGCTGCTGCCTTAATTTAGAGTTTATTTGTTAGTTATTGTTATTTGATATGTAGATATATATTTTTTTAGTTCTCCATACAGTTCTAATAATTTGTTTCGTTGAACTGTGAATAATTTTTAAAAAAGTCATAAGCATTAGTATTTAAAAACTCGATAAACATTTGTATTTCATTTCGTATTTGTTATTGGAACGTAAATAAGCAATGATTTTAACAGAATATTGGAATATAAAGTTCCTAAATTGTAACATACGATATTGTACAAATAGCCACGACAAATAGCCAACATAAATTCACCATATTTAACGGTATATTTGAAATTACGTCAATCTGTCAAGTGTATTCAGTATTATATGCATAGAGTGTCCACATATATCCATAAGCTAATCAAAGTAGTGCAATACTGCAGCGAAGCCGCCATTGTTGTTGCTGATCAAATGTAATTGAAGGCCATAACTCTGGTCGGCCTGGATTCTGAATATCATCGCCGTACTGCAAACAATAAGGTCATATTTGTGGAACAATTTTAATTTACATAGTTTGTAACTAAATTAAATCCTATACCATAAGAGTATAGTGAAAACTACTAAAAAGTTCATAGACATTTTGGTGACATTATATTTGTCTTCGGTGCTAGATGATGAAAGAAAATGCAATCATGAAGAAAATGCTTATATAACTCACTGAGTATTTAAGTTTTTGACTGGAGGAGTGTCTTAATGTTAATAAGGTGGCCAGCTCTGTCTGTTATGTTTGTCAACCTGTACTCTAAATGCATTGTGGGATTTTTGTGCGTCGGAGCATTGGACAAGATGGATTTGAATTTTTACATCGTACAACCCCTTTAATCACTTGGACCAGATTTGCAACTTGACCAAAATCGACAGAGATATTTTTGGCGGCCATCTTGTTTGATATTATTGTTAATATTCACCATTACTGTAGTGCCTCCAGTATATTTTCCATCTCACTGTTACAACTTAATACAAAATTAAACCTTTTGAAACAAATTCTAAACCTCTTTGTTCTATTTGTTTCCTAATCCAGCACATTTCCTCTTACATTTCAAAAGGTGATTTAGATATTTTACTAACAAACAGACGACAGTAGTGTGTTTTTGCGGTTGCTGGCTCAGTTCAATGACCTCTGAGGAATGTGATGACGTCATCGCCAAGGTCAATGACCCCGATGACGTCATCGATGACGTAATCGATGACGTCATCGATGATGACGCAATCGATGACGTCATACCCATGACGTCATCAAAATGACGTCATCGATGACGTAATTGATGACGTAACCATCGATGACGTCATTTCCGTGACGTCACACCCATGACGTCACAGAAATGACATGCTGACGACGTCATCATCCATTACATCATCAAAATGACGTCACTGACACTGTTAAGGTCAAGGTCACGCCGAAACTCAAAATTTTTTGGCACTTTTGCCGTTTCTCGCACTACGCTCCGAGTTTCAGTCAGAGTCCACGTGACCTTGAAGACGTGGAGCGAATTTGCGATGAGAAACAGCAAAAGTGCCAAGTCAAACTCGAGTTTGCGACATGACCTTGCTTAAACCGTCATCCACTAGTCCTCAGAGGCCATTGAACAAGCACAACATCCGCAATTTCATATTACTGTGACCTTGAACACTTAACAACTACAGAGCGCCGACACCGATGCGCACCCCACGACAGCCACCGAGTGACTGACTGTCAGGCTCCGTGTACTCTAGGTATATCGGCTTGAGAGACCAAGACTCTAAACTGTCAGGAATGGGAGTAACTAACTGAATTTTGCAAGGAAAAGTCATTTCATCCAATATTTTAAACAAATCCTCATCAGTAAAACTGACATTAGTCTGTTTTGTATAAAACTTAGGGTGTCCGCGCAACAGTTTGCGCCACTTAGCTAAAGTTGAAACTCTCTTAACTTTCAGTGGTGGACAGTGAGCAACTAATAAAGTCTTAACACGGCTAAGTTTCTTACCTAAAGCGTCCCGCGACATGGCTTCCCCTCACAAAAGTCCGCACAATACTGAGAGACTGCTTGTAGCGCATGAGTCAAGGGAAAAGAGGTGGGGGAAACAGCAGGAGTGGGGGAAGGTCACAGTGGCGGGGGAAGGTGAGGTGGTACGCTGGAGTTTCGCATCACTTCACCATGAGCTGTCCTACAGTCAACACACTGTTCTCTTGGCCCGAGTTGGCACTAGAAGAAACATTTCTGTACAGCTTAGGCTGTGAGAGCCAAGGAAGCAAAGTCAAAGTGGAAATTGTGTTAAACTCCAAGATGAAGAGTCTCCTAAATAAACTAATTGTATCCTTGCAATCTCCTATAACTTTAGAGAAATACCACTTTATTAAGCGACACCTTATACTTTGGCAAAACGAAGCAGAAATGGAAAAGATTACAGTAAAATTAATTTAACTTAAAACTTGGACTGGACACTCATGGCGATACCACGTGGCGTGCAAACGCCACCCTAAACATTACAAGTTAGGTTATTGAGCACCTCTGGTACGATAACCGATGTGCTAGAGTTAAAGTGTGATGACCTTGAGTCAAAACACTGAAATACTACAAGTCGATATCGTCCCAGAGTTAAAGTGTAGTGACCTACATTCAGAACTTGTAAATTTACTTACATATAGAGAGCTAGAGAACAGCGAGACGCACCGCATGGAAGCCGGAGACATACTGGCGAAGCGGTGTTGTGCAGCCTAGGGACCCAGTTGTGGTGGGGGTATAGCCAACACTTAGAGTACAAGTGTTGTGGGTGACCTTGACCCACTTAACTTACCTCGACCCCCCCCCTCCCCCCCCCCGACAAAAAGTGCGAGGCCCCCCCCCCCGACAAAAAGTGCGAGCTCCCCCCCCCCGACAAAAAGTGGAACCCCCCCCCCCCCGACAAAAAGTGGAACCCCCCCCCCCGACAAAAAGTGGAACCCCCCCCCGACAAAAAGTGGAACCCCCCCCCCTCCACCCCCACCCCCTCCCCCACCCCCACCCCCTCCCCCACCCCTGATATCCTGGGCGTGGCAGCCCCGGTGGGGATATAAGGGGGCCCAGCCAGAGCCGGCTCGCAGTCCGCTCCCGCGCGTTGAACGTGAACGATCGGGACGGACCGCCATAGGCATCACTAAACATTGAATGGCGCCTTCAGTGTTTAGCGAAGTCTACTCTAACTTTAAGACATGTATTAGTTGTAAGATATTGCACTTGCGTTTGGGTTTGGCGAATTGTTTTATATGAGAGTGTTTTACTTGTACCTTATGTCTCCTGTGTGTCTTGTTTGTTATATGTGTTTAACGTGTATGTGCTTGTTCCAGCATTGACTACGTTGAGCTCAATTGTGTGTTGTAAGTGTGTTATATTTTTCTAAATTGTATACGCTTGTTGTAGCATTTCCCCCTTGAGCTTTTGCAATGCTCAAAGTAAATCGTAAAGACAGGGAACGGGAGTAGGCCCCCGTGTAAAGTTACTTTTGTATAATTGTTAGGCTCCTCTCATGCATGCTTTAATGCGGCTGAGAAATAGGAGCGTCCGTTTGTACGCCTATATGGGGGTAATAAGCCGATGGCCTCTGCACTCGGACCGAGGACGTAAGCCACTAGGGTGTCCTCAGTTAGTTTCCCTTCTGGAAACTCAAAATTATGTAAATGAAACTTTGTTAGCTATTTGTGTTTTTTTTTTTGACCCCAAGGCCCCCGAACATTCGTGGTTCGCCATGGATGTACGGGGGCCGAAATTTTTTAATGTCCGTGTGGCCTTGACCCACATAGGACTTGTAAAAATTTACTGCATTGCCAAATTAAAAATATTAAAGATAGGGTTACGGGAGTAGGCCCCCGTGTAAAGCCACTTTTTTTATAATTGTTAGGCTCCTCTCATGCATGCTTCAATGCGGCTGAGAAATAGGAGGTGGTCCGTTTGTACGCTTATACGGGGGTAATGAGCCGATGGCCTCTGCACTCGGACCGAGGACGTAAGCCACTAGGGCGTCCTCAGTTTCTTTCAAAATTATGTAAATGACATTTCGTTAGCTATTGGAAAAGTTATTAGTTGGAAATGCAGTAAATGTTTACAAGTCTCGCGTGGTGAAGGGTACACGACATTGGATGTTGCCTTGTTGTCATAGTTGGGTCTCTTCGGAGGCTACAGCGATGACAACCCAAGTGCCCCACACCCCCATAGGGGGGTGTGGGGCTTAATTTTTTTAAAGTTTTTTCGTGACCTTGACCTAAATATAAAAGTTTTCAAAATCTTTAACAGTCAGATCTTATTAACACAGTTTATATATATAGAGGTCTTTTAAAAGTTAACAGTTAGGTATTAGTAACGCACAAGTTTGGAATTGTTTATAGTTAGGTCTCTTGGGAGGCTTCAGCGATGGCAACATAAATGTCCCAAGTGGGGCTTATTTTTTTGAAAAAGTGCGAGCCCCCCCCCCCCTGACAAAAAGTGCGAACCCCCCCCCCCCCGACAAAAAGTGCGAACCCCCCCCTCCCCCCCTCCACCCCCTCCACCCCCACCCCCTCCCCCACCCCTGATATCCTGGGCGTGGCGGCCCCGGTGGGGATATAAGGCGGCCGGGTGGCATGCACTTCTCATTCCTGTCCAGGTTCCCGTACCGGACGGTCCTCTCTCGCTCCTGAGATTTTGTTTAGTTATTTCAATCTTCTTTTCATACTTACTCTTTTCATATTTACTCTTCATTTATTCGCTTCATCAAGATGGGTCTTAAGCTCAAGAATTACCCACCAGCTTCTTCAACCTCGGCCAACACGCCTCAGCCCTCATCGTCCTCCGCTCCGATCCTAGAATACCTCATGACAGCGCAGATTCTGAGCTGCCTGACGATGCCGCCGCCGCCGCCGCCACCGCAGCCTGCCTCGATGCCCAGCCTCTCACCATTGCCACCAACATTGCAAGAGGTTGGCACACCTGCAGCATCGGAAGAGACTGGCGCACCTGCAGCTTCGGAAGAGGTTGGCGCACCTGCGGCATCATCAAAAAACCCCAGCGGACGAGTCCTGATAGCCTCTCCTGCACTCTCGCTGCTATCAGACTCGGGATCGGAGTCTGCGGTGTTTCAAGAGGCGTCAAGGTCGAGGATAACCCCCTATAGCCGCACAAAGAAAATCCTATCCTACACCAAATCACAATGTCCCTCACCCATATCCCCCATGCCATCCACACCAACCAAAGCACCCCGTAAATCCATCTTTTCCCCTGAACTTCCCTCCATAGACCTAACACGCTCTCCTACCCCACCCAAAATTGTTTGCTCCATTCCTTTTGACCAATCTTTGCCTCTTCCACCCCCTTCTACCCCTATTTCTTCTAGCCAGCCTAATTCGGAGAAGCTCCAAAACACTAAGAGTCCAACACAAAAGAAACGTAATCGTGTTAAATGCCCTGCTGGCAAGCGTGATAAATGCGATTATGTTTGGTTTAGCAGAGAGGCTGTGGTTCTTTGTTGTCCGAGTTTTGATCTTCCAGAAAAAGATCGTTGCCAACGACACTTGAATAAGAAAATCAAAATTCCGACACCAAAGCCCTATAGCCTTAATATTATGCCTGAAAAGTCCAAGTTCAAACACCCCAACAGTCCGCAGAAGCTGAAAATTAATAGGCTCAAGAGGGACAAAAAATATTATTTCATTGTTCAAGCTTATGGAGCATTTAACATAAATGTGCAAATCATTCTAAAAGGTGATGGCCGCCTTCATAGAATGAAAGTACCACCCGCGATGGTACAAAGAGAATTTTTTGTCCCCGGGGCTTATTTAATTCGAAGAAAAGGATGCCTATCTGTTTGGGAAATGGACTAGGACATGGGCTCACCAAAAAATCAAAATTGTTAGGTTGTGTTGGACAATATTTAAAAGTCTTTTTCCAAATTATTTTTCCAAATTTAGTCTTAACCCTCTTAAAGTAAGGGAGAGGGGTATTATACAAGTCAAGTAATAAAAAAAAAAAAAAAAAAAACACTTGACTTGTATAATACTTTAACCTGGCGGTGATGTAAAGTCACTGGGACAATCTCAAACCGTGTCCTTGAGGGTGAAGACTAAGTTACAAAAATCTTTAACAAATAAAAAACTTACCTCCAAACGCTTGTAGCTTGCTACAAGTGTTTGGAGGTAAAGATTTTTTAAAGTTTGAATGACCTTGACCCACATAAATTACTGTTTAAAGTAAACTGCTAACCTTACAACTTATGTCGTGTATCACGTGATACCCCCCACTCTAACGCTTTTAATAAGCTTGTGTGAGCCGTTCATTTGCTTCAGTCCGTTCCTATGCTCTGTGGTAAACATGTCACAGTACAATAACAAAGGTGGAGACTTCTTGATAAATGAACACAATGCTTGGGAAGTGCTAAACCGGCATAGAATGGAAGTTGAGTGTTGTATAAGACGAGATGGGTCTACATTTTATCTATGTATTATAAACAAACAAACCCACAAGTATGAACACTGGACAAAAATTAATTATAACAACATAGATGAGCTGTTTGCTTGGGTTTTTGAGGTGTGTAAAGTTATTGAAGAAACCAAAATGATGGGTGTGCTAAAGGTATGTAAAACCGATGACCGCGAGGACTAAGGGAAAGTTAGTGGAAGTCCTTAAGCTATCCCCCCCCCCACCCCCTCCCTCACCCCGGGGTTACCCCCACCACTAAAAATGGGTATATATAGGAGTGGTGATCAACCGTCTTCTCATTCTGCTTTACACTGTTTAGCTGAATACTACCATGTCAGCCATGAACATTCCAGCCTCTACCTCTGGCCCGACCGCATCCAACTCTGGCTCAAGCTCTGGACCGATCCGGCGGGGCCGCCTGTCAAAGAGTCGCGTTCGGTTCTTCGGATTCACTCCGAGCAAGACGGAGTTGTGCAGCAGTGGAGCCTCCAGAAGAGAGTCTAGCTTGTATGAAGAACTCCAGCAGGTAGTGCCAGGTGTAGTGGTTGGTGCATCTTCACAGGAAGACACTGTTAGAGCTGCTATAAGATATATTAAAGGTTGTAACGTATTGATAGAGGAAAAGGACAGGTTGTTAGAGGAAAAGAAGAGGTTGTTGGAGAGTGCACACAGTGAAATACTTTTGATCCGGAAAGAATGGGAAAAACTAATTATGAAGTGTGACAGATTGTTAGATGATAGTGATGATAGTGAGGATGAGAGTGGATAGGTGTGGGTAAAGACTCGGACTGGGACTTGCGTGTTTGTATGAATGTGTGTGTGAATGCGGAATACAGAGCGGGGGATAGATCACTCTGTGGCAATGGACTAACATGCCACTTAGTGATCTATCCCCCGTTCTGGTAATGTTTTTGGATGGCCTTGACCCACTTTACCAAGGCTAGCTAGTACCCCCACCACTGATAAGTGTATATATACGGGTATTAACGTGCAGTTTGGTTATTCTGCTTTGTACCGCTTAGCTGAATACAGCACTGTAACATGGCTTTCAACTCCAAAATTTCTCAGGCTTCCTCTTCTTCTTCAAGAAGGCGTGCTGCCAACGTTCTGCCTGCTACTCGTGGACCTGCTCGACCATTCCACAGCATAACTGTTGCTCGGGCAAACGCCTGCAAAGCTCCGATGCTACGGACCTTGCTGGAGGTAAGCCAAGACGGACAAGGCTTGCTCAGTCCTGGTCAACGGCAGGAGCAAGAAAGGCGTATGGCGTACTTCAGGCTGCAGGGTGTAGTTCCCAGCTTGAAGTTAGGCGATCCGAGAGTAGCAAGCATCAACGAGGCAGCGGACTACATATCACATCTTCACAGTGTTTTAGAAGTAAAGGACCAACAAATTGAAAACTTAAAAGAACAATTGAAACAATTTAACTTTAATCCTGTGGAGTTTGTGGAAGCAGTGATGAGTGATAGTGATGATGAAGGAACTGAATATATATTGGGTATGTAATGAAAGACTTGGACATGGACATGTGTGTGTGTGTGTGTGTGTGTGTGTGTGTGTGTGTGTGTGTGTAGAATACAGAGCGGGGGATAGACTACTTTGCGGCAATGGACTAGCATGCTGCTTAGTGGTCTATCCCCCGCTCAAAGGGTAGCATTGGATGACCTTGACCCACTTTACAGCAAGGACAACCGGTTAACTGGTATAAAAGAGGGGGTCTATACATCTCGACTTCATTCTGCTTTGAACCTTCCAGTGGAACGCTAGAAACAATGAGTGGATCGCTGCTTGGTGCTAACTTGGACAGGTATTCTGTGATGGTACACTATGAAGATTGTAGAGACATGTTGACGGCTGTGTATGATTGTTTGGTGAGAAAAATCTTTCAAGAAAACTGCCAATTTATGTTAGCGTGGAAAAGAAACTTGTTTGTTGATGGTCATGCTACAATGCAAAGCATGAACCACCTTCATGTGTTAAAAGTAGGACATCATAATTTGGACGAACTGGACGATATGTTTAGGGAGCTGGAGTGTTTGATACATCAGGAATGTAAACCATGTGAAATTGAAATTTTTAAATTGGATATGGAATTAGAATAAAATGTGTTAAACAGGACTTGGACTTGGACTTGATTGAGGTTTTGTAGAACAGAGCGGGGGATAGATCACTTTGCGGCAATGGACTAGCATGCTGCTTAGTGGTCTATCCCCCGCTCAAAGGGTATCTTTACGTGACCTTGACCCACATAAATTGTATAGTTGGTGGGGGTATAAAAAGGGTAAGCAAATTGGATGGATACAACACTTCCATACCATGGCTCCACTTGACAACACCGTGTTCCATCGCAACAGAATTGTCTCTATTCTGGAGGTAATACCTCTAGAAATTATAGAAGTAGAGGACCAACTACCTGCGGTTGATCAAGAAGAGGAGGAGGAAGAGATAATGGATATTGAAACGGACTCTGACGAAGCTGGTTCAACGGATAATGAAGTGGACTTGCACGCCTACGAAACATTAGAGTCGTCATCTGAGTCGGAAATGGAATTCCAATTGGAAATCGAAGAAGAAGAACAAGAACAAGACACTCCCCATCGTCCAATGGATAGGATGTTAGTTGCCAGAAGAATTATGTATTGTCATCGCTGCCTATTCCGTGATGAGGATGATTCCGACTCTGATGGTGATGTTTCACCCTTGTAAAAAGTTTAAACAAAAAGTTAAAAAAAAAGAATGTGAGCGGGGGATAGAGCACTTTGTAGTAAATGATGCTGCTTAGTGCTCTATCCCCCGCTCAAAATAATAATTCCAAATGACCTTGACCTACATAAACTTGCTCAAACAGACGTCTTTGAAAAAACTTGTACAAATTATTGAATCTAGACCAAATATCATCAATTTATCAAGCCTACTGATAAATGTATTACAAAACGGTTGTGTAAAGGCTAAATTTAGCACATGAGTGATAACCTGTTTCCATATGACGTCACTTTCCCCACCTATCTGCCTCGGATATAAAGGGTCCCTGTGGAGTGCGCTGCTCATTATTGCGTGGACATTCACAGAGTGTGCATTCAAAGCCAAACTGTTTGAAATGGCTCTTTGCGATATTTGTGGGGAAATCTTTCAAGACGAAGATCTTTTCACCATACATAGAGAATTACATGAAGACGAAGATAGAAAAGAAGATATTACCATGGATGAAATAGACTTAGACTCAATTGACAGGTTTTTGGAAGAGCACCAGAAGCAGACGGACTACTGGGACAGCTATCTACAGCAAATGCAAAGAAAAAGACCTAGTGTGATCCAATTTGCTGGTGCTGGACCACCCACTACTAGAAGACCTATTGAAGAAGAGGATATGCAAGAAGAGGACACGGAAGAAGAGGACACGGAAGAAGAACTGGAAGATGTGAGACAACTGCGCACCACGGCCTTACCAGGACAAGTTGTAACACATTTTAAAATTGATAATGTGCAATTGGAATTAGATAATTTTATAACCTAGGCCAGAGTACTTGTTGGAAAAACGCTAAAAGAAGAATTACAGAGATTGAACTTCATTAAATTTGGACTGGTGTTAGAATCAAAGTTTACCAATACTGATGGTGAAACGGCATTAAGAGCATTCATTACCAAAAACCGAACCCTTACAACTGAATCTGATATCAATGAAATTATTGAAGAATGTTTGCATGAACTGCTAGTTAAACTGCAAGAACATGAAGGAAGAGGATCCGGCTGGAGTCTGTCATCGATTGAAGGTATGGATGTAAGGGTTCACAAGCACGGATATGGTATAAGGGGTAGTAGTTATATACCTTTGCCAAAGAAGATACAAGCTACCAAATCTTGTATCAATGTGCAAAATGAGGACAATGAATGCTTTAAATATGCTATGCTAACAAAATATGTGCAAGAAAATCCTTGTAGAGTTAGCAGAGCGTATCAAAATGTCCAACACCGCTACAACTTTCGAGGTTTGTCATACCCTGTTAGTGTTAAAAGTATTGGTAATTTTGAGAAACAAAACCCAGGTGTTTCTATAAATGTGTTTGGTTTAGATGATTCCAATAGTGTTTATCCTCTGAGAGTATCAAAAATTGAGGAAAGAAACCACACGGATCTGTTATTGATAACTAAGGGTGAAATTTCACATTATGTGTGGATAAAGGACTTTGCAGCCTTGGTTAAAAATCAATTATCAAAACAGAAACGTAGGTTAACAGTGTGTAAAAGATGTTTCTGTTTCACATATAAAGAGTTGAGACGTGGAGGATCGGAGTGGTTGTCGGAACACCAGCGGCTTTGTAATGACAACTATGAAGTGAAGATTAGTCTGCCACCACCATCTAGAGCATTTGTCCAGTTCAATAAAACAGTTCACCAATACCGGATTCCACTAGTTATCTATGCTGACTTTGAATCCACGTTAGTGCCGCAGGAACTTCCGGATGGTGAAGTAACTAGAAGAACCAAATATCAATTGCATCAACCTAACAGTTTTTGCTTATTGGTGAAATCTACTTTACCTGAAGAACAATTGCAAGACTATGGCTTAACATCCACTCCGATACTCTACCGTGGGGAAGAAGCTGCTAAGTATTTTGTAGACCAGTTGTATGAGATTGCTGAAAAGGCGGAACGCTTATACGGTAATGTTTTACCCATGGAACCTTTGAACCAAAATCAACAAGAAGAATACATTTCAGCAACAAGATGTTATCTATGTAAGAAGAGCTTCAGTGAAGAAAATCCAAAAGTAAGAGATCATGATCACCTCACAGGGTTATACAGAGGACCTGCTTGTAATTCATGCAATATAAATTACAAACTGCCAAACTTTATCCCTGTAGTGTTACACAATCTTAGCGGCTACGACTCCCACTTCATTATTCCAGAATTAGGAAGAGATAATGGTAAAATCGATGTTCTTGCTACAACATTGGAAAAGTATATCAGTTTCTCAAAAACAGTAGGTAAAATTAAACTTCGCTTTGTAGACTCTTATAGATTTATGGCATCTAGTTTGAGCAGATTGTCTGAGAATCTACGAAGAGAAGACTTAAAAGAAACCAGCAAGATTGTACCTGAAGATAAATTGGACTTAGTATTACGTAAAGGAGTGTTCCCCTACGATTACATAACTTCTACAGAAAAATTTGAAGAAACCAGTCTACCACCGATTGAAGCCTTCAACAGCAAATTAAACGAAAGTGAAATCTCCGTTGAAGACTACAATCATGCTTGTAATGTTTGGAACCAACTAAACATTCAAACCTTAGGGGAATATTCTGACTTTTATATAAAATTGGACGTAACTCTGCTGTGCGATGTGATGGAAGAATTTCGAAACACCTGCTTCTCCGCCTATGGACTGGACCCTCTACACTCGTACACATCTCCAGGATTAGCATGGCAAGCTATGCTAAAGTCAACCAACTGTCGACTGGAACTTCTAACGGATATTGATATGGTGCTCATGATGGAATCTGGTGTACGGGGCGGTTTGACACAAGCTGTAACACGTCATGTCAAAGCCAACAACAAGTACATCCCCGGCTTCGACGAGCAACAACCATCGGTCTACCTTGGCTACTTTGACGCAAACAACCTTTATGGTTGGGCAATGTCAAATCCGCTTCCCTACGCTGACTTCAAATGGATCGACCCGGCCACCATCGGAGACATCTCACAGATTCCAAAGGATGGTCCAAAAGGCTATATTTTGGACTGTGATTTTGAATACCCGGAGCACCTTCATGACCATCACTACGACTTGCCTCTCCTAGCCAAGACTGAAGTTTCACCGACAGGAAGATGGCCAAAATTGATGATGACCTTGGAGAATAAAGATCGCTATGTGGCTCACTACTGGGTAGTTCAACAGGCTCTCGAATTGGGTCTACGTATAGTGAGAATTCATAGAGCAATTGAATTCACCCAGTCTTGTTGGTTGAAACCATATATTGATTCCAACACTACAAGAAGAGCTGCAGCGACAACAGCATTTGAAAAGGACTTCTATAAATTAATGAACAATGCCATCTTTGGGAAGACCTTGGAGAACAAAAGAAAACACAAAAATGTAAAATTAGTGAGTGATCCTAGAAAATTGGAAAAATTAGTGCAAAAACCAAATTTCGGAACATCCATGATTATAAACGAAAATCTAGTCGCTGTCAGTATGAAGAAAACAACAATAGTCATGGACCGTCCGTTATACATAGGTATGTCGATTTTGGACATAAGTAAAACCCTGATGTATGATTTCCATTATAACAAAATGGTTAAACACTACGGAAGGGAAAACATTGAAGTCGCATACATGGATACGGACGCGTTTATCTACTGGATAAAGACTTTGGACATGTATGAAGACCTAAGGACTTTTCCATACAAAGAAGATTTCGACTTTTCTGACTATCCGAAGAACCATCCAAATTTCAATGAAAAAAATAAAAAAGTAATTGGAAAATTCAAAGATGAAGCAAATGGAATGCCTTTAGAAGAAATAGTAGCGCTGATGGCGAAATTATATTCATTTAAGATGTACCACGAGAACAACACACCGACAGTCAAGAAAGCAAAAGGAGTGAAGACATCTTATTTGAAAAAACACGTAACATTTGACCACTACAAGACTTGTTTGTTTGAAGATACTACGATATCAGCAACATTCAACAATATCCGAAGCTTCAAGCATCAAGTCTACAGTGTCACCGAAATTAAAAAAGCACTGTCAGCTCGGGATGATAAAAGACATATGTTGCCCGACAAAATCCACACTCTTCCTTTCGGCCATTACTCCTTAAACCCTATCAACTAGTAACCTATTCTTCGTCCTTCTACAACTTCGACCTTATTCCTTTCTCCTTCCGTAAAAAAATGGGGAACACGGCAAGTCCAACGCCGTGTTCCCCATTTTTTTACACAAGTTTGGATGACCTTGACCCATATAAATGATGTGAATATTTAAAACAACATTCATTGTGATTATACATGTGATACAACAAACATTGAAACCTGCAATATGAAGGACTTGAAGCAACAAATTGTCAACGAACTTCATAAACCTGCAAGAAGAAAGTTTCCACGAAGAAATACGGTGATAAAAGGAATTAATGATTTATATCAAGCGGATTTAATCGAAATGATTCCTTATAGCAAACAAAATAAAGGATATAAATACATATTGACTGTTATTAACTGTTTTTCAAAAATGGCAGATGCTTTACCACTAAAAGATAAAAGTGGCAAAAGTGTTACAAAAGCAATGGAAACAGCTATACAAAGAGACAAACATACTATTAAACATTTACAAACAGATGATGGAAAAGAATATTTTAATAAGGAATTTGCAAATTTAATGAAAAAACACAATATAAACCATTATTCAACCAATTCAGAAGTAAAAGCCTCAATAATCGAAAGATTCAACAGAACTTTAAAAAGTGCAATGTATAAAATGTTTTCCAACAGAGGATCGCACATATGGATTGATATGTTACCAAAACTTATAAACGATTACAATAACAAATTTCATAGGACTATCGGGATGAAACCAAACCAAGTAACTAGTAAAAATGAAAACCTTGTATTAAAACGTATAAAAACGAATACTAAACCAAAAGTTGAAAAACTAAAGCCTAAAAAATTTAATGTGGGTGATAAAGTGCGAATAAGTAAATATAAAGGTGTATTCAGTAAAAGATACCTGCCAAATTGGACCAATGAGGTTTTTACTGTATTCAAAGTACAACCTACAGTACCTGAGACATATATTTTAAAAGATAATAAAGGACAATTGCTTGAAGGAGGGTTTTATGGACATGAAATGTTAAAATCAACAGTAGGCGATGTATATTTAGTTGAAAAGGTGTTGCAACGGAAAAAAGATAAGGTCAAAGTACGATGGTTAGGATTTAATAAGACGGAAGATTCTTGGATACCTAAAAAGGATTTGATATAACGATAGAGAATCATTTTAGGTTGAACCATTACAAAGGATGGAGATAGTACCACAAAAAGAGAGTTTTACTATTAATAATATAGATGAACTCACAGTGGATAATTCAGAATTCAATAGTGGGAAACATGGCAATTTGTTACCAAACACCGTTCGTTGTCTGGTTACCGGACCTTCCAACTGTGGAAAAACTAATGTAGTATTCAATTTGATTACAAACCCTAAAGGATTACGATTTAACAATCTATATGTATTTTCAAAATCACTACAACAACCAAAGTATCAATTATTGGAAAAAATACTGACTAATGTGCCTGAAGTTAAATATTTAAAGTTTAATGCAAGCGAGAGTGTCATGCAGCCACAAGAAGCTAAACCATTCTCCGTGTTTATATTCGACGATGTATCTTGTGAAAACCAAAACACAATAAGGAATTACTTCGCTATGGGTCGACATAACAACATAGATAGCATTTATATTGGCCAAACTTACAGCAAAATACCTAAACAACTCATTAGAGACAATGCAAACATGTTAATTGTATTTAAACAGGACGAAACCAACCTAAAACATATATATTTTGATCATGTAAATGCGGATATGACATTTGAACGATTTAAAGAGTTGTGTGGAAAGGCTTGGGCTGAAAAGTATGGGTTCCTAACAATTATGAAGGAACAACCGCTAAACAATGGTCGATACAGGATAGGATTTGATAAATTTATATTAATACATTAAACGTGGTATAACACATTCATTGTTGTACAACACGTCTTGCTACAAACATGGTTAACCAAGAAAAATTAGTAAAAGAAATAAAATCACTTAGTGATTCTATTCGGGCTAAAAACAGAGCATTGAAACTAGGTATTAGCGAGAGGGAGAAATTCCTTGAATCTACTTTTAAACCTATTACTGAACCCTTGAAACAATTAAACAAAAAATTTGCTAAACCTGTATTGGAAGGAGATGCGATTGCACCTATTACGAAGTTTGAAAGAGAAAATGTAAAATCAGAAGAGTTTAGTGATGAAGACCCGGAATCCTCTACGTATAGTGGTTTTACCGGTGGAGAACCCGAAAGAGAGCTAGAATCACCGGACTATAGTGGAATAAAAGAATTATATGAAGTAAAAGCCAAAAGAGGACATGAAGTTGTATCAACTGCTAGTGAAGAGGAAAAAGAAGAAGAGACAAGGGAAGGTCCGTCAAACATAAGCTTGTTGGGTGAAAACATTCATAACAAAGGACCTTTAGGAAGGAAATACATGGTAAAAATGTTACTCGGAACAATTCCTAATAAGAATTACCATAGTTATGGAGCGAGATTAACAGAAGACGGTTTAATGATAGGTAATAGCCCGTTAAACGTTGACGAACATGATAATATTGTCATTGGTGATCAAAGGTATAAGGGCACAAAAGGATTATTTGAATTATTATTTGAAAATAAGCCTTCAGTATCGGTAGTGAAAGAAAAAGACATGGAAGCATATAAAAATATTTTGGAACAGACAAATGCATATAGAAGAAAGTATTTACCTGACCAGCCTCCTTTTAGATCTAAGTCTTTAAAATATAAAGAATTTGTATCCAAGTTAATACCAACTAGAAGACAAACAATGCCGTTAACACAAAGAAAACCTGTAAAACGAAGATTTATGGCATCCACTTTGGATGTAAGTGCTCAGGAACGAAGAAAAAGAAGTAAGTCCGTTACGGGTACAGGTTTAATGAAGGAACTATATAACACAAATGTGATTTATTACAATAATATCAATAAATTGGTGGATAGAATGAAACTAATACATGAAGCTAAAGAAGCGGGTCATACTGGATTGGAAAACGAATGGGTGGCTTTAGTGGATGAACTCCGAAACCGTGGGGTAATCTCATAAAAATGCGTTACTCCCTAGAATACTATTCAGTTGCACCATGAGTGTCGACAAGTTCGGACGTTACTCCTCGGATGGGTTATATTATGCCAATAGTTTAAAAAGAAGTGCTGGTTTACCACAAACACCTGATGGAGATTATGATATGAGTAATAAAAGGTTAAAAAACATAAAAGATCCTACGGATGAAAACGATGCAATAAATCTAAAAATATTAAAGGAAAAGATATCGCCAACATTAAGACTACAAAATAACACATATGACGCAGAAGATCATAGAATCATCAACGTTGGTAAACCAAATCAAAACGGTGATGCAATAAACAAAGGTTATTTGTCATCTGAATTAAAAAATACGTTAAAATTCAATGGGAAAACGTATAGTGCTAACAATAAACGTATATCCAACGTAGATGACCCTAAAGATGCAAAAGACAGCGTAAATAGACGCTATTTACATTCTTTGATACCTGAAAAGACAAAAGATGGATTTTCTTTTTATAAATTTGTTATTAATGATATAGGCTATCCAAAAACTGAAAACGATGCTGTAAATCTAAAATATATTAAAGATCATTGCATCATACGTGATGTAGGGGTTATAGATTGTTTTAATAATTGTTTAGCAAATGTTAAAGATGGTTCGGCGCCATCAGATGGTGCAACAGTGGGTCAAATGATGGAAACCTTAAAACAAGAAACAACCTCTTTTGTAAAACAAGATCAAGTAGTATCGAAGCAAGGGGATGAATTTGTTCAAGGTAATGAAAAATTTAATTTATTAACATACAAAAATGATGCTTGGGATTGCATGGATAAAAAGTTATCAAATATGGGATGGGGTTATGAAAAACATGATGCAGCTGCTTTATCACAAACCGTACATCTAGATCCAGATAAATATTTTAGATGGTTTACATGTAATAATAGAGTGATAAGAGACTTGGGACAAGGAAGAGAAGCAAATGATGCTGCAACTGTAGGACAGACCATTACAACATCATTAAAGGATAGTAAAGTGTATGATTGTAATAATAAACGTATAACAAACCTTAAAGACCCTGAACATGTAGATAATGCTGTCACTGTTAATTTTCTTGTAAAAGTTTTAGGTAATGCGATATTTGATTTACATAATCATTTTACACCAGATATTCTTCAAGGAAAATCAGGTCATAATACTTATGCTGAATCCATGAGAGGTGAGTATATTAAACGAGAAATTTATAATAAATACTTTATTAACCCTAAAACGAAACAGTTTAGATCATCAGATTGGGGTGATATTGATATTTAAGTAAATAACTCAATAAATGACTTCATTTATGTGCAACCTGTCATAGAGTTAACACATGAGTTGCACATTGCCATTATAAAAGGACAATAATGACGTTCAAGTACATCAGTCCATATCGAGACACTGCAAGAAAAGGAGGTGGGATCACGTCCACAGCGGTTTCTCTGTTAAGTAAAGCTTTAAAACAAATTCCAGTAGGATCCATAGTAAATAGAGCAATAGACGCATTACCATACGAATTTCATATACCAGGAGGTTATCAGTATTGCGGACCAGGAACTAAATTGAAAAAACGACTGGAAAGAGGCGATCCTGGCATAAACAAGTTAGATCAGGCTTGTAAAGAACACGATATCGCATATTCCACGTTTGCCGATTCAAAAAATAGATCAATAGCTGACAAAAAGCTTGCGGACATAGCTTGGCAACGAGTAAAATCAAGTGACGCTAGCATAGCAGAAAAAGCAGCAGCTTTAGCAGTAACAGCAGGTATGAAGGCTAAAACAGCAGTAGGAGGTGGAAGAAGGAGGAGAAGGAGAGTAAAAAGGAGGTCAACCACAAGAAAACATGGAGGAAATATAAAAAGAAGACGACGATCTACAAGAAAAGGCAGGAAGAAGCCCACCGTGTGGTCAATGGTAAAAAACGGGGCAGGTCTTTACCTAAGACCTTATCGTGCATATTAAATGAAAGAAATCAATTGGTCATACCACATAAAGCATTAACCAATATTGAATTATTTAAATATATTTCCTGTTTAAAAATACCATTTTTTCGCGGTGTGTTTATGAAAGACAGTTTACCAAAGAAAATGTGGCAAAATGAGACTGGAATTGTAAATTTGGATAATACTGAAGGGCCTGGCACCCATTGGGTTTGTTATAAGAAACTAAATAACAATGTATATTATTTTGATAGTTTCGGTAATTTGCCACCACCAAAAGAACTTCAAAATTACTTTAAATCTGCTACAAACATATATTATAACTATAAAAGAGAACAACCTGATAATACTTCAATATGCGGCCATTTATGTTTGGAATTTCTAGCTAAAAGTATCAGTCACTATTGAGATGTCTTCCTATACGGTTTCATTAACAGGAAAATCGTCCACTTTACGAAGTATCCTTTTTCCAGCGTTACGCTTGCAAAAAGGAAGGTTTTGGGAGGCGGCACTATTGGATTTTACAACGTACAACTCTATTCCCAATGTTACGGAAGGTAAAAATAACATATTGCATTATTATAAGGGAAAGGATGCCAGTGGAAAATTTACAGACTTACAAGAGTGCAGGTTACCCACAGGTTCTTATGAAATTGATCATATAAATGAATTTTTGCAAACTAAAATGGGAAAAGACAATATAACATTAAAAGGTAATAATAATACGATGAAAGCTGAAATTACTTCCAAATATTATATAGATTTCACTCAACCAAACTCAATTGGTGATTTATTAGGATTTTCCAACGATGGGCCTGTATTAGAACCAGATGTAACACATTCCGGTAAAAAAACAGTAACAATATTAAAAGTCAATAGTATAGACATAACTTGTAACATTATACAAGGTGCTTACAGGGATGGGGCTAACACCCACATCATACATACTTTTTACCCAAGTGTACCACCTGGATTTAAAATTGTTGAAAAGCCACAAAACCTGGTATATCTACCGTTGAACACCACTTTCATTTCAGACATCGTGTTGAGCGTATTGGATCAAGACGGTAACTTGGTAGACTTCAGAGAAGAGCCTATTACGATTAGATTACATTTAAAATCGACACTTTAATACAAAACCATGGGTTTAACATTTAAAAGCGAACAACCTACGGGAAACCGCATTAGTAGCTCTTCAGCTGTGGAGGAGTTAACACGCGAGAACATTCGTTTCTTAGAGAGAATTGGATTAAAATTAACCGATTATGGATATACTGGATATAGCGCAGGGTCCAACATTCGACGAAACCCTATGGGAAAAAGAATATCACACCCACAACCCTTACACTTCATCGAAATTAAACAATAACGATGAAATTCGTATTCCCATACAAAATCAAGACATTTACACACTACCATGTGAAAGTTACTTGTATATTGAAGGACAAGTTACTAAAAAGGACGGTACTACTGTTGGTACAACAGTTCCATTTATAAATAATCCTATGGCTTTCCTATTTGATGAAATTAGATATGAAATATCAGGTGTAACAGTTGATTCCACTAAAAAAGTAGGTATTACGACAACTTTAAAAGGATTAACATCTATAACACCCAATGAAACCAATTTACTTAAACCTGCCGGATGGGTATTACCTACGATTGACACGATCACTCCAAATCCAAATGGATATTTTGATTTTCATATTCCATTACGTTTGTTGCTTGGTTTTGCTGAAGACTATAGGAAAATAATATTAAACGTTAAACAAGAATTAGTTTTGTTGAGATCTTCTAACGATAAAGACATTATTAAAGCTGCAGATGCTACTACAGATGCAACTTTAGAATGGAAATTAAAATTAGACAAAATTGTATGGAGAGTTCCACATGTTAAATTGGCTGACGAGCATAGAATGCTACTTTTAAGAAAATTAAAAGCCGATCGTGATATTGTTATTCCATTTAGAAGTTGGGAATTCCATGAGCATCCCAGTTTACCTACTACGGATCGACACACTTGGACTGTTAAAACATCGAATTATGTAGAACGAGCCAGGTATATTATATTTGGTTTACAAACAGGTAGAAGAGACGCCATTACTAAACATGCAGGACAATTTGATCATTGTGACTTGAAAAATATTAAAGTTTATTTAAATTCACAATTCTTTCCATACGACAATTTAAATGTGTCATTCACTAAGAAGAAATACAGTATATTGTACGATATGTACGCGAGATTCCAAAGTTCATATTACGGTAAAACAAATACACCTTTATTATCACCTGTCAAATATTTCGATGCCTACCCAATAGTTGTAATCGATTGTTCTAAACAAAATGAATCAGTAAAGTCATCAAGTGTGGATATAAAAATAGAAATGGAATTCAACGATGCTATACCGGCTAATACAACTGCATACTGTTTAATTCTACATGATAAAATCGTAACATACACACCATTAACTGGAATTGTTAAAAATGTATTGTAAGAACCGGTTTTGTTTCATTCCGCGAGTATAAAAGCAGAGCGTAAAGACCGCTCCTCATCAGTTTGTTGCCTACTGTTGTATGGGTAGCATCGTATTCAATATGGCTTCTCCTAGTGGTACACCTGAAAATGTGGTAGATATTGAGAAGGAGATATCTGAGTTTTTAGATCCTCAAGGTCACCAGGAAGGAGGTGAACAAAACGTTTGCGGACAACTTCACGCCAGTAATAATGTTGAAGAAAAAGGTAAAAGAAGAAAGACTATACAAAAGAGAAAAAGGGATATTGAAGATAATATTTCTCCAAACATATTGAGTGAGGTATTTTTGCGAATATTTTACCCAATCTCTTCCAGTTTGGATAAAAGTGTTTTAATCGGTGTTATGAAATCTACAGATTATTCCCCTACTGTAATTTTAACTCATGGACCCAAAATGATTTTGTTTACGGACAGTGCTTGGGAATCGTTTATGAAACATTTGCATCTGCTAGAATGCTATTTAAGTAGTAACATGTTTGGAAGAAAGACAAGAGTAAGACTTTTGGATTGAAATGTGGAAATTGATATTATTAAACAACGTGGTGATCATCAGCTACGGTTTAGAGACACAACAAGACATGATAACAAAATTCAACTTAATCGAGAGGAGTTTTTCATTTTAACTTGTGCTACTGAACCTATAACAAGATACTTCAGACAACTGGTGTTTTCAAGTTCGATTATTAAAGATTATCTGGAAGACACTTTGGACAAACAACCGGACGCACCTATATTATACGGACCTGTAGATACTTCTATATTTAATAGAGTTCCTCATGAAGTACAGATGTGGAGACAATTGGAAAAGTACGCTCAACTACATAAGAAATCAGTAAAACAGGAAGAAGAGGAAGATGGAGGAGAAGAATCAAGTGTTAGTGATGAAAATGAAAACAAGGAAAATATAAAGATGGAAACTTAAATGACAATGGTTAGTTTTTAAAACAATAACCAACATTTTGTGGGGTTAGGC
Source organism: Neoaliturus tenellus (assembly GCA_030545055.2). Taxonomy (NCBI): domain Eukaryota; kingdom Metazoa; phylum Arthropoda; class Insecta; order Hemiptera; family Cicadellidae; genus Neoaliturus; species Neoaliturus tenellus. The sequence continues at coordinate 13,489,385 of CM061531.1, read as the reverse complement.
CTATTGGGGACGGTGCCCACGTTAAATATACACCAACGCGCCAACAACTGTACGGCCTGGTATAAAAGTAGTACCTACCGTGGTGTGGAAATCAGTTGACCTCCTGACTTCGTAATGAGCAGACGTGTGACCTTCAAAATGGACAAGGGAGAAGAACAACAAGTAAAGTCCAAGCCTGGTATTATTGAGTTTCAAGCGTTTCGTGGTAATGATGATAGATTCATTATAAAAGAACTTGTGTTTTTGGACATGAATACAAGTGTTCCTTATTCGTTTTTATTTAAACCACCATGTTCTTATTCGTCTTTAACTAGTAAAGCCGCTACTACCAACAGATGGATTTCAAAACACTTCCATCATATCGATTGGTATGATGGTTTTACAAGTTACACGGACTTGTATCATATTATGCATCACTTTTCAGACAAGTTTACCAATATTTACACAAAGGGGCTGGAAAAGAAAAGATGGATCGAAGGATTTACTCATGTTCCGGTTAATGATGTGGAATTGGATAAGAATTATCAATACATGCTGGAAACCATATGTATTTGTACAAAAAGCCCAGAACATGATAAAGATAGACATTGCGCTTTGAAAAATGCCTATAAACTCGCCTCTTACCTTCAAAATGGGGAAGTGGGGAGTGGTGGGGGTAACGGAGAGTATATAAGTGGGGAGCAGACTGGGACCTGGCATGAGTATTACTCGAGATTCCGAGACGACAACATCTCCGAGCAAGAAGACGATCTGTAACCTGACCATGGCATCTCACCAGTTCCTTCAGACTTTGGTCGAGCAGTTCAATGCTCACTCCAAGTCAACAATATTACCTGTAAAGAAGTGCTCGGAACTAAAAGACGAGAAGCACTACATAATCCATGCTATGAAGAAGATGGAGACTACAGTTGGGGAGGCCATCTGCTGCAGTCTCAGCGAGGCACCGTTTACTCCGGGGGATGAACCAAAGTTCCAGGTGTACCTGCCCAAGAGATTCGTCCATCTTCTACAAAACGAGGATCTTCGCTCTATTCAACCCGGGTGTCTATACCTGGTGTCCCACGGCTGCACGGGTAGCAATTCTACAGAGTTGACCATCCACATCGCTGACAAGCAGCAGTGTTAGGTTTAAGTTTTAATGTTGTACATATGTTGTTGTTGTAATAAACGAATCATAAAAGACAAAAAAAAAACAAAAAATGCAACATATCAATATGTGACAAACTTCACGTATTGATATGTTGCATTTTTTTTTAAACTTCGCGGGTGACCTTGACCTTTGACCTTTGCATTTCACAACTACCCCCACTACCGTAATTACCCCCACTACCGCACTAGGATTCAAACCTGCTTGGATGCGAAAAACGGTCATTCTGTTGCCAACTAGCAAACGATGAGCACCTTGTACGAGCTTTGCTTACAACGAGTTATAACTGACGCATCTTTATTCCAGACGGCTTTACGAGATAATATCCCTATAACAGTAAAACAGGATATCGAAGAGTACAAGAAAGATAATAGAGGGTATTCGGGATACTCCTGGTATAGGTTCCAAGACGGGGAAAAGTTTTGTAGGCCTTGTGGCAATGCTGCCGTCAGAGACCTTCGACGGTTCGTACAGGAAGGTGGTAGAAAACAGTTTGGATTTCTAGCTCCAATGTTTAGATTTGAAAACTACAAGGACACCTGTGCTATTTGTTCCATCCCTTTGTATCAATGGAAGAAGTTTAGAAGTGTTTAATTGCATCTTCCATACCCCCACCACCATTACCCCCACCACTTTTCCATGTACCTCCAAACGCTGTGCCTCGGCTTCATTTCTACTCCAGCAGCCAACCTAGCAACGTCAGGATGTCTCTCAACGTCAGTTGCGCAAGTTACGAGGAGGTGAGCATCAAGACTCAGCAGGAGCTAAACGACTTATACAAGGAGTTGCAGCTGATGGTGGCACGAGGCTACCGTATAAATGTGTAAGTTTACGCTTGCAATATACGGAACACCCGGCAGTCAAAGGAAGAGCCTGGACACTCCTCAACGGCTTCCTCACCAGCGTCCATGAAGACCGAGCCAGACAACTTGGACTACTTCAGCTGACTAGCAGTTGTATTTCTTGTCCTAACCATTGTAGAATATGTATATTTTTTCATTATATTAAAGAAGTAAAAGAGCAAAAACACCTATCTTGTTACTGACATATAAGCTCAGTAACAAGATAGGTTTTTTTAAAACACAATTTGGATGACCTTGAAACTTCCCCCTCCACTGCTTTGTTACCCCCACCACTTGACTATTGGTGTACATGGCACATCGCAATTGGAAACCTTATTCCATCTTCAACAGCTACACCGACAACATCAACAATGGCAAACCTACCAACAGATGAAAGATGTCCTCACGCATGTTGTGACTTCGTCCACGAGTTGGAGAAGAGGATGCAGGAGAGGGCGATAAGAAGAAAGCAGATCCACTCAGAAAATATCATGATAGTCAACGGCTATCTTTTATTGTTCGGCCTTATTATGGTTGTACTTTTCATACTGTATGGCATAGTCACATGTGTCGGCAAGGTTGCGGAAGAAAACGCCCGCCACCATCAATTGGAAAGTTTTAATGTTACTTTGTAGGTTTTCCTTTTTTTTAAAACTCCGTTTGGATGACCTTGAAACTTCCCCCACTACTACACCACGCCCCCCACCACTTCACCATGTTCCTGCATGAGCATCACATCAACCGTCATTCCTTGTCCGACAAGCAACCATGGCAGACAACACCATCAGCCAAGCTGACTCCACTACTGATGTCGGTACAAGTACGGGTTGGACACTGTCGATCGATAGTATACACTATTTGGAGTCGATTTGCGAACGTATGAAGGAAATACTGCGGGACAACCCTGGGATCATAATACAAATGAATTTAAATTATGATTGGTCCCAAGTTAGAATGCAAGGGGACGACAACAACGGTCAACAATCTCCACAATATTCGCCCATGTCCCCGATCTACCCTTACGGCGAGTCTGACGTCGATGAAGATGAGGCTGATGAAGATGCAGGGGACAACGAGGCTGAAGAGGAGTAAGCTTCATTCTTTTTTTTTAAAAACCTAAATTGGATGACCTTGAGAATACCCCCTCCACTATTTCCTTTTTTTAAAACCCAAATTAAATGACCTTGAAAATACCCCCTCCACGTACTTTTGGTTTACCCACTCTACTTTTCAATACTGTTACCACAGTCTGTAGCTCACATCATTCCTTGCTTAGCTATCATGGCGGACAGCACTCTTTCTCGAGTTGACTCCACTACGGATGAAGAATGGCCATTTTCCTGGAATGTTCATTTGCAAGACTCGGCAGAAGTGGATATGTTGCATGAGAAATTGGTGTATGTATTAAACGAAAACCCCAACATTGAATGTAGAATGACTATGGATTTCGATGCGACAGGGGTCCACACTCAACCTTCCACTTCAAGCCAGCCTGAGCCTCAGCTTCAGCCAAAGAACTTTACACATCTTTACACTCCAATACGGCCGGAGGATGTGGTTATCAGCGAGGCGGACTTTACTACAAGTTATATTGAGCCAACAAATTGGAAGCTTGTTGTTGACACCTTACACAAGGTCGACTTAGTATGTGACAAATTAAAGGAATTGATGATGCAAGATCCTGGTCTTCGTTTTAAAATTGATTTGTTTTTCATCTGGGGAGCACCTGCACGGGGCTCTTCGTCTGACAGCTCTCCAAGTACAACGGACGAGGAGGAGGAGGACGACTAGTTATCTTTTTTAAAACTCCGTTTGGATGGCCTTGACCTTTCCCCCTCCACTGGGTTTATGTAAAGTGCACTCTCACTGACTGCAGCATCATTTCATCGCGCGCCTTCACTACAGCAACATGGAGAGTCAACTCAACTACTGTTGCGAACAGAAATGTTTTTCATGGCCAAATGACATTGATATGGTGGATGGCCTGGCGTGTAGAAAATGTGAAGCTTTTGGTCAGTGCATGTGCAAGTGCAAGTCTTGGAAGAAGCCTAAACCAGAGTTGAAGACATTCCATGTGTACCAGATGAGAGGGCATAAGTACACTTGTTGCCCTGAACGTTGCATTGAATTCACACTAAGACAGCTAACTGGCTGCAAAATGTGCAACAATCATTTTGCAGGTTTTTGCAAACATTATTTAGGAGCATGCCAGTACAGATCAACTTGGCATACCGAAGCACTCACTATCAATGAAATCGCTATAGACTCACAAGAGTAGTCTTTCTACTCTTTGACTTTTTTTAAAACTCCATTTGGATGGCCTTGACCTTTCCCCCTCCACTTACCTTAGTTTATATAAGCTCCATTCACGCTGACCACGGCATCACTTCATCTTGCTCCCTCGCCGAAGCAACATCAAGTATGGAAACTAAGCGTGTCTCATGTTGCGAGCATAGGTGTTTGGAGATACAAGGCGTCACGTATTGTGCAAAGAAGCGTTGGGAGGAAGAGACGGGGACAACCTATTGCTGTGAGGATAAGTGTTTCCTCTTACCAAAGTGGCACGTGGATGGGCTGGCCTGCCGGCAATGCGAATGCTTCGGATGTTGCAGGTGTAGATGCAAGAACCAACAGCTGCCACCACCTGTACTACAAACTTTCAAAATCTACAAATCCAAATACTTTTATACTTGTTGTCCGCAGCGGTGTATTAAGTTTCACTTCTCCAATCTTACCAATTGTCGGAAGTGCTACGGACAACCTGATGGGTGGTGCACCTGTTTTCTGGACTCCTGCCGCTACAGATCGGATTGGTTTACAAGTCCGTTAGAAATTGATGAGGTCGCCCAGGAGGCACAAGAGTAGTCTTTCTACTCTTTTACTTTTTTAAAACTCCATTTGGGTGACCTTGAGATTTCCCCCTCCACTTCCCCATATACCTAGAGTACACGGAGCCTGACAGTCAGTCACTCGGTGGCTGTCGTGGGGTGCGCATCGGTGTCGGCGCTCTGTAGTTGTTAAGTGTTCAAGGTCACAGTAATATGAAATTGCGGATGTTGTGCTTGTTCAATGGCCTCTGAGGACTAGTGGATGACGGTTTAAGCAAGGTCATGTCGCAAACTCGAGTTTGACTTGGCACTTTTGCTGTTTCTCATCGCAAATTCGCTCCAAGTCTTCAAGGTCACGTGGACTCTGACTGAAACTCGGAGCGTAGTGCGAGAAACGGCAAAAGTGCCAAAAAATTTTGAGTTTCGGCGTGACCTTGACCTTAACAGTGTCAGTGACGTCATTTTGATGATGTAATGGATGATGACGTCATCAGCATGTCATTTCTGTGACGTCATGGGTGTGACGTCACGGAAATGACGTCATCGATGGTTACGTCATCAATTACGTCATCGATGACGTCATTTTGATGACGTCATGGGTATGACGTCATCGATTGCGTCATCATCGATGACGTCATCGATTACGTCATCGATGACGTCATCGGGGTCATTGACCTTGGCGATGACGTCATCACATTCCTCAGAGGTCATTGAACTGAGCCAGCAACCGCAAAAACACACTACTGACGACGACTACTAATCATTGGCAGAGCATAGTAACAAAGATGCTGTAAATATACAGAAGTCAGAAAAATAATACTTAACAGATGAAAAATAAAAGTTTAAATAAAATGTTAAGAAAGTGTATTTATTATACATGATTACTTTTAATTTTCAATAGATGTTTTTTACATAGATGTTTGATATCATCTTCTTCAAATTAAGAAATTAAGGAAAATGTTTTTATATTTAGTATTTTTTACTTAATAAATTTTAGATGGACGATCACCTAACTACCGATGACGTAGTAGAACTCTGTAGTTAATGACGTTATTTGTTATTACTGAATGATCGTGATAACATTGTGAGCTCATCTTCATTTACAAGCGGTGCTAGGTGTCGACGATATTGTTTATAATTTGATTGTCAGCAAATGCGTTTGCAGATCTAAAATTGTAATTCGATCTCAGAATAAGCGCATAGCAGAAAAGTATTATTGACAAGAATAGTAACTGAATTGCATAGACCGACTTAAGTTCTATGTAATATTGAAGACTCGGACGGTAAACGTACTCTGCTAATGTCAATTAGCTTGCCATAGTATGTCATTTGGCAAGAATATAGTAGAAAGTATAAGTAGAAAGTCCGTTGAAAATACGTCCTCATCATTAGTTGAAAACTTAGAAGCAGTCCATAAGAACTAACATGGAGTATAATATTAAAGCCTTTTGAAAGATAAAGAAAATTGAATTACGTATTGCAATTTAAATATTGATAGCCGCCTTAAAATTACATCTTAGAATTCATTTATTTAAAATCAAACAAAGTAATACAGGTGTAACATGGATAAACCACACGAATACCTTTATATCTGGGATCGGTGTGTTGATAAGGTTTTGTGCCGTATTGAAAATCCATTTGTGCAAACTATCACATGATCACATGATATCGTGATTCTAAAACCTCTGCAAAATGGCATAATAGCTTAGTCTGAATGTGTGTTTTTCCTTGCCAAAGTAACTAGCTCTAGTAATAAACTTATACTTTTGTATTCAATGTTTATAACAAATACGTTGTTTGACTTCATTTTAGTTGCACACTTAAACTGAATATTATAATGTAAAGTTAATTGTGTTGTGCAAAATTTTCTCTTATAACATCAAATGTATTGATTTATTTTTTCAGTAAACAGTTTATTGTGTCTACATTGCGATTTATGTAATGTCTTTTATAATAATTAAAATATCTGAAATAAATATTTTTATGTTATATACGTTATAATTAGTAATATAGTGAAGTGTACAAATATAACGTCTTTTATTTGCAGGTTTTGTATGCTCTTTTTTATACTTATTTTGCTCATTTTACTAAACATTGATCTGCTTAAAGGTATAGTTTAAGTTTGGCAGTTAAAGCCGGCGTAAGCCAGTTAGTCGCATAACAAGGATTCAATATATTAATTTTAACATATTTTTATTATTTTAAATTATTTATTCTTAAGATTTTTTAGAATAACAACTCAAATTATCATTTTTTGCATTTACTAAGCCACCAATGAAATTTGTTTTTACGCCGAACATAAACCATTTGTGTCAAATGTATTTTGTGTTGCGTGAAATCCTTAACCGAGTTAAAGTAAAGAACATTCAGTGGAAATTTCAAACTCTGAAGAAGATAAAACGATTTCAGTGGTTTGGGTGTGAAAAGAGCTCAGCCATACGGAAAACGTGCAAACAACGTAAAGTAGTTACAAGCAAATTAAATCCTAAGAAATCCTGTTATTTCACAAAAGACCTCGTCTTCCATTTCATTTAAAACGGGATTTTATGACTTTTTTCGAGAAAAAAATGACAATAGGCGACAACGCGGTTTTGTTAATATTTTTAACAAAGAGTAATTTCATTCAATCGATTACTTTTATTATCTTGTGAAATAAATTTTTAGGAATTATTTTTAGGAAAAAGTTATCACATTTTGAGGTGATATTTTCATAAACAGTTGTGTGAATTCTTATGGAAGGTACGGTACTGAGAATTTCATCTCAGAATATAAAATTCAATGTTAAAAGGTGACAGCGGCCATAGCTCAGTGGTAGAGCTCTGGGTTATCACCCAGCTTGTCCGGGTTTAACTCCCTGCTCGGGGGCAAAAGATTGTTCGGCCGCTCATGGTTCAGAAGTCACATCAAGTCATTGATGACATCATCGTTAATGACACCTGCATTGAACACAAAAAAATTGCAGACCTCTCAGTCGAATAGAACTATTAATTGCTGACCTCCCTCCACTGAAAGCCACACAATATCTATCTATTGCTGAAAGGAATAACACTACATTTTATTATTATTATTATTATTATTATTATTATTACTGTCTGGTATGTTCTAAATTAAACACAGAATCTTCCTTCATTTGCCAGTTTTAAATTTATGATACAGTAAAGTTCAGGTATCCAAAGTCTATCATATAAAATACCGTTTTATTACGTTTTCTAATCCTTATTAGAATTAGAAACGATTTTTATAAATTTATTTTTTATAAATTTGTACGGTAAAATAAATAAATAAATAAATAAAAATTATAATAACAACCGGGCTAATTTTTCATAGTCTTAAAATATGTAGTAATGCGGTCATAAATACTTAGTTTACACCATATTTATACGTGTTAAGATTTTACTCTCAACAATATTTAAAAAAAATCATATAGTTTCGACATTTTTCATAAAAAATCTTTTTTGCTTTATAAATGTGAAATGAAAGAACCGTTGTCGGAGACAACGATTCTTTCATGAATGAAGATATCATTATAATATCACAGCAGTTATATTTGAAAAGCAAAGCAGATGTTTTGTAATCTGATTTGCAGAATGCAACACAATCGTCTGTGTAGCAACTTTAATATATATTTTTCTCAAATATATTTGTATTATTTGTTCTCTTTATTTGTATCACTGAAATTGTTTGAAATGTAATAGTTAGTTTGTCGTAGGACACAAAGAATTTTATGTGCAACACTACGGAAATAATTTAGCTTAAAGGTAATTTTCAAAACCATGAAGAGAGAAATGAGTCCAAGTCATTCATCAGTGAAACATTTATTTAGATATTTTATGACGTTATTTGTAATTCTCTTTAAGAAAACTATATGCTCAGCGTGCCAAAAATTTCGAACTGGTTACGCATACTAACATTCCACAAGTGAACAAATTATTTTATTGATCTTTGATTACAAATATTTCTTTAAACTTAGGGTGTAGAAGAGTTAAAAATCACTTGTATAATTATTTATATGGGATGAATTTTGTTCTTTTTTAATTAATAAAGATTATCGAAGTCAATTCGTGGGGTTATAAGAATAGAATCCAGTAATTCAATCAACCGAACTAAAAAAAAACAACATAATTCTCAATTGGTATGAAATGTTATATACATTGGGGTGGTATGAAATTAGTATTCAATTTTTCAAAAGAAATAAAGAAGTATTCGAAGAATACAAGCAAAAAGATATGGGAAAACACACATGTTTATATCATTATAAACCTTAATTGCTGACAGGCAACAAGCACTTATTATTTCTGGCCAATTTTCTGTCACACAAAAGCCTTCTTATTCTGTGTAGGTGTGATAGAGTTTGTTGAAATTAACTACTTACATCTCTATTAAAATGTCGATCTTCATAAAGGCAATATTGGCGTCCCCTCTAACGATTGTTGAGATTATTTCTGTTGTTTCCAAATACTATCAAAACTAACTGCTTTTACAGTTCAGCTTACCGTTAGAACTTGTTTAGCATGCCAAATTGGATGTTTGATTGTTTAATTCAATTGCAAACAATTTTCTAGAATTTTTTCAACACTTAAATAATTCTTCTTCTTGTTGTTTGGTTAATTATTTGTTTGATGTGTGTTTATAAAGCAGTTTTCACTTTAATATTTTTTCAGTTGTTAGCGTAGGTTACCTAGATAATTTTTATTTGGTTTGTTAAATTAATAAATCGAAGCTTACGAACAATATTTATTTGAAATGTTTAAAATAATTATAATGTTAAGGAGTAAATCCTTTTGAAAATATAATGCAAAAAAATTGATATTAATAACCAAACAGTTATAAAAGCTTAGAAATACTATTTAATTAAGACCTTACTCATTTATTAAGATGGTATCTGTCAATTTAAAACTAACTTACTTGTGTATGCAATTAACGATTTTAGTCTGTACATTTGAAAATCAAACCAAATGTTTTACTTGAAGTCTGTCTTACCAAAGAACTCAACGGGCAAAAGAATAAAAGATTGCCGATAATTCTAAATGTACTATACTTGGTAAAATATTACAACAATACAAATTTTAATGATACCTACAATGTTATTTAATGGTATCTTGACAAACTTACAAAGTTTTAACTGGACATGTTATGTTTTTAAGGATACCTTTTGATTAAAAGGATCAATTTTTCTATTGAATCCAATGATAATTCATAATTTGAAAGAAAACTACATCGCGCTTGGTTTATTTTAAATATTATTTCATTCGTATGTCATACTAGTATTTTAATTAGTAGAACAAAAGTTTAGTATCTATTATCGATCGATTCTAAAATCGATGTACAGTAAATGTATATAGCCTAGGTAAATATAAAAGACATTTAATGTAAAAATTTGAATACTTAAATTTTTTATTCACAAGTCTTTATAATTTTGGCTACTTGTATCAGTAATACATAATAGTTGTTTTCAGACAGTTTTATATCAACCTATGGCTGTATAACATATTGATATAACCTACCTACTTTACACCACATAAAATCTTTATTACTACGTATAAAGAGGTTTCCATCCCACAAAAAACAAGACGACAGAAACACAACCCAGGGGACCCAACATTACATGTATTGTCACTCTCATGTCTGGATAACATCACTGTCGCATCCACAGTGGAGGGATATTATGAGCTTTTAATTGTAATGTTTCATTCGCCACATCCGTTATTTTAGTATAAGTTATGTGTTATTTGTTTAATATCGTTATTAGATTTAATTCAATGAGTAGCTAATGGAGACCAGATGGTAATTCAGTATTAAACCAAGATGATTTTATGCGTTATCACTTTGTTTGCTAATATTAGTATATAAGAATATCTCACCTTATCACCCCTTAGGACATAATTATCATAATATCAATAATTTATTATTTTATCCGAAATACATTTAAAATATAATCAAATAATTTTAAATTAAAGAAATATCCCAATAAAATGCCCACTAGCCTAAGTAGTTATTTATTGTGTAAAAGAGTTGCAATACAAATTAAAACATTTTATATAATATACATATATATTCAAAACCAAATTTACCCATTAATCAAAATCACATTATCCAGTGTTGTGATAAGTGTTTGTGCTTCAAGATGCGTGAACCCCTAACAGTCAACAATGAAGAACATGTGTGAACCCCAGAGAGACACCACTGACCTTTCTTCTTGATCCAGCTTCCCTAGTGTTAGCATCTAAATTTTATAAGGACACAGTTCCTCCATTTTAATAAATTCCCCAGTCTGGACTAGAGCTTTTATTCTAGTTCCAAATAATAGGGACATTGCCCAAACAGTACCAATTTAAATTCAATCCCATTTTAAATTTATTTATTCCCAAATATATAGTACTGGGCGAAGAATCATTGAAGCAGATTTGGTAAGATCCACCCATACATCCATCAATACCCAAGATAGTGACAAGAAGACAATAGACTTGAACTGTATTTTATCCCTAACATTTGTGAACAATTAACATTCTTTTAAAGATTCAAAATTTATCCATGATATTAATTTCTATTTCCAAATTGAATATGAAAATTGAGTTTGCTTGTCAGCACGAGTTCCCCTCCCTGAGAAAGAGTCTGAATGTATTCCATTGTTAAACCCAGCTGATAGACATTTAACTATAATTGTGAAGCAAGAGATATAAGGACTGGAATTACCCACATCATTTTGTATCCATTATAATCTATAAATAATTAAGCATAAATTCAAATTTAAATTAGAATTGTATTTCAGATAGGTAATAAATTTAAATTGTTGTAACAAAATAGTCTTATTATTTCATAGGCCTAGATAGTATAACTTATTAGCCTAGATTAGCTTACCCATCAAGTTGACCTGGAAATAGCACGATACAGATAAAAACAGATAGATATATATAAACACCACTACTAATCAAGAGACAGAATAATATTTATCAAATCTTTTATTAAGTATATCCATTATTCTAAGATATTTTTCGTTATAAACAAACACTTTTCTAACGTTAAGAGCAGCCAACATGGCGATCCCCTTCAGAAGAACAATACGAACTATCGCATCGCAATAACATAGACCGACAGTGTGTGTACAATTGCAAAATGGCGCCCAACGTACTGGCAAGCAACCTCAATTAAAATAGATATTGCAACTCTTAAATAAGTAGGTTAGCTTAAGTAATCTAAGTAAGAATATTAGTCATTAAGAAATCCACATCCCACTACAATTTTTATTCCCCAAATTCCGTAAATAATTAATGCAAAACTCTTATAATTTACGTAAGCCTAAACGTTATCCGATTACGATGAGTTCGATAGATCGACCGGATGATCACCGTTGCATAGCGACAGAAACTAGCCGTGACGTCACTCCTACCAGCCAATCAACGACGACCGTTCCTTCAGACTCCTGTGTCGACAATCAGCTGTCGATCGACACGCTGCAAGTGTGCCAACCCAACAAAAATGGATTTCCCGCGGACGCAAATCAGTCAGAGAAACCGAGCGGACCCGACGAGAACGTCGAATTCAACATGACGCCGGCACGCACAGCGAACACACACGCCACATCGAGCGACACAAGTGACCATAATATTTCATCTCCCTCACAAAACAGTAAAACACAGACAGAACAAATAAATCATGACACTAATACACAACCTGATTTCAACACCATCCTCACCTACCTACAACAATTGAATTTAAAAATGGACGAAACTAAATCAGAATTAAATAATAAAATGGAAGAAACTAAATCCAAAATGGACGAAACTAGATTTGAACTAAATGCAAAGTTCGAAGAGACTAATGCAAAATTGGATGAGACGGATGCCAAACTAAGTAACGAAATTAAAACTTGCTACAACATGCTCCAAAACCAAATCCAAGATATTAGAACCACTCAAGATGAATTTCGCTACGAATTAGACGAATTAAAATCGACTCAATTGGAACAAACCAACAGCATTGTACAATTTCAAACAAATGTCATTGACCAGATCGATAATTCACGACGGGAAATCGAAAATTTTGTGGACACCAACCTAACCAAACATAAAATGTCAATTGAAAGCGAGGTCGCCAAACAACAAAAGAATATTTTGGATAATGTAAATAAAAAATTAGAACAGCATGAGTTTACGGTAGGACAAGATATAAAATCACTATCCGACACCATCAACAAATGTGAGAGCGATGTAAAGAACCTTAAATCAGCCACACAGAATCAGACCAACTTGAGCGGACCTATTCACATAGTGTGTAACGGGAGCGAATGGACAGAACGCCATATACCAAAATTTAGTGGACGAGCAGGAAACCCTAACGAGTTTCTCAAGAGATTAAAAAGGTATTATGAGAAGAGTTTACAAAGACAACCGAACAATGACCCGATCGAGCATCTAAAGGACACTTTGGAGATTAGTTTTGAGGGACCAGCATCACGATGGCTACAATTAATCAAAGATAACATCAAAAGTTGGGGACAATTTGCAGAAGAATTTACTAATAAATACTGGAGTCGTGAGGTACAGCGAGGCATTCGGACAAAGATCGAAGCAGAAAAATACCGAAGCAACGGGACACTAAGTAGAGCAGAATACTTTACCGAGCGTGTATTATTATTGCAATCAATCACACCGCCATTAACAGAAGAAGAAATCGTCACTATATTAGCCGAAAATTTTGACCAAATAACCCAAGACAGTCGTGTTGTACAGAATATCACCTCAATCAAGGCTTTTGAACAACTATTACAACGAGAAGACATAAGAGATGGACCAAAGTGGTCAAGACAAAATAACCACCAGATACAAAATTCCAACACTCGACCCAACAGTCCCAACAACCACAATCATCGTCAAAATTCACATGCTCCAAACATAAACCATCATGCGTACCAACCAAAGGCCCCATACACAAACCAACCATATCAAAACATTCGATATCAAGGGACGCATAACCAGAATCAACCTAATCAACCACCATACAAGTACAACAACAATAGGCCACGCCATGAATACAAACCATACGATCGAGACACATACCAATCCAGGCAGAATAATCACCACAGAAACGACCGATCGTATCCAACGAAAGAACAATCCCAAGTATGCACTATGATAAGACAGACTGATGGTAATACACACTACCCTACTCAAAACCAACACCCTACAAACAATAGCGGCCTATCCCAAGACAACCAGGGAAACGGCACCCCGCTGTAATTGCCCACCGAGGAGCGACCGCAACCAAAGATAACATTGCAACTACAGCGCTAGATCCTCATATCCTCGGAATAAATTCAACAGACCTTATTTATAATTTTCATGTAAATAATATCATGTGTGATAAAGAATTCTTGTTAGATGAATCATCAGATAATAATGAAACAAATTTAACACCAACTCAAATAAATTGTCCAGAAATAAATATAACCATCAATAACATTAAAACTAACGCATTAATTGACTCCGGTTCTTCTATCACCTGCTTATCAGAAAATTGGTTCAAAGAAAACCAACAATTACTTAAACCTTATGAAGAATTTCCCCTTACCAACACAGTAATAAAGACTGCTACAGGAGACAAATCAAAACGTGTTTCAAGAATAATTTATATTCCCGTAACTATTGAAGGACACACTATACAAATACAGTTCCTTATTGTGCCTAACCTCATCAAACCCGTAATTTTCGGAATAGATACACTAGTTGCTACGAAGATGGAGATAAATTTTAATGATAGTGAATTAAATATGATGATAAATAATAATAAAATAACATTGAAGTTCAGCATGAGTATTAACGAAGGACAATTATGTCAGATTACAATTGATGATTGCCAAAGGCTAAATAATAATTATAATGATCTGATGTCGAGTGACAGTAATGATTATGCAACTTGTGATGAATATTACGACATAGGCAGCTTTGATGAGACTAAACACGATACAACGGGAGAAGAGACACTTTTGACGAAAGAAGAAATTAATAACGCATTAACCTCTAACACATACATCAGCAGTAATGAGAAGGAGTTATTAAGTAATTTGTTGCTAAAATACAACCACATATTTTCGGAAAAGCCAGGCTTATGTAATAAATACACACACGAATTAAAAGTAGAAAACCCACAAAGTTTTAAATCAACTACATATCCCGTACCACAGAATTATCAGAATGCCGTACAACAAGAAATTAATAGAATGGAAGAATTAAACATTATTGAACGTAGTACTAGTACCTACATTAATCCTATTATCCCAGTCATAAAGAAAACGGGCGAGATAAGATTATGTTTGGACGCTCGGAAAGCCAATGCTATTATAGTTCCAGATTTTGAATGTAACCGCAGCGTAAACGAAATTTTAAGCAAATGTAAAAATGCGAAATTCATCAGTAGTATTGATCTAACAGCATCTTATTGGCAAATACCACTCACTCAAGATTCACGACAATACACAGCATTTCAGTTCCGTGGGAAGACCTACCAGTACCGAGTTACACCCTTCGGAATTTCAACATCGCAAGCTGCGCTAGTTAGAGCATTAGACAAAGTATTCGACGCTAAAGTAGAGGATTTCACGGCGATATATGTGGACGATATCTGCATAATATCACCAGATTTTGAGACGCATCTCGAACACCTAGAATACATTTTTAGAAAATTAGAGGCTGCCAACATGACAATTAAATTTAATAAATCACAATTTTGCCAGGACTCTGTACCATTCCTAGGATACACTCTAACTAATGAAGGAATAACAATGGATCAAAGCAAAGTCGACCCTATTTTAAATTTCCCAACACCCAAGAATCGAACTCAACTCAAGGCATTTCTAGGATGCATAAATTATTATAATAAGTTCATAGATAAATTCTCTTCCACGATACAACCACTACTCCGCCTTACATCTAAGAAAAATAAATTCCATTGGACCCAAGAAGATGATATCACCTTTGCCAAAATCAAACAACTTTTCATTAAAACAAATGTCTTAAGCCACCCAGATTTATCGAAGGAATTCTTTTTACAAACCGATGCATCAGAATTCGCTATCGGCGGACACTTATTCCAGATTAAAGATAATGGTGAAAAAGCAGCAATCATGTTCATGTCTAGAACCTTACTACCCGCTGAACAAAGATATACAACCACAGAAAAAGAGTTGCTTGCTATAATATATTGTCTGCAGAAATCAAGATACACTATTCTAGGAACCAAGTTGACAATAATAACAGATAATCATGCCTTAACCTTTTTGAAAACTTGCCGCCTTTTGAACACCCGTTTAGCTCGATGGATATTAACAATTCAAGAATACAACTTCAAGATAATTCATTGCAAAGGAACTGAAAATATCACTGCAGATACACTCAGTCGCATCAATTTAAACTCAACACCCGAATCCTTCGACAACACCACAGAACTCATAATTAACTATATTGAAAGAGTACCAGACCCACAATTACAACACGAACTTCGAAATATATCTCAACTTCAGATAGATGACCCAAAGTTACGGCCTATTATAGAAACCATAACAGATCAACCTGACACACAAGATGCTCAAAAATTGTCGCAGAATTATCAAGTACACAACAACATTTTGTATCAACGATTGGGCGAAAAATGGTTAATTGTCGTACCTGAAATAATGATTAGACGCTTAATATGGGAATGCCACACGTATTACCTGCATTGTGGAACTAAGAAATGTTTTCAGCTGCTACAAGAATATTTTATATTCAGAAACATGCACCGCACAATAAGGAAATACCTAGCTACATGTGATACTTGCCAAAGGTGTAAAGTTAGTAATCGACCATTAGTGGGAATCGCTAAAGGAGTAAAATGCCGTAGCAAAAATGATCAACTAGCAGTCGATGTAATTGGTCCACTTCCTACCAGCGTTGGAAATGTAAAGTATTTACTCATTGTCATCGACATTTTCACAAAATTTGTCCGTTTATATCCAATGCAAAGAGCCACAACCAGAATTATATTAAATAAACTATTCAATACACATTTCCCAACATATGGATACCCTAGAAGCATTCAGACAGACAACGGCACACAATTTAAAAGTGAAGAATGGACAAGGAGATTAGAAGCACATAACATTCAACCAATATATAACCCTGTATACTATCCATGCTACAATTTAGCCGAAAGACCTATCAGAGAAATAAAACGGTGTTTAAGGACCTACTGCTCTAAACAACACACGAAATGGGTAAAATATATTCCAGACATAAATGACTGTTTAAACGAAGTATATCACGAGTCAACAGGTTTCACACCAAACGAATTACAATTTGGCACTAGAGATATTAGATTCTGGGAAAGATACGTACCTAATCCATTTAGAACTGAAATACCATTTGACCAGAAAATATTAATTGCCCGTAGAAGACTTGAAGAAAAGAGGGAAAAACGAGCTAAGAGAGCAAATAAAAACATAAAACCACAATCCTTGAAAATTGATGACAAAGTATTAGTACGAACTCACCCCCTTTCTAAAGCCATTCATGGAGAAACAGCCAAATTATTTGAGGTATACGATGGACCTTTTCTCATTAAAGAAATCCTAGGAAAATCAACCTATCACATTAGTGATTTAAATGAAGAAAACTTATACGGCCCATACCACATTTCAGCATTGAGGAAATATTTAGAACCACAACAAGATATTGATGAAGAGGAATCAACACCCGACAAGGACATTGACAACGCTCCAATACCTGCATAAGTGACGAAAGATTTGTGTAATAAACAATATACTATAAACAATTATATCTAATTCATGAGAAGATCGAGGGGATCAAGAAACAAATAAATGCCACAAACTATAAAAAAACCTTTACAGTGAGTGCGAATTAGAATGAATCTACGAGTTTAGCTTTAAGAATCATTCATACTAAATATTTCATGTGTCTCATTCAACATTAATCGAAATTTGTCTGTCATTTCATTCCATACAAATTTCTGAGGGGATAATTGTAATGTTTCATTCGCCACATCCGTTATTTTAGTATAAGTTATGTGTTATTTGTTTAATATCGTTATTAGATTTAATTCAATGAGTAGCTAATGGAGACCAGATGGTAATTCAGTATTAAACCAAGATGATTTTATGCGTTATCACTTTGTTTGCTAATATTAGTATATAAGAATATCTCACCTTATCACCCCTTAGGACATAATTATCATAATATCAATAATTTATTATTTTATCCGAAATACATTTAAAATATAATCAAATAATTTTAAATTAAAGAAATATCCCAATAAAATGCCCACTAGCCTAAGTAGTTATTTATTGTGTAAAAGAGTTGCAATACAAATTAAAACATTTTATATAATATACATATATATTCAAAACCAAATTTACCCATTAATCAAAATCACATTATCCAGTGTTGTGATAAGTGTTTGTGCTTCAAGATGCGTGAACCCCTAACAGTCAACAATGAAGAACATGTGTGAACCCCAGAGAGACACCACTGACCTTTCTTCTTGATCCAGCTTCCCTAGTGTTAGCATCTAAATTTTATAAGGACACAGTTCCTCCATTTTAATAAATTCCCCAGTCTGGACTAGAGCTTTTATTCTAGTTCCAAATAATAGGGACATTGCCCAAACAGTACCAATTTAAATTCAATCCCATTTTAAATTTATTTATTCCCAAATATATAGTACTGGGCGAAGAATCATTGAAGCAGATTTGGTAAGATCCACCCATACATCCATCAATACCCAAGATAGTGACAAGAAGACAATAGACTTGAACTGTATTTTATCCCTAACATTTGTGAACAATTAACATTCTTTTAAAGATTCAAAATTTATCCATGATATTAATTTCTATTTCCAAATTGAATATGAAAATTGAGTTTGCTTGTCAGCACGAGTTCCCCTCCCTGAGAAAGAGTCTGAATGTATTCCATTGTTAAACCCAGCTGATAGACATTTAACTATAATTGTGAAGCAAGAGATATAAGGACTGGAATTACCCACATCATTTTGTATCCATTATAATCTATAAATAATTAAGCATAAATTCAAATTTAAATTAGAATTGTATTTCAGATAGGTAATAAATTTAAATTGTTGTAACAAAATAGTCTTATTATTTCATAGGCCTAGATAGTATAACTTATTAGCCTAGATTAGCTTACCCATCAAGTTGACCTGGAAATAGCACGATACAGATAAAAACAGATAGATATATATAAACACCACTACTAATCAAGAGACAGAATAATATTTATCAAATCTTTTATTAAGTATATCCATTATTCTAAGATATTTTTCGTTATAAACAAACACTTTTCTAACGTTAAGAGCAGCCAACATGGCGATCCCCTTCAGAAGAACAATACGAACTATCGCATCGCAATAACATAGACCGACAGTGTGTGTACAATTGCATAATACTTATTATCTAAATGTTTAAAACATAAAATTATGAACTAAGATTCAACATATTTTAAATTTCTAAACTTTTGTTAGTCCGTCCATCGAATCAGAGTCAGCCTTGTTGTTTTAGAGGGGTATTTGTAAAGTAAGCTGATAAATACAATCATTAATTACAGGTTTGCAAATAAATAAATTTACAAATAAATATACATTGCTACGTATCAAAATCAATTACATCTGTTTAAATGGATTTTACCAGGGATAGTCAGAAATGGTTATTAACATGGGAAAACATAAACTACGTAATAAATAATGGTGAAAACATACCTATAAACATTTAGTTTTAACATGGAGTAAATATGGAGTAAATCCCCACAAAACAATAATTATCAAGAAATTATGTGTACTCTTTTGATCAAACAAATCTTTTTACCTTTGTAAAATAATAAATATTTGACAGCGAGCTTTCATGTAACAACTTTGGTACTTAATAGTAAAATTATTGTAAGTTCTTTAGTCATTTAAACGAATCACCAGGGACAACATTTGATTACAGTGCCTATTTATTAAGATTTTGTCTATAAAGACGGCTCAATATAATAAAGTTTATAAAAATGTTTGTATTAATCAGTCTAATCTATTATTTTTTTTATCTAAACCATGAAAATAATGTAAAGTTTTTAAGCAGTTTTTCAGTATTACGTTTACTCTTCTCAAGAATTTATTACTTGAGCATGTTGCAGTAGCTCGCAGTCATTATGAGAATTTATTGCTGGTTATGTTGAACATAAAAAATGAAAGATAATTCCGATGTATCTACTACCACTATCCAGAAGCAGTAATTTTGTTGCACATTTCAAAAACAAATATATTACACACTTTTTTAATAATAATAGTTCAAAATATTTATCATTTAACTGAATAAATATAAATATAATATATATATAAATAAAGTCTTGAATAAATATGTATCATACACTCATTATAATAATATGCCTACTATTTTCCATAATATGATAAAAATTAAACTTTTGTTTGTACAACTTTATCATTCATAAAAACGATGTGATTTATTTCATATAAAATACGATTTTTAATTATCTATACAATTTTTAGTACGAGTTTCTTTAAAGATTTCAACTCTGTGATCATCTTTGTTTGGAAACGGAAATCGTGACTTAAATCACACAAGAAGCTTCGTCGGCACGTTCGCGAGGGGAAGAGAAACACTTTGCTAGATCAAACAATTAGTGGACCACAGACCTCTGGAATTCCACAAGCTGATTGGTAGAGTACAAATGGTTTCTTACGAGAAGTTTTTTTTTAGATTTGTTGGATAAAAGTTTAGTCTGAGTACCCTTTAGCATAGGACTGAGTTCGACATGCATACTGTATAGTTCAAGAAAAACCTTATTTGATTTATTAAATTAACCTTGTAATTGCAAATGTTGTTTGATTGAGGCAATAACTGAAGTAGCAAGAGAAAAATGGATAAAGATATTTATAAATTTAAATATACTAATATTAAACTAGACCAAGACTATGCGTAAGACGTAAATCTATCTAAAAGAAATGCAAAACCTACTATAGTTTTGAAACCTACGCATTTAACAGAAAATTGTGCTCCTAGCTAGTGTGAATTCAGTTATGGTTATGATGACATAACATTCTTACTATTTACGCTGCTCACACTTGTGAGATCTAAATGCGAGAAGTTTCTTATTTTAAACATAAAACTGAGGTTAGCTTGTAAAACGCAATTTTGTTTTAACTTTCAAGGACATTCGCATATGTTCTAAAGTATGTATTTAAGAAATCGTAATTTTTATGAATTTTTATAGGGACACAAGTTTTAAATATTGAAGAGGACAATTTAGAGCCGTTAAGAATACAAACTGGCCCGGACTGTTCGGTAATCGTCGTGTCTGACTAACGAAGTGCAAAACCAACACTTAGTCAGGTAATCCGTGTTTTCTAATCCAATTCTAACAGAACGCTTTACTTCACAACGTTTTCCGTATGGTTAAGTCCTTTTAAGTATTTCCATGAATAGAAAGTATTTAAATATCTTTTCAAATTTGTGGTTTGCATTTAGTTATATTTTTATATTCTTCCATTTAATACTTTTTTTATAAAAAGAATAAATGTAAGAGTACTATAACGATATAAGAAAATAGGTAGGTTGGTCAGTACAATTTATACCTAGTTGAATTATTTCAGAGGGGTATTTTAAATTGCTCCATATTTGTAAAGTAAGCTGGTAAATATAAATACAATCACTAATAAAATACTTTGATTTTATAAACTGGGATCTAATATTTTGAAGAAAACAGTTTACAATAAGTGCCCTTTTAGATAAAAAATAATAGTTTGTATAATTGTATTAATTTCTTGTATGAGTGTACACTAGTATTATAAATATCTATTTTTGAAAATAGTAGATATTACGAATTGATTGATGAAATTTGCAACAATGGATAGACCTTTTGCAATATGAAAATAATTATGAGGGTTGAACGGTTATACAAAAGATCTGATCCGATTATTTTTATTTTAATAAATTGTAAGATCATTAAAAAATCTTTCTATGCGGTTGAAATTTTAGTAGTAATTTATAACTTAAAGGACATATTTACATTAAAAAAAAAAAATGAATACACTGTGAAAAAATGAAAAAAATAAATAAACGATAATTTATAGTTTAAAATATTTGCAACTTCTTTTCAAAATTTGCAATTTATAAATTAAGATACTACCAGTTCTCCTAAATGACTATTTCTTGTATAGAACATCAGGATGTGTATTATTTTATGTTAACTTTCTGTGTTCGTTTTATTGTAGGATAGTTTCAAAATCATTAAACTGTTTTTTTTTACATATTTTGATAATTAAGGTTGCAGCATCCTCGTCATTAGAAATATTTTAAGTGAAATTTCCAATATCTTCCGTTTAAACTTGTTACTACCAATAACAAGGCTTCCAAGAACTGATTCGACTTGGTTGTTCGCGTGAACAGTAACTGTGGTGAAGCTCAGATTTACTTCAGATCTTGATTAGTTACAAACAAAGTAATAATGTAACCAAAGACTATGGCATTTAAGGTTAAAATTTGAATATTTCATATGTTTAAGTTGTATGAATATTTTAATGATCTTCTCGTGTTCTGATAATTTCAGTAAGTTATTTCATTGGAATATTTTAAAAACAACATTACCTTTTGATATAGTTTGCTTTGTAAATTGGTAATGTACTTGAACTATAACCTAAGTTCGTTTTTTCAAAACTAATAAGAATTCACAAAATGTTATTTTCAAAACGCATCGACTGAAAAATCAATGTTTATTTCACTACAAATTTTTAATAGACAGAGATTTCTACGTGTTTGTTCGAAGAACTCATTATAGAATGCAAGATTGTGTCAGTAACGCTCTTTCATAGGTAAGCCTCTACACGATGCAATATTCTTCACTTCATTTCATATGCTCCTTTGCTCATCATGGTTTATCTTCTTATCCTACTCTCTCATTCCTTGAAAAATCTTCTGTGAAATAAAAGTATTTTTGTATTATATGCAATACGTAGCTCTACACTTCACAAATATAACGCAATTAACACTAAAATATTCCACTATTACTATCATTCCAAGTATTGCATCTTTGCTCAGTAATATTTATTTAATTTCAAAGTATAATATTTCGTGGAAAAATAAACAAATGTCCACATTAATACGGGGCCAATTTTTAGTTTAAAAATTATTATCTACACCAAGGAGTAAAAAGGAAATTTAACTTTAAATTTTTATTTATGGAATTTCAGTTCAAAGTTAAATTTGGTATATCTGAGTATTGTTCCAGTTTCACCAGTTATAATGGGTTACTAATGATAGGTATGTTCAGGAGATAACTACTTATTGATGTCTATAAAATCCCTTAAACAATCTAGTCAATTATCTAAAAAAAATAAAAAATAAATAATAAAAAAATTGGGAAGTTTTTAATATGCCTTCTTTTTTTATTGAAAGCATCTCTGAATTTTTTTAAACACAACCGTATCTCCCTTTAGGTTGAAAAAAAAACATGGGTATCCAGAGTACTTTCTCAGGTGCTATTACACTCACTAATGAGGAAAAATCTCTTTTCATCTTTCATTCTGTAAAGCCTTTCATTTCTTTGGATCATCCTGAGGCATTCTTGATTTAAAGGCTACGATTATAGTTTAATTTGAAGAAAGGTGCCAGTCTATTTTATTATGAGTTCTTTTAAGTCCATATAATAGTAACGATAGTTTAGTAAAAATTATTATTATTAACCCATTTTTTCCTAATTACATTATTCCTTGCTAGACCGATGTGTTGATTTACTCACACTTGGGAGAATTTATTTTACTGATGTTTTACTCACCCAATTCAATTTTTATATTTTCATTTCCAGCAATAAGTTTTTAATAGCCGGCGTTTTGACAATTTACATGTTTCTTTGATATTCCATACTATAAATTACATGTCTCAACACCTTCAAGATTATTGATTTACCTATATCAAAACTGTACTACAGTAAATAGTAAAGAGAATACTAAACGCATGATGTATTATACTTCGCATACATTTCCATCGATAAAGTTGATGGTGGCTTAGTCATTCAATATCACATAAATGGTTTTAAAACTGTTAAAACAATATTGCTCAATGGAATTAAGATCTCTCCTTTTTTTTAATCCATCTTGTCATAATATCCCTAGTGTGACAATTCTACGAACAACTACTCAAAACTTTCTAATTGGTTCCTTTTTCTTCTCTGGAATAAAAAGCATAGCGCCAAGAGAGTTTGTTGCAATCTACTTTACATAACACGGACCTTTCACGATTACGGTGGTAATTTATAACAACAGTTGTGAGCCTTAATTACTATTTTTTACATACAGCTAGGGAAAAAATTAATCAGAAATGGAAAACAAACGTCTACAACACTCAAAAATATATTTACACTTATACTGCAAAGAATACAGATGGTAAATATATCAAAAGATGGAAAATGGCAATCGATTTCGACCGGACACAACGATCATCATCAAAGTATTAACAAAACTTTGAAAAAAAAAATTAATCAAAGTATTTACAGGTTCTTATGATTGTTCTCACAACTATCCATATCCTATTAGTTATTAGTATTGTACTTGAAACATATTGAAACATGTATTGAAACACACAATACATGTCAATTCCTTAGGGAATGGACTAAAGTTATTTATTTTATAGTTCAAGTTAGTTATTTATTTATAGTTCGGAAGGGGTTATAATCACAAAAAGAAGATTCATTTTAATAAGCTCTTCTTATTGGAACTGTTATTAATTTTAAATTAACTTTCTTCAAATATCCAATAAATTAAAATTTTATTTGGTAATTTTATTTTTTTAGTTGATAATGGTCTGATGATGTATTCTTTGAATATGAAAGGCCTTACCAAATAAAATTTTAATTTATTGGATATTTGAAGAAAGTTAATTTAAAATTAACAAAAAGAAGAGTTGATCCAAAATATAATATAAAAGTAATTACGTTAAAAGTTTAAAGGTTCCTATTGACGATGCTATTTGAGTAGTATCACCAAACGACATTTCTAACGTAGCTACCATTAACATTAATGCATTTAAAAAGATATATCTTTTATATCCTTTTAGTATTCAGCATTAAAATATTTTATATATGTGACTAATTTTATTTTATTTTTTGTTTCAGATTCTCGCAGTTTTTTGAAACGACAGGTAAGTGTTTTATGCCAGATGTGGCAAAATTTGTGTGTAAATATCCATGTTG
The DNA here is from genome assembly GCA_030545055.2 of Neoaliturus tenellus. Lineage (NCBI taxonomy): Eukaryota > Metazoa > Arthropoda > Insecta > Hemiptera > Cicadellidae > Neoaliturus > Neoaliturus tenellus. The sequence continues at coordinate 13,464,322 of CM061531.1, read as the reverse complement.
ATTTTTTTTTTTAAATTATAAGTAAAAGTGAATCACCTACAATTGTAGCCATTTATGTGGTAAATCGAACCCTGTTAGTATTAGTTTTTTTATGACAATCGTTATAATGTTTTATCTAAGTATTATTAAACACAATTTGAACAACTTTTGCACATTTGTACAACTGAAATTAACTGCAAGGGATATTAGCTGGTTTTAGGTAAGGTAATTTAAACACCATCATGGTAAAACGGTACAAGTAAGGAATTTAATGATTAGCAATCACACTAACAGCTTTTTAATACTTTGTTTTGCCAACTATTGCAGATAATCAAACAAACTTGTTTCTGGAAGGTTTTGACCAAATAATGAGATTGAAATTTACATACACGCTGAATATTTTTATTTTATTTTTTATTTTGTGTCTGTCTACACCAGTGGCATTTTTTAACGTTTTGACGGGGAACGGTCCAAACCCCAGTCTTGTTACTATCTAACATTGACCAGTTGTTAGAAAGCATCATTAATTGATAGCCCAATGACAAATGGCAACTTTGTCCGGAATCGATCCTTTAAAAAGCTACTAACTCTCCTCAGGATCGAACCGGCAACCTTTGGATTCAAAGGCGAGCACTATAACCACTCAGCTACCCAGCCAGTTAATTTTTACATACAGGATTTGATTAAAGAAAGGATTGCTAAAATCGGCTGAGGTATATTGAGTTGCATTTATAAAATTAATGTTTTGCTTTAATGAATATTTCCACAGATACATAAAATCGACCTATACAGTATTCACCTGATAGATCTAAAGAAAAGATATATAACCTGTCTATAACATATAGACATATAACAATAAGATATATAACATATATAACATATATATAAGATATATAACATTTACATATTATTCATGTAAATGTATACCAATTACCTCATTTGTTGAAAACTCGTAAGAAAAATCGTTTACACAGTATAAAGTTGATTTGAAGCTCTTCCTTGGTATTGGTGGCGTGTTGGCTCGTTGACCGAACGACTGTCATAAAGTTGGGGAACGTGACTAGGGAACGACCTGCTCAATACAACTTTCGTTCATCGTCTACATGTAACAATATCCACATCAATCCACTGCTTGACACAAGTAATGTCGAATTTTAAAAAGCCATTCGAAATATTACTAATGGGAAGACTAGATTTTAATTATTCAAAGGGTTAACGCCTTCGACTTTCCATACAAAAATTGTTATTCATGAAAAAATAGAAAGAACAGGGGTACTGTGAAGCTAATAAAAATAAAATGTGATAAAAATGTATTTTAGATGTATTTTTAACACGTACAGAATCACTTTGTAAATCTTAATTCGTACAAATATTTACTTTTTAAAATAAAATATATATTTTTTCTAACATCTTTATGAAAAAAATCTATTAGTCTTAGCTCTCTTCGGTTAAATAGAATTAAAAAAAAAATTACTTCGTAAATTAATTTTAATAAATGATATTTAATAGTATACAGATTTATTCACTGGTTCAGACTAGGTTAAATGCAATACAAAACTAAAAATTTGGGTTTTAGTGAAGTATGGAGGACTATAAAATAGGCATTTGGGCGCGGACCCCATAAAACCTTATGCGAGTTGAATATTTTACAGTTAGCAATTAATCATAAATATATTTTTACTATACATATCAAACATGCAACACGTACTTCTGTGCATCTAGTTGAGTGACCGTTAACGACTTAATAGGTTACAAACAAATTTTGTGTGTAGGTAATCGATTTATCGTCGTTATTTATCAGTAATGCAAAAGTTGAGTTTGAGCTAGAGTACAACCGACTGGTTCACATTCCGGTCACGCTTCGTTGTTTGGGTCATAAAAGATAACGGCCCGCGATTACAGATAAGTGATTTCGGCGCGAGGAAATTAAAACTTATCGTGCATTACGACTCTGTCTACTGAACTCCCTATTATGGCACCAACTAAAAAGGTTATTTTGATGCATTAATTTTTATTTTTATTCATACCTATCTGTGAAACCTTAATGTTTAGTTTCCAATTCCAGGGTGATAAAATAAAAATTAGGATGAATTCAATAGTTTAGCTTATTACCACTAATTTGTTACTTGTGAATTAAATTCCGTCGACTATTAAAATCATCCCTAGAGCTTAATTAATAAAAAACGATCTAAAGGAAGTTGTAATCTACTTGAAATGTTGATTTGAGCATAGTGATTGTTTAAATCTAATAATCGAAACTTCAGACAAAGTTTAAAATTTAACTGACCAAAATGTAGGCCCACTAACAACGAATGTAGAAGTTTGAAATGTATTCCTTCGAAATCTTTCTGGTATTTTGTATATCAAGGAATCTGTTATCTTACATTATTAGTTATTATACTCTAAAACAAGAACTGTTTGTACGTGCACGTTTTTTCCCATCCAAGGATTTTTAATGGATATAAGGGTTTTGGCCTCGAAGAATCTACTGGAGTTGGTTCCATGTCTGGAAAAAATCCGAGTTTCGATCCAGAGAGCTTCAAAATACCCATGTTATAGTTATGAAAATCTTTTGTGGGTACTAAATAGGACATAAAAATGCTGATGATTATAGATGTAGACCAACGGATGTTATGTGTTACGGATAAAACAGAATATCTTGACCTCTGTAGAATGACTCTCTTCACTTGTAGATTGATATTTGTAAACTATTGTCTAAAAATGATTGACTAAAACTAAAAACAGTCAGCAAACTGTAACGTGATCCAATACATGTTAATTTAAAATTGTTGTTTACAATTTAAAAACCAATTTTAGCACCTTTTGTAAACAAAAAAACCAACAGCATAACACGTTTCAACTGAAAAATCTTCTCCTGTCATAAAAAACTAAACAATTAAAAAGCAAAACTGAGGATATTTTTGTCCTTTGCTCCACTCAATGTTTGAGTTGTACACGGCCAATATACGCCAAGATATTCTGTGTTATCTGTACATCTTTAATCTGTGGTTCAATAAATTCATACCAAAGTGTAGCACCCTTTGGCCTGGTGAATGACCGAAGCAAACGAGCTCGTATTTAAAAGGAGTTAAAGAAGTTAATCAGGGTGCTTAATAATTTTATCGAAATTTTAGGGCCTACAAGCTCTGTCCCCCGGTTCAGAGTGGTTCATTAGTGTCCCCCGGTACTAACAATTATTGTATACATGGATTACTACATTTGAAAATATTAATTTTAAAGTCAAAAGCATTAATTTTTTGGTAAGTTAAAATACCGTTAAAAAATTCTCAATTAGCTTTGGTCGTATAATACCCAATTCTGATTCAAGGATAATTTTAATATAAATTTTTAAACATCGCTAATGTTTTTTATGTGAATTTAAACCTTATTGAAATTAGTCTCTCACAACCACTGATGTTGTAGTACATTCAAGCTAAATCAAGTTGCAAAATTAAGCTAATTACCTGTAAATACCAAGGAATTTTATCTGTTGAGGGGAAGTCAAGGATATGTTGCTAGGTTGCTGGTAATCCACATAAGCTGGGTGTTGGATCCGTTAATCTTTATGGGGAACACAGGCTGCAGCGTATCAGGGCCATAAACATTGTCCTTGCCACTTTCCAGTTAATACCATTTTAATGTGTTTCTTTGGAGCAAGGATCTTAAAACACTCTTATAGCTGTGTTTCTCTGTAAAGCCTCTTAGACTTAAACAATATTATTCTGACAAAGTCCGTTGTCCAAACAGGTGTGTTGAAAGGTCTGGAAACGGCTTGATATTTTTACCAGCAATTTAGACAGAAGTTTAAATCTCAGAGAATACAATTGTAGTTTAAAAAAAACTATATTTGAACTTTGTAATTTTAAAAGTTCTCAAGTGTTAGCATAGGTTGATACGTACATAAAATTAAAGGTCTCAGTTAGTAGATTACAATGCCGTAAACCCCAAATCTAATGGTTGTCTGAGCCTTAAATGGCGGCAGACAATCAAAATTTTATTGAAATCGTACTGATGAAATTAAAATTTCAATAATTTCGGATACTCTTGACCTTTTAAAGTCGGGTTTGTTACATATCATTATTATAAAGACCTTTAAATTGCTATTCTATATGACATAGGCCAATAGTCAACAGACTTCTTTTAGGAGACGTCCTTGGAAGAAGTCTTACGGAAAATTAATCGGCCATGTCATCTTGTATATCATTTTAAAGGACTGGATTTTATAAATAATATGCCACAAACTCCTACCCAAAATGTGAAGTATATCTGAAGTTACTGATTTGTTAATTTTCAATGACAACTTTGGTTGCCTGCTATTTGAAGCAATTTCGGTCATCCATTTGAAGTGGGGTTTGCTGCATTGTACTCTACTTAATAACACCATTAATTTGATATACATAATCCTATAAAAATATACTAACAAGATTTTTACTAACTCCTCATGGGCCTACTCCCACTAAACATGAAAACTCAATCATGATGGTAAAAAAATTTTTTTAGTCTTCTTTTGGATTCTCAGATCATTAAACTTCTAGCTAAGTTATTAATGAAATAATCAGGCCGTTTCCTGGTTTTTCAGCACTCCTGTGTGAAACTAACCAAAGCAAGTTTCTATAAAAACACTTACGTGGTGTTCGTGATCCACACCAAGGTGTTGACGAATATTTTACCGCATCGAAAAAATTACAAATTTGCTTGAAAATAAAAATATCTCTTCTTGGCTTTTTGGTTATTCAATTGAAGTAATTTAACATCCTAAATGAATATGGTGAATAAAACTCAAGCTCAATTAAACCGTTGGAATTCCCGTGAACTATAATTTAAACCATTAAGTTGACAAGGTTTAATTATTTAGTTTTAATATTGTTACAAAATTGAATGACCTGCTAAATGAGTTTGGCATTAATATAATTATTGATGGTAAATAAATTTAGATTTGCTGATATTCTATCCATCAGGTTGTTAAATAGTTCAACTTTCTATCAAGGGAAGTTTATTGAACTAATCAAATTCTCTTCTTACAAATTTCTAAGTAGATCTGCTTTGTTATAGTTATACCGATGTAATTATACAGCAACAACAACTTTATGATAGAACGAGGTTATTACAATGGCTTGTTTGCCGAGCAAAAATTATGTTTTACTTTTTTAAACTTTGAAATCACTGAATTCAAATGACTAGGGGGCCCATTCAGCGCAATGCGATGCATTTATCAGAGTACCTGTTGATCAAACTTTGCTCCATGATACCGAGTAAGTTTGAAGGAAAATTAAATTGTAGTGAAAATCAGATTACATCTTATTGGTACCTATTTCATCCATCAGTCTTCATCAATAAATCTCCAACTTCCTAATGTGATAGTGTTTAAATTTGGTGTTTGTTCTTCCAATCCGTCCACCTGCCATCTTGCCAAAAGAAAACACTTTTGTTCACAACAATAGCGTGTTCCCGGCTCCTCCAAACACTTCTGTTCACAACAGTAGATGCATTCACCTTCCAGCATGTTTGATGTTGCTGCGGTGAAGCCCCACGATGAAGTGAAGCTGCTGTCAATGAGAATGGTCCTTATATAAACTCAGGCAAGTGGAGGGGGAAATTTCAAGGTCATCCAAATCGGGTTTAAAAAACGAAATAAGTTTACACTCCATCAACAATCATCTCCAACTTCCTAATATGATTGTGTTTAAATTTGGTGTTTGTTCTTTTTGGTCCAAATTAGATGGGATTATGTGGTTCTTATGGTGGTTTGTCTTAGGGCCTCTGCCTTAAACTTCTATAAAATTAAGAATAATTTCACAGATTTTTCATCTAGATGGTTCATTACACAAAAAACAAAAAATATAAATGACGACGGAAGAAAAATCATCTTAATGTCAACCAACTGGTCATGTATGAACTATGCACCACTCACTGCGGCTGTTTTTCTAGTAGTATGAGTTAGTCGTCGACATAGTGAATAAGCCAACACTATTACTATTTCTAGTGGACTCAATCCTTAACTTAAGTTTAGTTATATTTTATATATATATATATATATATATATATATATATATCTTTTTTGTTACTTGTTTTTATTTTTTGTTTTGTTATTACTGTCATTGTTATTGTTATTGTTTAGATCCCATGGCATTACAGAATTCAAACAAAGAAATCACAAAAATTAATTTTAAAAGAAAATCTAGACATCTACATCTTTCTTGGTGTGGTCCATTTTAGTTTGATGTGGCATTCATATTTTTGTTAAAATTTATCTTTATACGAACCACTTTTGCAATAAGCTTGTTATCTATAATGGTGGCAAAAAAATGTTGTCTCTTTTAAACAGGTATTTTAATATGTGTAGCATTCTGCATTAAATTGGTTCTAGTATCGTAGTAAACAGGTTAATTAATTTACACCAACAACCAACTATCCCTTTTCCTAGCTCACAGCAGTTTGAAAACCCATACTCAAACATTAGGTGTTCTATTTTAATTTTGTTAACTTTCGTTGTTGTTTCAATACCAATCTGATAACCCCAATGGCTTCTTTTGACACCTCAAACGTTAAAATTGATTCAAGAATAAGGGAGGAGTTTTGTTCACAAAAAACAGCCCTCACGTATTAATATAAGAGATTGTTTTATTATTTTAGTGATAAGTTCGACAAGACAATAAATAACTTTTCCCTTTTTTCAAAATGTTTTAAAAAACCTATTCGCAGCTCTTGGATATTTACATTATAGTCTATGGAATTTATTAGCAACAGATGCTTATGCAGATGAACCAAACATGTCACATTGATATTCCGAACCTTCGCACGCGGAGCAAAAGTAACCGTTTGAATATTCATTATTCACCGACAATGATATTTCCCATGTTTGAGGTTTTAGTTCTTGAACATTACCAAGCATTACTTAGTTCAACATATATTTACTTCAATTAAATGTTAACTATGCATTTAAATTGTTTGATGACCAAGCCATTGCTTGGAATATATTTACAGTGTATACTATCCAAACCACCTAGGGTTCGATAGGGACCTTAGGCAGGGGGGACCGCCAGTGGTTCCGTTACCATATGAGACGGAATATATCTGTGAACTATGGATGATGGGAATTCGGATAAGCTGATTGTGGACCTATGGTGGTATTGAACTAGTGAGTAGCTATTGGCAAACTGAATTGATGGACTACTGGGCTCGAGCAACAACATGAATGGGGCTGACTGGTCATTTCTAGGTATTGAGTGATTAACTAAGGGTGACTATGGAAATGGTTGAGGATTGAGGTTTATGCCGTGGAATGATATACCTGGGAACTACATGACTTATTGACTGAACCTAGGAAACATATCTGAAGGACATACTGTGGGTACTCCCCAGAAAGGTAATTTTATGTATTGTGAAATTTATATTTCTAAATACTTTTAAACTGTTTTGTTCAACTTACTATTAAATAATTAAATTTGGTATCAATATTTATATGGAGACCTTAGGGGAAAAATGTGTTGAGTACATATTTGTATTTTCTTGGACCCTTTTTAAACCCCGTAAACCCCCCGTTCCCATGGTCCGATCATTCTGATTTGTGAACTCATTCAAGTATATGATGTATCATACCCTTCTATCAGATTATAAAAATCGGAAGTTCCAGTCAAAACTTATCGTGTCCACATATATATTTTTTAAACGACGATGATTTTGGCTTCAGCGGATTTCTAAAAGAAAAAGTAACATGGTTCCGGAGTTAGGCATTCCCGTCTTTTGTACCCTAATAGCGTATTCCTTATAGATAACTTCGCTAAAAAGATAATTACTACTTATCAACGAGTTCCCATTTTACTTCATCAAAACTAAAAAAAACCATATTCAGACTGAAAGGAGTTTGTGAGTAAACGGGTGGTTCCACGTTCGTTCTGTCTTGGAACTAACATGTTATTTCCCTATATAGCTAAAATTAAAATCATTATCACCAGGACCAACTACATACTTTGATTGTTCTCATCGCAATAATAATCTGTAGGCTATCAGCTGCACAAAACCACTCTCAGCTTGAATTTTAAAAAAATCCTGGAGATATTCTACTTTAAAGGGAAAGAACTTGTTAGTTATATATTTAATATAAATGTAATATTTGAACTTTGATTATTATTGTTATTGAAGCATATATTATTTCAATTGTCATAACATTTAAGAACCTATAGGATGTATGCTAAATATTAATCACATCATATTTAGATTTTTTTTAAAGGACAGTGATCAAAATTTTATGTGAATAGCAAACAAACATTAACTATGTCGACTATTTTATCTAACACAAAGCTTTTTCCTTTGACAAAGTAATAATTGTTAAAATTGAAACACTACAATAAGATGTCTAATAGGCAAAAGACCTAATGGGTGTGTCCCCACTAACGATTGTTGGGATGTTTCTGTTGTTTCCAAACACTATCAAAACAAACTGCTCTTGCAGTTTAAATAGCTTACTGTTAGAGCTTGTTTAGCATACCAGATTGAACTTGGCTGTTATTGTTTCATTGAACTCTACATAATGTAGTTTATTTAATCAATAGTTTTAATTATTTTCTTCGTTAAAAATATATTTACTATGTAGATTTTAGCGAATTCCCCCAATAGAGAAGAAGCTACTACGGTAGTAGCCAGACTTAATCCTGGGATAGTGATACTTTTCCATTTTAGGTCCCTAGAAGCTAAAAACACTGTTTGTTTAAATTCTTATGTAATAGAGACTTTGAGATTACCTTACCCCATTGGGGAACAGAATAACACCTTAACTTAAATTATTACACTATGGAATAAAATTAGGGAAGGGCGGCATAAGGCCACGTAACTCCTACTTATAAGTTTTGGACCTTGATGACTCACGTCAGTCACAACCAATCAGAGTTCAAGATTACAGCTTTCACTTTTTTTTATAGTAACGTCTCCTAATCTAGATCTTTCTATAAATAGATCTTAACCCATTTTTATCGCGCTTCATTCAAGTTAACTTTTTAATGAAATTTTTTTTATTTAATTTATTTTTTAGTTGAAATTGGTACCCCCTTGCCAGACGGATGTCGTTGGTAGCCGAAGCCTGCTCAGACGAGTCAGTCATATCTGATTTCGAAATAAAATCTTTTTAAAAATTTAAAAGCTGGAACTGGAAAATCCAACCAGAAACAGAGCTAGGATTTTTTCTTGGATTACAGAAACTTGGACCTTTTCAGTTGACTTCTGTGATTCGACTGACGCTATCGGAATGGATTCCAATTGCTAAACTACAACAATGACCAACAACTGTTGTATGGTTTGTAACATCAACTGACCTTAAATAGCTGTTTGATTAGTGCGACAATGAAATAAATAAGTGGAATGAACGGTTTTACTCACTATTAACATTTGTGGCGATGTGATTATTTTCAAGCAATAGTAATAAAAGACATTTTGTTTAAAAAGATGTGTCCGATGCACCTACCATCATCAAAAAGTAGCGATGCATCATGAGTTTTTCCGTAAACTGAAATAGAAGTTTTAATTTCAAGCATTAAAATATTTACAGTCGTTGTCATTGGCAAGTAATATATAAAATATTATAATTTTATCGCCCTAAAAAAACTATCAAATTGAGAAATTTTATTTAGGATACAAAAAATATAACTAAATTGTAATCACATATACAAACTAAAAAAGGTTTCCTTTCGAAATTGTTATTCTTCATTTTGAAACATTATTTTGCTTTAATTACACTAAATGCTCCGTCAACAAGATCGCAAAGCAAGAGAAACACTTTGCTTGATCAAACCATTAGTGGATACCAGACCTTCGGAATTCCATGAACTGATCGATGCATTGGTTTTTTTTACCAGAGTTTTTCTATTTAATTGAAAACGTACCTACACGACTTTACATGGTTAATGCGTGTATGGTATTTTGTGTTCTTTGGTTAACAAACTAAAGGTAAAAAAAAATATTTAAAAATTTAGTAAAAATGTTTCAGCTTATTTCAATTTTCTAAATTAGCAAGAAAAATATCTTTTGCATTTCGGCCTTAATTAATTTGGCTTTGTCCTCATTTTTTGACCGTGACTTCAACTCAGCTTAACACGATCTCTTCCAGTAAAACTCTATTTTTTGGCTTTGGTAGAAAATTACTAATGCTCAGCATGTTCGTAGCATCAAATTATAAAAATTTTGAAATCTGCAATTAAAACTCGAATGGACGAAAAATAATAGTTAAAGTGGTGAAGAATTGTATGGGATGCATGTGAAATTGAGGCCGATGAGGCCTGATTTAGTTAAGACAATTAATTTATCTTGTAATTGCTAATTTAGCAACTGAACTAAGGAAATATAAGATATACTTTTATAGTAAAATATTTGTAACTTTATTAAATACAAGCTTACATTTAACGTTACGTGAATGTGGCCATGTTTGTAATGACATTAGACTATACTCCCCGCGTTGCTCCCACTTCAAACCACAAATTCGAGAAGTTTCTTTCATTAGAGGGTAGTAAACATGAAAGTGAGGTTAGATCGTAAACGCAATGGTTGTTGTAACTTTCAAGGACATTTTCGTATTGCGTTGAGTTTTACTTTAGGAATGTTTCACAAAATTTAAGTAATGTAATTGTAGATTCTATTATGTTTTGGGAATTGCAAAAAAATAAATAACTACTACGTTTTAAATGTACCCCTCCAATTTGTTTCGTAATGGTGCACTCTAAGCAACAAAATTTGTTATACAGTCATACGCGTAAAATCTGTACAATGAAAGAAAAATAATCAAAACTGGCATTTTTCTGAAGTTACTGTATCTGAACTGAAAGTGAAAGTAAAGGAACATACACTATTGTCAGGTAATCAATGTTTTCTAATGTGATTCCGGCTGAACTCTTTTTACATCACAGCGTTACCCCTTTACCGTGTGGTTGAACCTATTTCACTTTTCCACGAACTTAAATTCTTCAATTCCTTTTGAAATTTACTTTAAACGGCAATTGTTATTTATTTATATTTTACGTAACTAGTCTAAATTACCAATATTTCCAGTAGCAATTTGCATAAACCAGTTGTGATAACAACTTGTAACTGATTCGACTTGGTTGCTTACTTAAACTATAACTTTGAAAAATAACTCATCAGATTTATTTTTTCTTTGTTAGTTATAATCAAAGTCAAAGCAAATCTTAAAAAAACATCAAATGTTTATGTTAAAATGCAATGATTTCATACTTAAAGGTAATTTATTAATACTAATTTCAAAATACTTCATTTAAAATAAGCAGATATAATTTTAATTTTAAAGATTTTGGTCGGTGGTGATTTAAAACGTGACCATTGATTCGTTTTTAAGTAATTAAAATTGACATTATACATTTGCTACAGAATACGTGTTATCCTACTAACACTCTTTCTTAGATAAGCATTAACAAAAGTGAGTATTTAAAACGTCATATTACTTCATTTCATATGACCCTTTCTTCATCACGGCTGATCTAATGTAATTCCTTAAGTAATAAATTTTCTAAGGTGATTTCAAGACTGTCTTTTGCAATGTTAAGTAAGACTCACTTAAGGAATAAAACGTTAATACTACTTGAGAAATTAACTTTTGATATTATAAGGAATTAAACTTTTGATCTAATTGTGTTCCATTTTATGATAGGATATTGAATATTAATAAGCCTACCTTCATTAGGTAAACCTGAAAATCCATAGCAGAAGTCCTTGTATGCCAAGTGGCGGAGTAAAATATTGTTTATACAAAGATTGAGGTTAAAAAATCTATATATAAAATGTGTGAATATTACAGGGGTACTACAAATAAGGGTCTACATATGCTCTGGCCATAACTACGTTTTAATATCCCTAAAATCCAGCGCAGTGTTCTTTTGCTTAAACACGTGTTGATCCAGTGAGCGTGTCACACAACCTAGATTTAAGCTTTACTTTATCACGTTATAAATCTCCAAACGGATTTCCAATATTGCACATTCACTACACGTTTCGTCAGTTATTTTTATGGTGGTATTATTAAGGTTTTAAAACCTATGTTATATTTTTCAAGAAATATACATGCTTTAATATACCCCTAGTTTGAACATAGAACGTTTAGTAATCCGGAATTAACTAGTAGGTAGAAACTTAACTCAGTGTTGTAAAATTCGACGTGTGTGACATCTCTTAAATTAGGAAATATGGCTGTAATATTTTTAGTGAATTCCCCCCTTCTAAGACTTCTAAGATTTTTCGTTTCCTTCCACTAATGTTTGTGACTTAAATGGTTCTTTATTACATTAGTGCCTAAATATAGCCAACATCAATGAGTATTATAATAAACATGGATAAGCTAAGAGTCATTTCAGGATGTTTTATCCTCCCTAATGAAGTAGATCTCATTCATCTTTCATTCCATAGAAACTTTTACTCTTGATATCATCAAGAGGTATTCTTGATTAAAAGGTTAAATTACACTTTTATTTTAAAGTAGGCTCTCTGTTTTTTGGGGTATTTTTGAATCTACATAAAATATGTCGTTTAACACTTGTTTTTAAATTACTTATTGCCGAACTTTTTCAACATTTTCTGAATAGGCATATTTGAAAGATTTCAATTTTGTCACTCTAAATGTATGTTACATATCTTACACTGTTGTTTCACTTTATAACGTATTTAATGATTCAACTTGAAGTGATCCGTTTCAAATACTGTACCAATTAAATTATTGGTTCTCTACAATTTAAAATTCATTTTTCGTATAAGTGTAGTCCCACTTGTACGAACTAATTTGTATAGGACCGTGTTTGGTTAAGGGAATTTTTGATTAGGCGGATATTATGTATGATAGATTGATTACGTTTTCCTTCATATTAATTAAATATTTTCAGCTTTGATATATTTAATGCTATACAACATTGATAAGTTTTGCCAGTATCAATATAATGCACTAAAAAATAGTTAACTTAATATTATCAACTGATCTTTCACAATGTTGCTATCAACAAAGTCGATGATGGCGTAATAATTCATTGTTCTTATGTCATCAAACTTTCTGAAAGCAAAATTGATTGACATATTGATCTTCCTTTAGTTTTTACTATAGATGATAATGAAATATTCTAACATAATTGACCTCCCACTGGCCTTTTGATTCTAATATTTCCAACAGCATCAACACAAACGAAATATTGTATACCAATTGACTTGTTTGTATTGAACTAGATGTATATACCAAAAAATATTGTCATTACAATTTTCTGCAGCACATTTTGTGTATTTTTTATTTAATTATAATTTAAAAATTTTTCAAAATTTTAAGCATTTAACCTAGTAGATATTAAAATACTGTTATTAATATCATCGAAATATTGTTATAATCGTTTTAATTATATATTTTATGCTGTTGGAACTTTTTTGCAGTGGGATATCACTATAAGCTGCAAACTTAAAACTTTAATAAAGGTGTAAACACTTTTAATAATGTTTCGCTCTAACATACTCTTCACTGTTTACAGAATTCAAAACACACGTACTTATTACAAGATTTATTGCAAAAATATTTAATTTGTGATGTATACTCCGATATTCCAACACACTATAGATGAGATTGAATTAAATTTAATCGAACTCAGCTTCAACTAAGCGATGTAACAATTTAATGACGGAAACTTCAATCCTGGGAACATCCATACCGTGAAATAATTAGTACTTAAATTATCATTTTACCGATAAAACTTTAATCCTGGGAACATCCGTATTCTGAATTTATTAGTACTTAAATTGATTTGCATGTATCATTAACTAACCTCTACAATAGGCAATTAAATTCTCATTAACGCCCTTATTACTAAATCTACTTTCAATGCATCAAGTTTTTATTGATTAAAGAGACAGGTCAACTCCGTTATTCTTACATGCAAAAACTGGTAAATTTATATGATATTTTTTTAATTAAGGTTTATGCTGGCAAAGTTTGTAACTATATTTGGTTTCAGCTTATATTGTTGATCATGTTTTACCATATTTTGATAATGTTTTACCATGTACTGTATGCCGAGTTTTGGCACTAAACTCGAAGGTAAATCCAAATTTTAATAGTTTAAAAATCATTGTACTTAAACTAATTTTAATGACATATTTTTACTGTAGAATGCAGATTAGTTTAGTAATGGCAATAAGCCGTAATCTTAGTAAGCCACGTATCAACTTGGCATCACCTGGTTTGGCTAAATATGCAAATCTTGTAGACTTGTAAACAAGTCCTAAGTAACTTAACAGTCTCGCGTCCTGCTTAGATAATCTAGTAAAAAATATAATTTTTATATTATATTTATGTTAAAGTTATATGCGACAAACAGTTTTGTAAAATATTCATTATGTTTTTTTACGATATTGTTAACTTTACAGTAACAGATTTATCGAATGATACCTCTAAGACCAAGAGAAAAATATTATTCAGTGGGATTAAGAGTATGCTTTTCGTTAAAATATTTTTAAACTTATTACATTAGATTTTTTAGGAGTTATAATCATAAAAGGATACAAATACATTTCAATTTATGTAATATATCTGACTCAATTAAGTTAGATTTTAAGATAGATTATTGTTTGTGTGTTTTGAAAATCCACACGGTATTGTTACAACATAAAAATATTAAAAGGATAGTCTAGTATAGTTATAAAAAATTATAGTTATAGAACGTTTAATTATACTTTTATATTTAAGCGTTTAACAACACCATCATTCTATGTTGATTTGCCTTGTTGCAACTATCTTCTTAAGTAAATTACAAACAAAAATTGCATATCACCCAAGAACTAGTGCATTTATCAGCGTTGATAAGGCTAAAAAATTGCTTCCCGCCTCTAAATATGCAGTTAAATTAAACTGGACACTGTGCACTGTACTATTTGCTGTGTTCTTTTGCTCCACCTCCAATTATTTTCTTAACAAAATTACTTTACACATAATGTGAACCATTTACAAATTATGATATTTTACCAACATAAATTTAAAACTAATATACCAGCAGTAAATTTAATGTATCAAACAGTAAATCGGAAGCGTCTTACAGGACATGTTGGCCTTATCCTGAACGACTCTCATAAAGTTAGGTGCCGTGAATCACCTACAGACAGGCCTACAGGGATAAGACCCGTTTGATCCAACTTTCAGGATACCGTCACTGATGCATTGTTTAGTTGGACACATGTCACGATAATCATTACCCAATCATTAATCCAATATCTTAACACAATCTACTTAACAAAATAATTCCATTCTAAATTTCACAGACTCGTAATTAACTAAACTACGAGGAAACGAATATTGTCATCATTCATGTCGTTAACACTTGGATTTTTTACATTTGGTTAAAAATAATTCAGGAATTTTTTAGAGGTATAAGTCATAGTTGTATTTTTGTATTTAAAAAATGCTTAAGGACTTCATTTTTTAGCAAAATTACTCCTAACATAGCGTCCGAGTCTTAAAAATGTAGGCACTGTAAACGAATTTTATTTTTTCAATACTGATATCGATAAAAATGAAGCCATTAGTGTTAGATATAATTCATAAAATCATTACAAACAAAACAAAAGCGATTATTAAATAAAACTAATAAACCAATACATAAATTTAATACAAGAAATTTATGAAAGAGGGACATAGCTAGCTTGATTCATATGTTCATAAGATTTGAATCATCACGGGTACATGATGGTTTAATATGAAACATTGATTTAACAAGAATGTAAGGTAATGGTAGTATCAAATTACATCTTAAGACAATGGCGCTATGTCGCCCATGCAAGTTTCTCTCGCCGCATGTTTAGAAATATTCCACAATGTCACACAAGGATTTAAAAAGTTCTTCGATGTCACACTTTACGCAAACGAAGCACACGTACGTAGTAACCGTTGACAGTCCAACGTCAACAAGGTGTCTATCACAACCACATTTCTACTTGTATTAATATGTGGGTGCCGAGAATCAATGTTGTTATTGTTTCTAGGTTAATAAAAATAAAGGTAAACAACTAGAAATCTACAAAAAAATTAAATTTAAAATAGAATTTTATGTGTAATTTTTTTTAAAGAAGATACCCAATCCAATGTATCAACATATTTATTTTATCAATAAATTAATAAAATTAATAAATAATATTAACATACTTATATTAATAAAAGTTTTACTAATATTTTACTCACATTTTTAGGATCTTGAATTGTACGCACTTTATTGTAAAGCATGCATCGTCGCGTTGAGTTATAAAAACAGCCTATTCTATTGTCTATTGAGTCCATTGCATCGGAAGAAAAAAACCATTGAGCTTGGGTGTAATAATTGTAATAGACCATTCAAAAATACCTTACTACTATAAAAATCAAGAATTTTTTTATAACATTCAATACTATCAAGGCCTTTTCGACAGTTAACTATGCACAAAATCATTAGTTGTTTAAATTGTAAACAAAGATTCCATGTTAATGCCTGAAGTGTTGGATCTTCTAAAACAATTAATTAACTTTCAAGCTCTTCCACGTGTTTTTTAAGAGCTGTAAACAATAACTGTAATTTTTATAGCCCTCTCTATTCTGAACTTGACACTATATCAATGACATCAACTTGTGACTACGTGTGCGAATATGGTTTTGTCATTAGTGGGACAAACAGGTTTGTAGTAGAAGCAATCTACTCAATTATTTTATCTAACGCAAAAGTTGAGTTTGAGCTAGAGTTCAACCGACTGGTTCACACCCCGGTCACGCTTCGTTGTTTGGGTCATAAAAGATAACGACCCTCGATTACAGATAAGTGATTTCGGGGCGAGGAAATTAAAACTTATCGTGCATTACGACTATAGTTTGTGAATTCGCTGTACTATTAGAATAAAGATAAAAAAGTTTCGATTATATAAGTTTCTGTACTACTGATGCTGAAATTACGATTAGGCAACCACTTAAGTATTTATATTTAGGAACACACAAAAATAAAAAGTGTTCACACCGTGATGAAATTTAAAGTATTTAGTTTCCATCAGGTGAAAATGAGAACTAAATATTCTTTCACTAAAATTTAGTCTTTTGCCGACAACATTCTTCCGGATGATAAGATTATCCGGCAGAATAATAAAAGTGATGATTACGGAAGGCATTAATCTTGAATTCCTTCCGTAAATTATGAATTTTAATTACTAGGGAAATATCCTAAGGAAGCAGTAATCGGAAAAGTGCCATTTCTATCCAAGATATTTTATAGCATATTTTAGATTTAAAATGTTAAAAATATTTTTTTTAAACAGTGATTACCAATAACATTATTATAATTTTGTACAATAATTTCACTAATGTTTTTAGTTATACATTTTTAAATCTAGGAACAACTTATAGATAAAAATAATACCATGCATACAAATAAATACTACTGAATTTATAATTAAACAGATCAAATCATTATTTGTTTTTAAAATACAATTTTTTCACCACTCAATAAACGATACTCAAATATTTTAGCTACTTGACCAAATTCCCGTTCTATGAATATTGCAACATGAAATTTAGAACATATCATGAATTTCTTTCATGAGAACTGAAATAATCGAAGTTTATCAACTACCAAGGAACATTACTGTATGGTTTGATAGCCAAAGGAAGCTGATCAGCACAAGCTGGGTATTAGTTTTCTGTTATCTTTACGGATATTACAAACTGCGGTGCACCAAACACATAAACATGGTCCAGTTAATACGCCCTTCTCCAGTTAATACGCCTTCAGATCATCTTCTTATCAACAGCAGAAATCTTACTTTTAAAATCTTTAGAAAACTCACTCCAAATTATGTTTCTTTGCAAAGTCTTAGACATAAGACTTATATATTATAAGCTATATATTATCTAGCGTATTAGGTTTTTAGTTTTATTGTTTAGTTAGCAAGAAAAGCAGACGCTGTAAGGAGCTTTTTATTTGTACAGTACTTGGACTGGACTCAAAATGCATGTTTTATTTGTTTTGATTTTTGATTTGTAAATACACCAGTCACACTACATGTAAAAGTGACTAGTTATTCCTAGGACATGAATTGTAAACATTTTTTGTAACATTTAATGGAGGAGTAAATCATTATTTCATTTCATAAAAGAAATTATTCTAATTGATAAAAAATAACTGAAATTCGGATGAAATAAAAAAAAATGTTTAACATATAAGTCTAAAATTTTAAATGTGATTACGTAAAATCTGCCTGCCCCCATTGTAGGGAAGCTTTTTACTAATTTATTATTAAATGACACGAGTTAGCGATGAAATATAAATAACTGTCATTATTAAGGTTTTTGTATCCATTGTTTTTAAATAATTATATAAATTTATGGATTATAAAAAATGAGCTTGGTTAAAAATAATCGTTTTACATTTTTAATGAATCACCTGCCATATGAGTTTGTCATTAATAACATTGTTGATGGTGGTATAAATGCGATCTGCCAATATTCTATCAATCATGTTATTAAAATCGGTTATCCGTTTAAAGTGAAACTGATTGATGGAATCAATTTCTCTTCTGTTTTGAAACAATAAAAAATTGCAGGACGGATCCGCTTTGTCATATCTGTAGCGTTTAACAGAACGAATTTGCCTTCAAACAAGCTTATCACGTAAAAAGGAAAAATTATAATTTGTATTTAGTTTTACGTTAAAATTGTTGGTTATTTAAAATTTTTAATAAAAGAAGAGCGATAGTTAAAAATTGTATATTTATCTTAAAGTACCGTTGCGTTTGATAAGGTTTTTTTTTCAAGGATGAAAGTGCTAATGTTTCCTTTTTTCAAAATTGAATAATAACTGTCAGATATTCTGTGGATCTCATAATTTCTGAATTTACTAGCAACAGCTGGTTATGCAGATGAACCAAACATGTTAAATTGATATTCCGAACCTCTCACTCGTGGAAGGAAAGTGACCGTTCTTGAATATTCAATATTCACCGATAATGATATACTCAGGTTTCAGCTTGGGGGACTTAAATCTTATCAAGTTTAGTTCGAAGTAAACAAATAACCTTAAGTTTCCTTAATATTTATTGCAGTTATGCAAGTTCAAAATAAGATCTTGCAGATAGATTGTTGAAATGGATAACTCATGATGTTTTAAGGTAAACAGTAATTATCCTGAAAAAGTAAGATTTCCTTAAAAAATATATATGTTAACAAGTGCTGACATATTGGTATGTGCTTTGATAAGAAATGTAATCACACGGGGATATTGTTTTGTTTCAAATTTTACTGGTAATTTCATAAGAAAATGTTAAAGCTTTTTATAGTATATACATACTGCAGCACTTAAAGATATGATTTTTTAATTTTTATTTAAAAGTTTTTTGGTTTTTGTATTCTATGTGAATATTTTTGCAATATAATGACCAGTAAAAGTCCAATGGACATTGCATTGAAAGTTTTAAGCTTATCGGGAAACACCTCTCATATAAATTGTGTATTCAAAGATAGACTCTGGAGTGAATCCTATTGGAAATGTAATATCCGACGATTACTCTCGATAGAAGTCACAGATCAGTCTCAAATTTCCGTCGAATATTCTTTATGCAATTTTTAAGGCTAAGTTCGTTGTTGAAAACATTTAGGAGGATATTAATAAAATAAACCTAAAATTTACCTGATAAATTACGAAATAACTAATAAAGAAATAAGTATAAAAAGTTGTTAGCGAAAGGTGAAAGTTAAACTGAAGTTACTTCCTAAAAATTAATTTTATGATTAAGATGTTTTCTTGCTACTAGATACCATCCAGCAACATTAATCTAGTTTATTATTAACTGCAGTTGGATGCCAACTGAATATTCCCACAATGTTCAAACATTTATTGTACACTTTACTCCTCTCCATGACTTCGGGATCGTAAAGTTTTGAAACTTTAGGCGGTAAACAAAACTCAAAGTAACTTAAATATTTTAGCGGTATTAATTAAAACAGAACCAACAATGTTTTTTTAGGACAATGGCTCTGTATTGTTGGCAATTATTGCTATAACGATAGTTTTTGAACAATTTTACAATAATAAGTAATTACTATTTTGGCATTTGGCAATATATTATTGTAATAAAATCAATAATGAATTTCATGATATTACCATTTTCTTCATATGATTATTTATTTCTCACCCTTTTGGCTGATTACCTGTCCTTTAGCTTCACTTTACATGCTTTCATATGCACGCCATCCTGCTTTGACTGACCTGCTTGCATGTTTGGTTGCAGTTTCTCACGTAGTGGATAAGTATTAACCCAAGGGCAAGTCAGATGGAGGTCCAGAGGAAGAGACAGGTCCACCATATAACACAAGACGGGATGTGTAATGACTCCGTCATTAAAGATTTTTTGACAATCCTGAAGGACGAGAGTTCGAGAGATCCGGCCAGGTTGAAGATATACCATTTCCCGACCGTGTTTTTCACCGCTGTCGATGACGGTGGATTCAAGAGGGTTGAGAGGTGGACAAAAAAGGTCCGAATCACTGATTACGACATCTTGCTCTTCCCCATACATGTTCAGCTCCCTAAGAGGGATCATTGGTATTTGATCTCCGTCTTTGTGAAGGACAAGCTTATAAAAATTTATGATTCATTGGGGAAGGAGTACCCCTCACGCCTTCGAGAATGCTTGGAGTACATCGATTTGGAGATGGGCCGACTAGGAACACCCATTCGGAGGTCTGAATGGACCCTAAAAGGAAACCCAAATGGACTTCGCCTGCAGTCGAACGCCGTGGATTGTGGGTTCTTCCTATGCTTCTATGCGGGTTGCATATTTGGAGGGCACAACCCTGCAGCTGTGGTGGCGCCAGAAAGCCCCAAACTTAGGGGGCTGATCTCCCGCGTGTTGCGAGAAGGGAAGTCCACACCCTTAGATGAGCTGCTCGGGGCGTTGGGGGGGGCGTGATCTGTTCCCAGCCCCAACCCCGACTTACACGGAGGGAGACCTAAGATTTGGAGGAGCGTATGAGGGGTTTGACCCTGGTGGTGCACGACCTGGATCTCTCAGAGGAGAAATAGTTGGAGATAGAAGAACTAACTCCCTGGGGGAAGTGGGGGAAGCTCGGGACGAGTGCCGAGAGACGAGAGGGCCAGTCAGTTCGTCTTCCGCACTCACCTAGTGAACATCTCTCCCGAAAGCAAGGATCACAAGAGAAAACATCTGAAGCAGACTGGTTTAAGAAATTGACCTCCAGCTCAGAATTTGACTTGCAAAAAAATTATGTGCAAGGATCACAAGAGAAAACATCTGAAGCAGAATGGTTTAAGAAATTGTCCTCCAGCTCAGAATTTAACTTGCAACAAAATGATGTGCAAGGATCACAAGAGAAAACATCAGAAGCAGACTGGTTTAAGAAATTGACCTCCAGCTCAGAATTTGACTTGCAACAAAATGATGTACAAGCATCAAAAGAGAAAACATCAGAAGCAGACTGGTTTAAGAAATTAACCTCCAGTTCATAATATGACTTACAACAAAATGATGTGGTTAAAGTGGACCCACTCCCCATTGAAGCTAAGCCTAATATGGTTGACACGTAACATCTCAAATGCATCATGCTGAAAATCATCCGTTGGGCCATCGAAGATAGTGAGATTGAGATGAGGGATGCAGGCTTGGCGAGTCCTCGGGGATCCGTCTGTTTCCGAGACGTTCTCACTCAACTGTTCTCCGACGAAGAACTACACCACCAGACGAAGAACTACACCACCAGACGAAGAACTACACCACCAGACGAAGAACTACACCACCAGACGAAGAACTAAACAACCAGACGAAGAACTACACCACCAGACGAAGAACTACACCACCAGACGAAGAACTACACCACCAGATGAAGAAGGACCTCACCTATCCGATTGCGTTCTTATGCCTACACACTCTGACACCCCATATTTAATTTATTTGGCTTACCAGTATTGCTTGCTTCGTAATTACTTGTAATTAATTATTAGTAGTGTACTTTTGGGGAACCAGAGACACCATACTCTGACACCCCGTGTTTCATTTATTTGGGTTGCCATTGTTGCTTGCTTATTAATTGCTTGTAAATTGAATATTAGTAGAGTACTTTTGGGGAACCAGAGACACCATACTCTGACACCCCGTGTTTCATTTATTTGGGTTGCCATTGTTGCTTGCCTATTAATTGCATGTAAATTGAATATTAGTAGAGTACTTTTTGGGAACCAGAGACACCATACTCTGACACCCCGTGTTTCATTTATTTGGCTTGCCATTGTTGCTTGCTTAGTAATTGCTTACAAATTTAATATTAGTAGTGTACTTTTGGGGAACCAGAGACACCATACATTGAAAAATAAATTGAAACATCTTAAAGAATGTCCATGCCAAATTTCAAGTCTCTAGCTTAAACGGTCGCTTCAGGACTCAGTGAGTGAGTCAGTTACACATGGGGCTGTATATATTATAGATATAGGCTACTTAACCCGAAAACGGAAGATTTTCATTAATACTTTCATAGAAAGTTTGAAATTGTTTAAATCACACAATAATAGTTTTTAATAGATACGTTTTCACAATTTACGTAGGCTATTAAAATAAACTGTGGCTCTTCACTGGTATTATTTAGAAGTGTTATGAAACACATAATAATTTTTATCCGACAAAGTAGTTGTTTACGCACACGATATGCGTCGTAAAACAGGTGATTGCCGTATTCATTTTACTTTGCGCACGCTAGGTTTACTTTGTGCACTCCAGTGTTTAAACATCAGAACATAAAACAGTATGACAACGCTGGATATAATTATCTGACCTATTTTCCTTGTTGTTTTTGATGGAATCGACGTAACATAACCAGCAAATCATGGTAAAGTGAGACTGTGTTTAAGTGCACAAAATAATCAACTATGGCAGTGACTTTATTGATTAAGTGACTTATTCGCCCTGACGATTTACAAAGACTGCTAGAACAGAGTCGTTAAATCTCATAAGTGAAAAATCCAATTATTTTTTTCGAATTGTAGGAAATGCACCTATATAATAAATATTTGGCAGTCGTGGGAAAAATGTTATATGCAACTCCTGCGAAAAGTGCCTTCATAACTCCAAATGAAATGGTTATTTCTCACGAAACAAACATTTCTCATTAGTGCAGAGAACATTTCTCATGAGTGCAGCGAAATGGCACTTTGAGCACTTGTTGCATAATAACTATTACCAGGTGCTGAACAAATAAATATAACTAGATATCGCCTCCTGATCTTTCGGATCTTTTTTTCCTGAAATTTCGGTTGATCTGGACCCATGAAGCTTAAAAATATTTTAGAACTAAAACATCTGTTCTTTCTCATTTTGTAGCAGTTGTTTTTACAACAGCTGTCTAATGATTCATTCCATTCTCCTTTCTCCATAAGATTAACATTGGAACTTTGAAAGCCTGTGGGGCGCAGCCCTGGAGTCCGATGTGAATTAGAATGTGATTCTGCTCATCTACAGGACTATACCTTTCTAACGGTATGCGCGGATTTATCCTATGATGCACACTAGCTGAGAAAAAAGGAGGAAATGAAACATGCTTGCGTATTAATATATAGATATATAAAAAAATACCCCGATTGTTGTTTATATGTGATTATATTGCATTATTTCATATCCATGCAACAACTATATTACCCATTTAATACAAAACAACAATGTAAGATTGGAGAACTATTAAGCTCTTTTATGTCCGAAAGGAAAACGTCAATTTTGTATGAAAAAAAAAAACAAAAACAGAAGCCGAGAAATCTTTTAAGGGTTGAAGTGAACGTGTGATCAGAAAATCGTTAGTCGAAGTTGCCGATATCTCCAGTAGCAACTTGTAACTACCAGTAACAAGGCTCCCGGGAACTGCGTCTACTTATAATAGTTACGTGATTCTGACGTAACCGCGAAAGAAGAAACTTACTTTATAATATATGCTTAGAGTTTTGGCTGGGTCTCAATGATACATTTAATCTTTTTACCATTTCTTTAATAATACATTGATTTTCACCTGCTATTATATGGCTAGGAAATTTTTTACAGGCAAAACTTCAGTTTAATATATTCATGTTCATGAAAAACAAAAGTAATGCCCTATTTAAAATAAAAATTAAATGTAATAATTTTAATACCCCAAACTAATTGTACTATGAAAATATAAAAGTAAAGAATTAAGTGTTATACATTCCCTAACATTTGACTAAACGTTATACAATTTTTATTTTTACATGCAAACCCCCGCGATTTCCTAGTACAGTACTTATAGCGCGTTTTCTCTAATTTTATAATCTTTTACGGTATAAACTAACAACTAAATTTCTTCAAGCCCATTTCCACAGTAACCTCCTAAGAGAGCAGAAATCATCCTGCAGTAACTGTTCGTAACATATAATTTTTGAAATCTCCACAGAATTTAGGTCGCGTCATATTGTTTAGGGTTGTAAATTAAGGAACAAGAAAAAACTAATTGTTAGTAATTATTTTCATAAATTTTTCTTGATGAATTATTCAGTGTTTTATTTTTAAAATTTTTGTTTTTTTTAATTTTAAAAACATTTTTGAAATTGCTATACTCACTAAATAAATCCTTAAAAATGTGGATTAGAATCACTATTATTTTCCCTTGAATTTACCAAACAGCATACAATTTAACTTAATATATATGGAGAAAAAGTAAAAATACTACTAGTACAATAGTTAAACAATTCGAAAATTACCTAAATATAAGTTAAATATGCAACATTAGGATGGGTTTGAAAATACCTATAAACTGCGTAGTTGTAGTTTTACATTACTATTAATAGAAATGGACACCTGAATATAAATGTAAAAAAAATACATACAGCTGTATTTATGTCTTCAACTGTTGTTATTTTTCCTTTATCTCATGAAAACGGACTAAAATATTTCCAACCATTCGATTTATTAAACTATAACACCTAAACGTTAAATACATGTATTTTTTTTTTTTTTGTAAAATATCAATTAAAACCATAGTGCCAAGAAACTAGATAATCAAATATAACTGGTCCCTGTTTTATCCAAAGACTTTAAATCCCGCAGAAAGTGACATTATTGACCACCCCAACCCAGCCTTTAGTAAATTTCTTTTACATCTTGTCTGATCTTCTTAGCCACTCAAATCTTTTTTCTAATAAAATATTCTTTAACTAACGAAAAGGAATATTTTATTGAATTATACATTTTCATCTTATTTTCTTTTATTTTATTTTGGGTGTATCTACGCCAGTGGCATTTTTTAACGTTTTTACGGGGAACGGTCCAAACCCCAGTCTTGTTACTATCTAACATCAACCAATTGTTATGAAGCATCATTAATTAATAGCCCAAAGACAAATTGCAACTGGGTCCGGAATCGAACCTTTAAAAAGCTACTAACTTTTCTTAGGATCGAACCAGCAACCTTCGGATTCAAAGGCGAGCACTACAACCACTCAGCTACCCAGCCAGTTAATTTAATGACATACAGAAAAAAAAATTAAACAAATTTACCAATAATTGAATTTAAACAAAATAAAATTATTCATTTACACAACTATGTGTATTATACAAATAAATGAAATTTACCATAAACTTAAAATAAACTCAATTTAACTCAACGAATATAACACATAAATTTACACCTCACACGTATCATTTACTCTTTAAATAAATTATTTTGCAATTTCCAGAGTTATGCAAATACCAGAGTTAATACTATCAAATAATTCTCGGAAACATTATCCACATCAGAGTTGAACAGGTAATATAATGTAAAATGTACACCTGGACTTCCCATCATAACGTAGTGTTAATTTTAAATTAAATTAATCTGACTTGGTGTCAACACCCACAACATTTACATATTGACACATATATATATATATATATATATATATATATATATATATATATATATTTACATCAGGTTTTTGTTTAAATGGTTTCAAGGTTATTAAATTAAATATGAACTTTGGATTTAGTGAGGTTATTTGTTGCAAAAATGAAGTAAAATTACAAAATTATATTTTACGAGAAAATTGAGCGAATTTAATGACATATAGACACTCTAAATGCAAATAATGAAATGCATGTACAAATTATAATAGAATAAGAACAATAAGGTAATTTGTTCTATTATTCACCTTGGAGCCAGTAAATATTATGTTGTTCCTCGAGGATACAAAAAAGATATTTATTTACTAAGCTCGAGGAGGTTCGATGCCCCAATATCTCTGGAAATCATTTTTCAAAGAAAAATATTCAACATAACTCGCAACCTTGAATAATGTAGATTTTTTTGCAAAATCAAACCATAAATCTTTGAAAGATGTCTTTGTTTGTCCAAATAATTTATAAATACCACGAATGAGATACGAATTTTTTTATTTATCAACAACAAATTTGATTTATGGTTACTGCATTAATATTTTAGACACCAATTAATTGTAATTCCCCCTCAGGGCAACCTCTTTAGTCATGATAAAACACAATATCTTACATATTTAAAAAAATCTCAATTTCTCTTTATTTATGTTGGATGTTTTAAAACTTTCCATCTATGAATAGAAAATTAAATTAAACATTTTAAGTACTCTAGACTATTTTGATAATATGTCACATTTTTAAATATCTATCGTAGAAAATTTTATATGGCCGCAATTTTGAAACTGAAGAAGGTGAAATTCCAAAGTGTATAAGTAAAACAGTCTTGACGCACTCAACAGTCATGCCAAGTTTCAACTCAATACCTCAACTGGTTTTAAAGGTCTCCGGAGCTAAGCAAAAACTACATATGGACGTACAGAGAGAAAACTAGCCACCAGAGACCCATGTTATACTGTAAAACATGTTTGTCTCAATGCAAGGAACAAATATAAAAAAAAAAAACGTCCCAAAGAGTTCCGGGCACCCTGTATATAAGTATGGTAGTCCGCTTGAAAAAATACAGTGTGGGTCTGAATGTCTAAATATTTTAAGTAGTTCTTGTTTCAACTAACCAATTTACACGTACGTTGGATAATACCAACTATCACAATAAAAATATTCAAACTCGCTTTAACGTAGGGCATCCAACCGGATAAAAAAACCTGGATACTTGCTATAAATATCATAAGAGTTGTTATAAGTATCCGAATAGTTGCTATAAATATCATAACAGTTGCTTTAAAGATCCGGATAGTGGCTATGATTATCCGCCGTTAAATCGCCCTACATCACTTCATAATGCATCATAAAAAAACATTTATGGTTTTGGGTCTTAAACACCTATACAAAATTTCAAATTCTTCAAAGAAAATGTGAGGATAAAAATTGGTGAGAGAATCATGCTGGATTTCATTAACTCTTTTAAAGAATACAATAAAGTTGTATACCTTTAGCTTGGTTAAGATTATCATAAAGGTATTTAATGAAGTAATCAGGTCAATTTATAATAATTGCTATTAACATTTAGTAAGAAGGACTACATTTTTATCTTTATTAATTTTAGTGATCCACTGAGTCGTTTGGAACTATCTGTATATTTCTATAACTAAGTAGTTCAAGCGGTACTTTGGTGGAGGGGGTGGGGGTAAGTAGCTCAGGGTGAAACTCTGTGTTCAGATGCTCTAAATAATGCACAAGCAAACTTGAGAAAACTCCACGCTGCAATAAAAAAATGCTTTGCAGCAAAATGTGTGAAAATTTATTTACACTATTGTTATTTACATATGTGAGTGTATAATTCAAACTCATTATGCATTTGAACATTAGGAACTTTATTTATTAAATCCTCAATAAACATTGAAGTTTTTAGTCTCGTCTTCCATAACACATAAAATTATTTGGGTTAAAGGCCATAAATCGTGAAAAACGTTACATTAGTGACTAAGAACTCAGCTTTTCAGTCGTGTATATAAACAGAATTGAACGAAATGTAATTATATAAAATGTAATAATAAAAAATGCAATAAATCAATGTGAAATATTACCTACTTGAAAGTAAAGTTTCAATATTTGTAAACGCTTAGAATTTCTCAGTAAAATAACGAGAGATTACAATTGGAACACAAAAGGAAACAAGTAAAGCTCGTATTGTTTAATAATAACAAAACACTCGATGTTTATTTATGTTCCCTTTGATCTCCCTCAAGGAACATGGGAAATAAAACGTTTCCCCATTCTAAAATGAATCAAGTTAAAGAGTGTTAATTTTGCGTAAATTAATCCAGTGACTGATTTTATTGTATAGGATTATTATTGATCTATTTTGTGTGTTTTCTTATGTGTATGTGCGTTTTCATATTCTTATGTTGTTGTTAAAGGTACAAAAGTCTAAAATGTATTATAAAATGTACGAAAAATATCAATAAATTGAATGAAGTTATTAGTTGTAAATATTTGTAAAAACTCTGATAGTACAATTATTGAAAATATATCCAATTAATTTCTGCATATGAAGGGATAAAGATTATATTGCACAATGTAGGCGGGGAGCTTGAACCTCTAAGGTATTCACGGGCCATGGACATCTTAATAGGGAATCATTGATGTGAACGAAATTGCCAACAGCGACCTACTACATATTACACACAGTGGTGCCATCATTTGAAAAACTATTACATACTTTTCATAAATAAATCCATTGGAGTTTTCAATCGGAATTAAAATATACTGCAACTGAGGCACTTACAACATTATTAACACAACTAATGAAACTTTTTAAGGAAATAAAATAGTAAAACGTTATGCAAGCTGTCAGGTTAATAATTCACAAAAATGTACTCAAGGAAGCCAGTTTTGCGAGAATAGATGATTTCAATCAAATTTGGTAAATTTATTTTTAAAATGTTATGTTTCAGAATAATTTTAAAAATGGGCATTTAAGATTTTTTCAACATATATAAAGTAGATAGCTTGAAGTGTATTTATTTTGGAAAAATTTCGGGTTTTAACAACATCCCAAAGGATAAATTGCCTTGCAGGTAATAGTATTGTTAGTTTATCAAAACACACGAGTTAATTCATTCTGTTTTTGGTTTACTTAAAATACAATTCCTTGATAAAAATATATATATATATATATATATATATATATATATATTGACAAGAAACGGCAATAAATGAGGAAGTTGCAACGAGAGCTTCACTTGGAGGCCCAACTAGTTCCTGACTATTACGGTTTCATTAAATATTCAGAAGCTCAGAACTTGACCGCTGAGCGTACAATAGATTTAACGACTGTTCTACAACTCGTCATGACTGTCTTACTTGTTCCAACAAACTAAACACTATCTGAAACTTGGTCATTGAGCATTTATGAAATGCAAATGTTGAACTACGAGGATGAATTTAAAAAGGTTGTAGAATTTTAATGCAGTAAATGATAAAATATCCAGCTTATTGTTGAGTAACACGACTAAATTATTTATTTCTTACTTCACTAACAGATAGACATTTAATGGGTATAGCATTTTCACTTAAGACTTACTTTCAACTCAACATCAAATTTTGATGCAATTAAAATCTCATTTAGTCACTGTTAGTGCTTAAACTGCAAATGTATTTCCAATATAACATGTTGACGAGCGCAATACCAACGACCTTGTACGTATTCATTGAAACTTTTAAACTTTTTTTGCTTGATTTGCAATAAAATAAAATAATTTAAAGATGAAGCTACTAAATTTTCCACCTAGAAAGTCTTAAAACTAGTATTACAGGAGGCATTAAGATTATTCAAAGTAAATTATTCCTCTTTAAACAGATATGCTTCGAACTGTGTTATACTGTTTATTTCTAAAAAACCATTAAATAGGAACATAAAAAAATCCAAGTTAATCAGAAGAAAGATAAATCCAGACAAATCTTGGCGGAAGAAAGTCATAATACAACTTGATTAACCGGCTGTTAAAGTGCAAACAATGAAAATTTGTTCCAACCAGCTTAATTGCTAGTAAGTGTTTTAGCTGTCTTACGTTGTTTAAGTTTTAGAGGGAATTTTATTCCTTTTTTTTACTGTCTTACCTTCTTTGTAGTTTGACTAAAAATTAGAAATATTTCTTTCAGATACAATGTTACTTTTTTCTATGACTTAGTTTTTTTTTAATAATATCAATGTACTTCGTTGCAGTTTTTTTAGAGAAAAACAAGTCATAACTAAAGTATCTTTGAACCAACTGATATAGAAATTTTGATATTAAATTTAGATATTTTAAGTGTTTAAATATTTTAGGATTTTCTATGTATTTTGAAATTATTTTTAATATTTTTTGTTTTGTAAGCATTTCACCACTAACAAGTACGTATTCTACTAAGCTTTTGGGGAATCAGGTAACATTTTAGATATTCTCAAATACTCATGAAGACGAAGTTTTTGATAGGTTATTACATTTTATCAGGAATTAAGTTTTAAGTGATCTCATCTTCTTTATTGGCATACATGTTTGGAAAGCTAACACACTACCTAAAAATCGGATAGTTAAGGACAATCTCATTTGCTTGAAAACTATCTCTTTAAAAACTATTATCTTATAATCAGAAATGGTGTAATAAATAAATAAATAAACTAATAATCAGAGAGTGGGGTAAAATTCTGATAGCATCAAAATTAATTGCTTCGATATTTTCTCTACGATTAATCATTTTTACATTAATACCATCGATGCATCGATGATGGTGGTATAAATGTGATCAGCCTGTATCCAATCAATCATCTAGTTAAACTCGTTCAACCCTCTAATGGGAGATCGATTCATGCAATTAATATATCATGCAATTTATTTTTTTACCGTTAACATTTTCTCAGTTATTTGGCAATATTATAACTCCCTTGAATTGTATTGTTTTTCCATATTAAATATTGAAACTTGAATATTTTGGTATTTTAAATTGTATAACGAGTGAAGAACAAATAGTCTTGTTGGAATATTCAATAATTCACAGATTATAATATTTGTTTCAGATTTGTTATCTTTTATGTTAATTTAATTCAATTCATAACTATAATTGTATGAAGATAAATGAATTACATAAAAATACATGTTCGTATTATCTACAGCTTACAATTCTAATTCCATTACAACGAATGTTCTTGCGGTCGCGACACCCGGCGCTGTATTCAAACTTTGTGTCGGATATTCCCTCAACATTATTTATTAAATTCATGTTTCCCTCATTTCGTCCCCAAATGTCCCTTAATGATTCCAAATAATTAAGTAGTAAACGTAAGGTTATACGTTCATTATTTATTTCCACATAATTTTGTTGAAGTACACCTATACAATACACTGAAAGTAAATATATGAAAGATGGTAAATGACAATCGATTTCGACCGGACACACCGACCATCAGGCCCAAAGAGAGAATATTCAAACTAGATATTCTGTCTTTGGGCCTGATGATGATCGGTGTGTCCGGTCGAAATCGATTGTCATTTACTATCTTTTCATATATTTGCCTTAAGTATTGTTTGCAGTGTAAGAAGCAATATATTTTTGAGTGTTGTAGAATTTTGTTTTTCATTTCTAATCCGCTTTATGCCAGGAAGTTTTAGCGAATTTCCCTATAGGGAATACGCTATTACCGTAGTAGCCATGGTAAGACCTAAGCCCGGGACCACTTTACTTTTTCATTTTGAGGTCCCCAGAAGCCAAAAACACAGCTCGTTCATCTTCATATATATGTATATATATATGTGTCCGTGGTTCTGATAACTTTTGAAGGGGACCTCCGATTTTGATGAAATTTGGTATGAAGGTGTAAGACCAGGTCTATTTTCATGAGTTCGCGAACCAGCATTGTCGGGTTATGGGAACGGGGTTTTATGGGGTTTTTAATGGGTTTTCGGCATTTTTGGACCTAAATTTTCAAAAAACATCAATTTTAATTAAAACCATTTAAGAGAGCTTAAAAAACAATCAATTTAGCATTTTGAATCTTTAAAATAGCTCAACTGGTTATAGAGAAAACTGAAATCAAGTTTCCAATGTTATTCTTATGGGTAAATCTTTAAAAAGTTATATATCGCTTATTTATCAACATATCTTAATAAGAAATTTTATGAACCTTCACTAGGTGGTGAGTAATTAAGATTTGATCAAAAACCCACAAGGCAGCAAATCTACATGCTAAATCCCATGGTATTCCCATGGAAAATAAATGTATAATGGGAGCAAGAGAGATGGAGATAATAAGGTATCTGTTCCTAATCAGCTGAATAGCTGTCTTCTGCATATTTGTCAAATTTGAAATGTTTATGTTTTGCTATTGTAAATAAATCATTCGTTTTGCATGGAAGCTTTGGGTGTGCACTTTTATTACTGTTAAAAAAGTCATTTATTGCAATATAAATATTAATATATAAACTATTATATAAAAATAATTTACTCAGAAATATAATGCCATTAAATATATTATGTTTCCTTGTAAAGATTATTAATTATATAAGATAGCCAAAAAGTTCTTTGATGTTGAAACAATAATTCTTTGGAAATTCGCTGAGTACGCAGGTCTGCTGCGACGGGGGTATTTATAAGTACCATTTACTTGTACTGTAGAGTCTTACCCCTTACTTTTTATAATGTGATATACGCACAGATCAATAGTTTATGTGGACGGGGGGAAGAAAGCAAAAAAAAAGAGGGCTGTCAACCTCTTTAAAAAGTTCCAGAGAATTCGTTCCATACGTGTCACCTTTTTTTGGCTAAAATTTTCAAATACTCTCATTAAAATTCCTTACAAAATGAGTTTCTTCGTAGTGTTTGTACGTGGATAGTATGTGTTTCTCAATGTCATGTACTCTAAACAAGCAATGTTTGTTCGGGCAACATTTTTTTCTAGCCAAGGATTTTTCTTTATTTTTTTGTTGAATATGGGAGTTTGGGCCACGAGGAATCGATTGGAGCTGGTCCCATGTCCTGAAAAAATTTAGTTAACATAATAACAACGATGTGATTTAAATAAAAATTTAATAACAGCAAAACGTAACGATTTGCTTAAATCAGTCTTAAAAATCGGTTTCTAATTATACAAATATAGTAGATTGCATGTAATAGACATTATTATTCCAAAATTTATATCAGTTTGTAAGTGTGTTACAATTATTCGTATTAGATTGGCTGATTAAGGTACTCTACATCCTATAATAATTTAGTAGCCTTACGACATTAAATTGGTTTTAAAATTAAATGTTTATTTATAATTTTATACTACATACAAATGTTATAATAAATTTTCCAACATTTATAAATATTCTAACAAAGTGATATACATAGAAAAGAATTTCAGTTTAATCGGATGATTACCTTTTTAAGGGCCAATAGTACTACAAACAGTAAATGAAACAATTAATTGATAGCAGTTATCTGAAATGGAAAAAATACATTTGATTAATTATTAAATTGGGCTTAGTGAAATACAGACGAGAAATATTGTAAGGGTTGAAGGGAACGTGTGATCAGAAAATCGTTAGTCGAAGTTGCCGATATCTCCAGTAGCAACTTGCAACAACCAGTAACATGGCTCCCGGGAACTGCGTCTACTTAGTTACTGGCTTGCGTTGTAATTACAGTAATGGAACAATACTGAGAAAGATGTGATCGGTATAGGTTAAGATAAAATATACAGGGTTTTAATTTAACAAATCATGCTTTATCAAATGATTATTGTTTTGTAATGGAAATTAAAAATTAAATAACATAAATTTATGTTATTTAATAAAATTAAAATGTATTTAAATGAATGAAGTATCCAACACTATATTTTCTTAGTTAAGGTATTGAATGTCTCGTAATTCACTATGCATTAAGAAATATTCTTTTCAACGATGCGTTTCTATCAATAGAGTAATTGATTATTTTATAATACATTTAAAATATTTATTGTATGTTATTAAACACCGCGATATTTTTAATAAAATAGATTTGCAAGTTGCAAGTTTGTATAAATTATCTCTAAGTATTTTGACACCTCGAAGCATTAGCAAAATATAAAAAATGAAATGAACTGTTTGACATTATTTCATTTGTGTGCAGTAATAATTCAACTTCCCGCTCAGAGAACATTTCTTTCCTTTTGTTTCGAACTTCTTGTTAAATCGCAGTTTTAACAGGCAATTAAACTTTAATTTAACACCTGGATTTTCTCATCAAAACTTATAAACCCAACAAGTTTGTTGAAGTTCGTGAATGTGCAAAGTCTTTTTGCATTTATTTATTGTTATATTTTAATTAAAATAAATTTGAAATTTAACTTTTTATCTTGTAAATTTAATTTTAAAAGCGAGTTATGCTTTAAAGTCCTTGAATTTTTTAAAAGTAGTTTAACTGACATAATTTAAGTTTGGAAAGAAAAATACTTTAAATATCTTAAAGATAAATAAAAGATAATATATATTTTAATATTTAGACTTTTTTCTTGATGGGTTATAGCTAATGAGTTCTGCCTGAATAATAATCAAGACACTGTCACTAGACATAAACTATTAATTTGTAAATCTGTAAGCTGTATTTTAGAGGATTAACACTAAAACATCATAACACAGATAGATTACAAACACAAAACAAATTCTCAGCTCAATCAACGCTGGTTTGAGTATGAGCATTAACAGAAACACATTTAATATTATTATAACATTTTTATATTACATAAAAATAGAAAAGATGGGTTTTGCACCGAAAAAATTTAATACAATCACTAGGTAATTTTTAACCATCCATTTTTTTTAACTAATTAATTTACGAAAGATAAAAAACCACATAAACCAATTTTATTTTAGTTTTATTCCGAACTTTTCAACTCATCAAAAAGTCAATTATTGAAAAGCATTAACTGGTACATAGTAACGATCCCAACACAAACCACAATTGGATCCCAGTAGATGTAACGATATTTATGGGTAAAACTTCAACCACAGCCGTAATTAATGAAACTAACAAGATATAACTAACCGCAATATATTTTTTCACGTAAACTAAGGTATATTAAAATGATATTGGGCTATAATTACGCTAAATTGGACTTAAAATTGCACCGTATCTTATGAAAAAAAATAAAAGAAATGGCGTTAGAGTCCAGTTAAATGTTATATTAGTCATTTTTATTCATATTCTGGTAGATAACAAGTACAGTATTCAGACGAATACCTCTATACAATAAAATCATATTTAAATAAATCTCCATCGTACAGTACTCCCTTTTCCTTAAAGAATACGTTTCTTATGTGTCTCTATCAAAGTATTTTTTTGAGGATACAATATATAAAAATGCATACAATACCAATAATTAAATAAGTTCATGGTTAAATGTATAAATTATTAATACCATGTTATTTTTTTTCCGGCATGAGTTCTGGTAAATATCAAGTTGAATATAGGATAGAGGAAAGATATTTACTGTATTTACCAAGCCCGGGGGATGGGATGTTGGATCGCTTCTGCCCCACTAATCCAACAATATCCATGAAAAAGCCCTTGTTATGAACAATGCTATTCACTTACTGAAAACATATTTCAATCTACCAGCTTTATTTGTGTTTCATATTTTGTGAAAAATACATTAAAAAAGGAATATTAGTTTTATCACAAGGCCGGAAAGTGGCTTTTTACTGTTCGCAATCGCGTTTTACTTACATGCGGACGTGAGCAACGTTTCTAATCATACTGGAAAATATAAGATTAATAACTAACATATAAAAGATGAATTATTTAAAATTTCCTTACCAGTTAACAAAACAGTTTCACGAAATTTATTTACCTCCACTTTCTTTTAAAGATGATTAAACTACGACGACTAAATTACATATATCCTAGTCCCCGCAGCAATTAACCAAATTGTCAAACAATACAGTTAGTAGTATAATAGATATATCGAAATAACACAAAGTATGTGATTATCAAAGTTTATCGAAATAATGTTATTGAAAATTTCTGTATTTGAACAAAATTTCCTCTTGCGACTTGACGTTTTAAAAGGAGAAAACGTCAAGAAGAAAACTTCTTGAAACAGTTCACCATGGTGCGGGCGATCAAATAGATTTGGTTTAACTAAGTTGAGACGAAAATCTTTCGAAAACGTTACTTAGGCTTTACTCTTGACATAATTTAGTGTTAGTAATGCTATACCAATGTGTCCCTTAGTTAAAATTTTTATCTTAAGTGAAATCCTTTGGGGCTATAGATCAATTTCTACACTGTTTCAATCCATTTGAAATTTTTCGGAAATTGGACTGTTCGATTTTGTTTATAAGTGTTGTGTTTTATAACGTTTTTGTTCTATAAAACTTGTCTAAATATGACTGATATAAGATAGCTGTACATCAAGTACGAATGACTTGTTGAAAGTTTAACAATGGCTGAGTCACTTAAAATTTACAACTGTTGAACGCCATTAAGAATTACGATATTAGTTTATTTCACTATTATGCTATAATTTACAATAAATTTTAATTGACAGTTTTAATGTGTAGGTACCCATTCAAACTTTAATTTTGTCTTCGTTCAAGCAAATTAATGTCTAATTTTTATATTTTGACTTAGCATAGAATTAATTTGAAAGGAAGTTAATTAAAACACTAAAACCTTTTCAATAAATTTGGCAGGGCCTCTTGTGTATTAATTTACTCACATATTGTAAGGACCACATAAAATTGAATATACAGTCTATAAAATAAGCACACATGGATTCAATGTTTTATTCAACATTAGAATTGGCTCTTTAGTTGATATTGTAACAGAAATTCTGTTGCTCCGGACCCAATTTATGTATTATCAAAACATTTTTTTGTTGTTGCAACAGCTGTCAAAATATAACGATTCAATTAATTTCCGCTCTTCCGTAAGATTAACATTGAAATTTCGAAATCCTTTAAGGCAAAACCCTGAGGGTTAATTTAAGTTATAAATGGTTTCCGTGCATCTACAGGAAACCTTTCCAACGATATACTTAAATTTCCCCCACGATACACATAAGCTGAGAAAAAAGAGGTAGTTTTGTTTTTCATTAAAATGTATATATATTTTCTTTCTACACGAAACAACCTTTAATTTAAATATATTAAGGTCTACTTAGTAAATGTGTTGTGACCATTGTGTAGACAGCTTGAATTTACAATGGTGAACAACCAACGAAAGATTTTATAACCAATTCATCTTTTTTTCATCTTAATACATGTTTACCTGAAGGCGCGATATATTTCGCACTAAGTGTCGCAAGTGTATTATTTCTTTTTTCTTCTCTTTTTTCTGTGCTCTATTGTGTTTATCGGGAAGAAAATTCGAATTCTATACAAAATCGTTCTGGTCGAGATCTAAACGTTATACTTCATTTACTATGAAACAGATTGACTTGCTGTCTATGGAATCACTGACTAAAATAAAGAGTAAACCAATAAATGAGACATTATTAATTCAACGTGGTCTTATTTTGTGGTTATTCAGACGAGTCTCAACCACACAAAAATAAATAATACTAAAACTATTATTTCCTAAACAAACTATAAAATAGTGTACAAAGTGTAGCTATAATATTTATCAGCCAAATAATAGTGAAAGATTTGAATTGTAGCGTGTCAGTCTGACTGAATTTTTTTTTCATCATACCATTGCGATAAACGTTGTTTTCGGAACCGTCAGCTGTGATCGAAACTAGTTGATTCCCGGTGGGTTGGATAAACGTGTTTGTAAACAAAGTTTTCGGGACTAGTCCTCGAAACAGTGGTTTTCGGGACTAGGCCGGAAAAAAACTTCCAATGTTTGACACCACTAGCGCTGATATTCTGCTTACAGTAACTTAATCCTCGTTGAATCCAATATATAAATGTCAAACAGCTGATTGTTTAGTTGTAAATAGTTCAAATACAAGATAAACAAATAACAACGTAAGAGGGTGTATATAGGTTAAAATTTATTAATTTTTATCCAAACTGTATATTTATTAAAGGTGGTATGATGAAAAGTACTGTTCGTAACTCGTCCGAAAGTGGTACATCGGTGCTCGATCGAATTCAAGCACTCGGCTTCGCCTCGTACTTGAAACTCGATCTTGCACCGATAACGACCACTTTCCGGACTAGTGACGAAATATACTATTTAATAAATAACGCTTACTGTAAAAAATATATTGGTTTCGACGGTAGATTCTTGTTTGCTAGAAAAAATATTGGCAACACTGTTAAAAGAAAACTGCTGATTTTTTTCCTTTAGGCCCAAAAATTACCTGCTATAGTGCTATTAAACTCCCCTTTTTGTATTCAAGTGATTACATAATGAGTAATTACAAGCTGATTACATAGTGATTACAAGCTTCCAAAAAAACTGATAATGTTGTAGTACAGTATTGTTTCTTGAAAGTATTACTATCAACCTGGCCCAATGACTTTGTTTGTTGATAAGTAAAAGCTTAAGTACAGTAACCGGCCCGGGAGAATGCACTTGAATATTCAAGATCATATGGATCGAAATGGATCACATTTTACAATTTAAATCCATAATTGTTGCATTACATTTCTAAAAACATTTCTTTCGAAATCATATGATTGTTTAATTCTGACAAATCATAACATAATAGTAGAGTTAAGATTGCTTAACAACAAATTGATTTTACAGGAGCCAATACCACCGATATGACACTTGTATTTCACTCATTCATATTATATTGTCGGCTCTAAATGACGATCGGACCACTGAAAAGAGGTAGCTAATTGTTAGCTACTGCAATGGCCAAAAATGCCAATGTCAATTTCGTCGGTGAAAGACGGCCGCAGCGCATAAAATCTGCCGCAATTTCGGCAGATTCAATTCTTATGTTTATAGGATACGTTGCATGAAATATCGACGAACGAGACCCGAAAAACCCTGCTATTATTATTTTGTGAGTCACGTGTTGCAAGTGCGAGGGCGGTAGCCTCATTTGGATCAGTGTTGTCCGGAGTGTGGATCTATCGGGTGTAATTTGAAAGGAATTTCATGTAAAAAATGTTATGCTTTGTAGCAGTTGTAAATGTATTTCAATACTTTAAGTTGTTGCAGTAGTGTTTAAAAACGAATTAAATGATATTAATTTTTTCATCAAACCTCTGTGACTTGAATAAATGTATAAACTAGAACAGTGATGATCCATCAAATTTCAAGGCCCATTTATTAATCAAAGCTGTGTAAATGTGTTTACATAATACAATTTGTTTTATTTTTCGTTAATATTTAAATCTCAGCATATCTATATCAAATTTGGTATCAAAATACTGTAATTGAAAAAAACTTATTATATTAACAATTGTCAAGAAATGTTGGATTGGATTGAAAAAGACATAACAACACTGGGTCTCCTGGTATTTGGCGTCATCGTGTGCAGGAAAGCCAAAGTAATATACGGCCGCCCTAGCCACAGCGCGGGACAATCGGGACTCATTACCTCACTAGGAATCTTGCGAGGAACAAGTGGGACGGTTTGCAGTCAATATCATGTCCGGGAACAAGCTGGGGTCGGACTAAGTGTGGCGTAATCTCGGATCACCAAAAATATTCATGCAGTACGTTTAGTTTATTAATAAATGTTTGGTGAAAAATATAATTAAGATGTTTATGAGTGGAGTGGGGGTATTCTTAGCGTCCATCCATTAAACAATTAGTAGAAAGATAATGACGGTCAGAATCAACTTCGGCCCCTTGTTAACGCTACGAGAGATTTAGAGTTTTGTTTACCCTCCAGATTTAACCATCCAATGTCCGTTTTATTTACAATACATAACACTTCAATTTGTTATCATATAGAAAAAAATAGCATCCATTTTGTTAAACAGGTTAATTTCATTTCGTAAAGCAGCAATTATTTTCATACGCATAGTTCTAATTTAAAGGTGGCAGAAAAATAACAAAACAAAACCTGGGATAAGCATAAACTAATAACATTAGTTAGAATATTGCTACAGTTTCCAAACAGAACACATGTTTGATGGTAAACATTTCAGATTGAAGACAATGTTTATTTTTGATTGATTTATTTTTTTTAATAAGACGATGTTTTTAGTTTAGTACATACATCTGGATGAATATTCAATTTGAATGGCTGGATTGTTATTCCATATGATTGTTGACTAATGGATCAAGTGCATTCTCGTGAGCCGGTCACTGTACCACCTGGGGAGGAGGTAAGCAGCTCAGAGAGAACTTGTGTGCTCAGAGAGTCTTAATAATTCAAGAGCGAAGGTAACTTCGCGCAGTGCAGAGATAAGAAATTATTTTTAAAACAATATTTTATTGTTGTTTTAATGTTTTTATTTTATTGTTTTATTGTTGAATTGGTAACTTGATTTAAACAAAATTCGATTTCTATACATAAGCTTTCTACCATAGTAAACATTTCTACTCACGTGTCCGTTTCATTGATTAAATTGAAACTAATTTGTTCCCTCATTTGTTCTCTTTACACAAATTCCAAGTATTCTAACTAGAATTTGCCCTTACGGCGTTTTTAAAGTATTTTGTTTTTGCTTTATGTTACCATAGGCTACCTTTGATGTTTTTTGGAATATTTAAGTTTATTATTAATGAGTCATATTTTACACTTTTTTAGGTATTTAATATCTAATAAGACGAATCCCTTTGTGTCAACACAACCGAAACCTTTTATTTGAAAGATTAGTCCTTGAGTGATAAATCATCTGTCATATAGACAGCAATTAATAACATTGTTGATGGTGACATGAGTGTGATCCACCAATATGCTATCAATCATGTTGATAAATTCATTAAACTTTTTAATCAGAAATTGATTGATCGAAAACATTTCCATTTATTATGCTTAAGGTAGTTACAAAATTACCGGTTTGTCTAAAAAATTTCCTTCTTTTAAGACAAATTAGGACTAATACAGTTAAAAAATTGTTTATATTCTTTATTATGAGAGAGCTTAGTAAAAATGCTATTAAAATTTCAAGAAGTTAAACTAAAGCAGTGAACAAAAAGTAGTTAGTATAAGTTTCCAATATCAACTTGTAAGAAAATACCACGATGTCTTTTAGAACGAACTTTAAACTTAATTCCGTTGTACTGCTTACACTAAATATCACGTCCTTAAAATTAAAAGTGTGTAGGTGAGTTTCATATCGGTAGGGCTAACATTAAAATAGTTTGGTTAAAAACATCCTTAGTATTATTAAATGTAATTAGCATTTTCTAACTAAATATTTTATAATTTTAATTGTACATTTTATGACATGAGACGATTGTAAAAAAAAAAACATTGTTACATTGTTACATGCAATATTGTTACATTGTTCCCATAGAAACTGACGTTTCTTCTCTTGCTTTATATTTCTCCTCATATCCGAGTTTCAACAGGCAATTAAACTTTTAATTTAACACCTGGGTTTTCCAATCAAAACTTTTAAATCCAAAGTTGATTTGAGTCGGTGAATGACCAAAGTATCAGAAAATAAACTAATTTAAAACCTAAAACTTGAGACTTTTTTCATAAATAATGTAGTGTTTAACCAACATAAATTTCTTCACAGTATTAGGTTTTTTTAGGGCAAAGTAATTTCTTATAAAACTATCAAAATCACGAGTTTTCATTTGTTTTAGTTTTAAACATAGAATTTTCTTCATAGTATTTATCTTTTTTTTTAAATACAACCTTAATTAAAGTTGAAACAGAGCTAAGTGAATATTTATGGAAAATGGCAATGTTCAAAAGTTGGGAGACTGTGTGTGACCACTCAAGTCCTGTCTAACGTACGTCGCCACTCCATAGACCCTGTGACCTATTTCTTCCACAAGCTTATATCCTGGGATGTTGCCCCTCGCACTGTTTGTCTTCTGCATGTGTTTCTTGCAGTGCGAGAACATTGACCTCATTTTATAGCAGCACCTTGCTGAGGCAGTCACTTTAGACTTGGTCAGACCTTAATTTCTAAATTGGCCCTGGAAAGGGCCGTTTTCATTTTTTCTGGCGGCTGGCATAGCTGAGAGATCACCGTGCGTGATAGTTCAGCTGCCAAAATTGTTGTTAGTTTAGCAACACCCGGGGAGTACGTGCAACTTTAATGGAATGCTGCGGACGCGAACAACATCACCCCCTGTTAGCATACATAAAAACTGTGATGCACCATTAAAGCACTTTATTAATTTAATTTATTATTATTTTCTCTCAGACTTCATTTCCTTGCCTCTGGCAATTTGATAGTGAAAATAATTGTTAATATTTATTATCTGTAACCTGAAATCCTTTCAGTTGTATCTACCTGCTCTTCTCTCTATATTTTTATCAACTTTTACTCTTAAATTTTAAATTTGTTAAATATGTTTAGTTTACATATTTTTAGATAACACAATGGACTTAAAGCTCTTTAGTTTTATTTTGGCTTTCAATATTCTCTGCACGGATGTAAAATGATTCGTTTGTAATTATTTGGTTTGAGAACTAGTAAAAACAAGTTGTATTTGAAGGATAGATGAAAGATATTTATTTTCTAAGCTCTCGGGACAAGATTTTGGATTACACTTCAATCTCACTAATCCACCAATGTCTCAGGAAATCCCTTGTTATGACCAACACCATTTAATACTCTTTCCCTGGAACAAGTTTAATTAATTTTTTACACTTGTGATATAAAAAATAATGTGAAACATGTTAATGTTTTGTATTGGATAACATGTGTAAAATAATATATACATACATATAACAGTTATCAAATTAAATAATTGCTGAAGTGAACTGTTTACAGAAGTTGTTCACGTAATTGGCGTATAATTTTTAAAACTTTTAATGTATCTGTTTTAAGATTTTTATTGTTTTTTACAAACAGTTACGTACTTTTTATTTGGCTTACATTTCAATACCTGAAACACTCAAAGACACCTATCCTATAAGCTTTCAAGGTTGTGTTAGGTGGGATTTAGCAAAATTACTTTACAAGATAAATCAAGGGAATCCAAACTAAAAACCTTTATCAAAATAAAACCAACTTCCATATAAATTTCCGTACACTACTCAACTACTAAAGTAGTCTATTATGAAATCCCCAAAACCGTGATTCCACCATTTTTACAGACTAGGTTACACACCAAAATAACCAACAATGGTTAAATTACAAGTTTGTTTGTTTTAATGCATATTTTGTTTGTTTCAGATCTCAGAAAAGCCATAATACCCCATTCGGTGAGTACTCTAAGTGAAAATTAAATATTAACTGTTATTTAAATATTACTAGGCTTATAATAGTCATTAATATTTTTTTAACTATGAAGTTGATTTGATATACACTGGACAAAAGCTTTTGTGGCTTAAATAGACAGTAAAAAAAATTTCTAAGAGACTTTGACCTAGTGGTCCCGTGTTACAGCAGAAAGCCGAAGGCGATGTGAAAAGGTGAAATAGCTCGAGAATAATATGTAAAACCTGTAGCATTTTACAAACAATTTAACCCATTTTCAACGCATGAATAGGTCAACACCGTCCACCTCTATGATAAGTTTTCGTAACAAAGGGTTTTTGGCATCGGTGGTTCACAAAAGATTATTTTGAAGACTATTAGTACGAATATTAAATAATGTTCAAAATATGTAGAGTTTTGTATCTCATACTTGAAAAATTTAATAGTTATTTAGGTAAGTTTTATTTTACTTATTGTAATTATCTCAGCATACAAAACTGTTATAAATAATGGTTGCATCAAAACTAATAAATTCCGTTCAGATTTGTATGATCCACATTAACTAAAAGATAGACTATATAATAAAAAAAGGTATTGAGATTTCTTTGTAATTTGCAGTGTCCAATAAAAAAATTGATATGCCTATTTACTTTTTCACAAAATGGATACCGAGCAAATGAATTGGTTTTATTTTAAGAGTTACACAAATTGCATTTTAGGAAAACGTTTATAAATTACAAAAGACAGTAATTTTAGAATCAATTGGTCAGGAATTTAATGAGAAAATAGTCATTTTTTTCTTGTTACTTTTTCAATTAATACAATCTCATTTTTATTAATTTTCATATAATAATTAACAGATGAGCGTGATATTGTTAATCATACTAATTATAAGAAAATATAAATTTAGAGCAATGAGTAGTAAAACATCTCTAGTCGAATTATGAAAAATAATAATTGCATATCCTATAATGTAGTATACAGTATAACTAAGTGAAATTGAAATATTAACGGTTATTTAAATATTACTAGGCTTATAGTAGG
This sequence comes from Neoaliturus tenellus, assembly GCA_030545055.2. Classification (NCBI taxonomy): domain Eukaryota; kingdom Metazoa; phylum Arthropoda; class Insecta; order Hemiptera; family Cicadellidae; genus Neoaliturus; species Neoaliturus tenellus. The sequence continues at coordinate 13,420,148 of CM061531.1, read as the reverse complement.
CATTAATATTTTTTTACTATAAAAAATATACTCTTAATAAGCCTTAAAGGTTTGATTTTCACAATTTCAATGTGGAACTAGAAATCGTTTGTGAGACATTTCACCTAGACACGGGCAACAAATCAGGTGTTCAACTAAGTTAAAACAAAGACTTTTTAATAAACTGAACTTGATTATAAAGTATTTTTTTTTTATATCATTCAATATTTATGCTATCTACACAAGTCCTTTATATAAACTTAAACATAATTGTTGATTCTGAATGACATTTACACTTTTCGGATTCCCACAACAAGATCAAGATGAGAGTTTACTTGGCAAATACAGTATAAGGTAAACTTTCATACAGGTTTACATTGCAATTTGCTTCAGCGAGAAGGTTTGTGGGTTTCGAAAGGAATTTCTTGAGGAAATAATACCGGAAATAATTTATATTTAGTGACTCTTAGGAGTTTACATCACAATCCAACTAAAAACCTCGAATATTAATTGAGAATAATATATTAATTTATAAACAATGATCACCTGGTACCTCACCCCGTTGTCCATAGACCATTAGTTGTCATAAAAACACAAATTTATCATTATTTTAACCCCATTATCTGATGTAGTTATCTAGGCGAAAAGGGTATGTAATGGTATCCTTAAAATAATATACATTGAATTGTGGATATTTTGTGAAGTGTTTGAACTGTGGAATCAACGTTTTTTAATACATGGAGTAATATTTATTCATTTTTATCATTTTAAACAACCCTATGAGTCATTTGGAACTTATCGAGTTCCTGCATCCGTCGAAAAGTGTGCAGTTTAAGTGCCATCTTGGGGGGTAAGCGGCTCAGGGTGAACCTGTGTGCTCAGACGCTCTTAATAATGCATACTCAGGCTTGAGGAAACTCGGAGCAGTAAAGAGATAAGAAATGCTTTACAACGCAGAGATTTAGGAATTCTATTTATAAATTAAGGCTATATGATTAGTTCAAAATCGTACACATAAGAATCCCTACAAACATACTTGTTTATATTGGCATATATCCATTATCCATATCAAAAATCCATTTTATAATCATGCTAATAATAACAGGCGGCGCTTAAAGGGATATAGAATTTATTAGGTTGATTAATTTATGAACCTAATTGGGAAAAAAAAACACCCATCTTGTTTCTTTCCAATTCATTAATTGTGGCTTAAACGATTTATTGATTATAGTAAGAATAATGGAAATACTACAATTTAATTAATATAATGTTCTCAGGGACGTTTTAGATATCACGAGTATATTCAAAATATATTTTTGGATTAGAAGAAAACTGTTTTAATACTGTTACTAAGAGTGGTACCTCATACGTTGGTTTGGTAGGTCGTATTAAGCACCAACGATTGATTTGTCTGTTGTGCGTAATGTATCATATAAACAGACGCCTCGATAACTGTAACGGTTTTTTGTAATTTAAAATGGAAATGCTGTTTCACCTCATGCTTTTCCATTCCATGAACTACAAAAGCTACAACGTAAGGAAGGAGAGGACTATTTTCAATTATTGAACTGAAATGAACAAGATTATGACATTACAAAAATAATTGGTAGGGGTTTCCCAACCTAAAAATTTAATAAATATATGTGCGAAAAGTTGCTGGTACTGTATTGACGATGTTAATGTAACTGTATTGACCGGAGTAGATTTCTCAAATCCACATGTTTTAAATCAAAATTGTTATCAGATTCTATTATAACACATCCTGAGTCGTTCTAATTTTTATAGGCTGGTTTACAATTTTGAAAAGCCACTTAATGAAGTCATGACCAAATTGACAAATTCTTTACTGTCACAGCCTTATTGAGAAGGTTAAGAAAAGTTTTCAACTACAATTCGTTATTCATGTACACTATATCCTGTCGTACTTTCTTTCAAACACTGCCATCTTATTAAACGTGTACAGTCAAGGGTATGGTAGCGTATATGTATTTTTTACGTATTAAAATTACTTTTTCCTCAGAGATCTTAAGGAAAGTTAGTTATTAAAGTGTACCATCGTTACATTTTATCAATTGGGCTAATTTGAAACGATAGATATACCTATCTTTATGTTTTATTAATTAACATATTTATACAAATACAATAAAGATTAATTAAAATGAAATTTGTACGTTCTCTGTGGCTATAAAATTAATATTGTAAATAAAAATATAATTGTATATTGATATATTAGATTAAAGCAAAGTTGTCTATCGAGTAAAGCTCTGTGGTAGTCTTTTTCTGTCTATCGTTATTTAAAATTCTATACGTCTGATGGCAGAGCAAAGAGTGGAACTAGGGCAATGACTACTCCAAGACGCGGATTTCTAGTAATTGGTTGTTTATATAGAACTTTTTGCTTTAAGCGTTTTAAAACAAATTAATGAGTAGATTTAGCAAGAAATGTCAAGTAGGAGATTGTTTTATTGGATTCAAGCTGCATACTTACCAGGATTAATTCAATTTATTACTTTATTTTCATACAACTCAGTTCCTCAAATATAACAAAGGTAATTAAATTAACCTAAGAGCACAAGTTTGGTTGGTAAGTTTTTCAAATCGTTGCCAGCTGAAAAAGCCAAATTTAAGTTAAATAGTACACCTCTCAATTTGATAAAGTTTTTTTATCAATGTTTGATATTTCGTACGCTTTTGTCTGGAAATGTTTTGATTTTTTTATCCGAACAAGAATTTTAACCAACAATACAAATAATTTTCATGCATACACTAATCCGGGCATATATTTTATATATTAAATGTTTACTAAGTGGTTTACATACCTTTATCGTCTTCAATCCTATTAGTAACTTTATGGGTTACCACGGTTTCAGCACCATTGTGCCATGATCACACCCAGATGAGAAACATCAGTTAAAAATTCAGTCCATGGGACGTCGTTGTATCGTAAAAAGTCTTTTTACACACATACAGTTCACACACATAAAACATTACTTTACGGTACGTACACGGACACACAGACAAACGCATCACCGGCCGGCGCGCTGGAGACTGACCCCACTGAATTACGTAACAGCTGCACCTTGTCCTCTCTTATCACTGCTACCTCGATTCCTTCCTCCCTCACAGCTGATTATGGTGTTGTAGATGGCATGCGATTTAAAATTGAGTTTCTCATTTAAAACATTGGATTGATCTTTTTTAAAAGCCTTATAAATTTCGAATTCTTCCAAAGAGTCCAATAAAAATCCTTTTTTACATTTGTGTAGAACATCCACATTATTGATACTTTTTACAAAACTGTGACCCTCGTCAACAAGGTGTTGTGCGAAACTAGATTTTTGATTGACCAGTCTGGGATCAGGCTTATGTTCTTTTAATCTAGCTTCAATAGACCGGCCGGTTTGCCCAACATAAAGTTTGGGACAATCACTGCAATTAATTTTATAAACGCCAGTGAGGCCGAGTTTGTTAGGCTGTTTATTTTTTGATGCCAAAAGCCGTTCAGTTTTGTTGGTGGTTTTAGGGGCAGGAATAATACCATGCTTCTTCAGTTCTCTCGATAATGTGTCATGGGTTCTGTGTCCAAACTCTATCGGTACATATTTTGGGTTGTCTATTGTATTTTTTGGGCCTGTATTTTTATTCTTGTGTTTTTTCAGAATACTTTCAATTAGTTTCAATTCATAACCATTGACTAGTGCTATATGCTTAATTATGTTTAATTCGTTATTATATGCCGTAGGGGAAAGGGGTACATTTACCAGTCTATGTATCATGCTATGGTAGGCAGCATGCTTATGCGCCTGGGGGTGGTAGGACGACGCATGGATAGTCTGGTCGGTGGTGGTCAGTTTCCTATAAATACTGTACACAAATTTATTATCTTCTTTACCAACTGTTAGATCCAGAAAGTTAAGCTTATTGTCTATTTCAGTTTCCAGCGTAAAACTTAATTTGGGAGAGATGTTATTTAGATAGTTCTTTAAAATACTAAGTTGGCAGATGTTTCCATTAAACAAAATGATAGTATCGTCAACATATCTGTAGTAAAACATTATCTTACTTCTCAACTTGTTTTTCTCAGAAAAAATGAATTTGTCCTCGATATAGTTTAAATAAATTTCAGCAAGTAGTCCAGACAGGGGGGATCCCATAGCGACACCATTAGACTGTATGTAAAACTTATCATTGAAAGTGAAGTAGTTCTGGCCTAGGACAACTGATAACAAACATATCATTTCATCTAATGCTTTTGTATGCTTTTGTATTTTGACCAGACTATCCATGCGTCGTCCTACCACCCCCAGGCGCATAAGCATGCTGCCTACCATAGCATGATACATAGACTGGTAAATGTACCCCTTTCCCCTACAGCATATAATAACGAATTAAACATAATTAAGCATATAGCACTAGTCAATGGTTATGAATTGAAACTAATTGAAAGTATTCTAAAAAAACACAAGAATAAAAATACAGGCCCAAAAAATACAATAGACAACCCAAAATATGTACCGATAGAGTTTGGACACAGAACCCATGACACATTATCGAGAGAACTGAAGAAGCATGGTATTATTCCTGCCCCTAAAACCACCAACAAAACTGAACGGCTTTTGGCATCAAAAAATAAACAGCCTAACAAACTCGGCCTCACTGGCGTTTATAAAATTAATTGCAGTGATTGTCCCAAACTTTATGTTGGGCAAACCGGCCGGTCTATTGAAGCTAGATTAAAAGAACATAAGCCTGATCCCAGACTGGTCAATCAAAAATCTAGTTTCGCACAACACCTTGTTGATGAGGGTCACAGTTTTGTAAAAAGTATCAATAATGTGGATGTTCTACACAAATGTAAAAAAGGATTTTTATTGGACTCTTTGGAAGAATTCGAAATTTATAAGGCTTTTAAAAAAGATCAATCCAATGTTTTAAATGAGAAACTCAATTTTAAATCGCATGCCATCTACAACACCATAATCAGCTGTGAGGGAGGAAGGAATCGAGGTAGCAGTGATAAGAGAGGACAAGGTGCAGCTGTTACGTAATTCAGTGGGGTCAGTCTCCAGCGCGCCGGCCGGTGATGCGTTTGTCTGTGTGTCCGTGTACGTACCGTAAAGTAATGTTTTATGTGTGTGAACTGTATGTGTGTAAAAAGACTTTTTATGATACAACGACGTCCCATGGACTGAATTTTTAACTGATGTTTCTCATCTGGGTGTGATCATGGCACAATGGTGCTGAAACCGTGGTAACCCATAAAGTTACTAATAGGATTGAAGACGATAAAGGTATGTAAACCACTTAGTAATCAATCAATCCTGGGGCAATAACAACGAAAATGAATAAGTTAAATGTTTAATCAACAATAAAGAGCCTTTGTGGATTGTTTATGAGATCAGTGAGATATTTTTAGTCCCTCTCAAATTTATTTGATGTATCGTTTTGAGTTTTAAAATCTGTTTCTAACGGGTATAACGATTTTCAAAATTCACGAAAATTACTCTCTGTGACGTCGAAAAGTAACTAGAGTTTTATTAGTAATATTTGTTAAATTTTAAAAATTTCGAGGTATGAGGGGCCTAATATAACTATCGGTTGAAAATCGGCGTCCAAAACGGGTAAATAAAATACCACGTTTTAGCATAAAAGCCGTATGGTTAACATTGCCGGACTGCCCAACAATGGGCTAGCAGCCTACATTAAAAGCATCAATTAAGCTTTGGAGTAATTTTTAGGTTAATTAATAAAATATTTAGGATGATTTAGGGTAATTTTTCCCCTTGTTTGGGGTAAAACTATAGTAACGAGGTGGCAACACTGCTGCTGCCAGTTAAGTAACAGCTGAAGTAGAAGTAGCACACAGGAGAAAAGTCATGCAATTCCTTCAGAAGTGTGTGATCATGACTGTCTTTGTATCGGACTACAAACGATTGCAGTAAGCAAACCAGAATTGTTCTTGTAGCTCACCATTTTCGAATTCAATTACTTATACGGCTTTTAATCACAAATATGATTAGAAATAAATAAATTTTTACTAAATTCAAGTTTTTATAAAAGAATGTATGTTTTAAGCAAAAGAATGCTTTATGCCAGGAATCTAAAATAAATTAAGATAAGACAAGGTAGGGGTCAAGACATGCAATGCCCTCTATGCACCAGATGTTCTTTTGCACCTATGACGTCGTCTTTATTATTTCCAGTAATAGTTAATGGTGATGTCATAGGTGCAAAAGAACACCTGGTGCCATGCGTTGCATGTCTTGACCCCTATCTTCTCTTTATTTATTTTAGATTCCTTGGGTTTATTGTCACTTGCCCACAAATGATCTAATGCGGTTGTAGTATCACATGTTTTAAAGGTAGAAGTTAAATTAAAAATATACAAATAGTTGCATATCGTACTATATTGGCATTAAAAAAATATTGATACCTTTAAAAATTACGGTTGTGGCTGCCAAGTTGAATAATTATTTTCCAGAGGTAGTTTCCATAGTAGTATGTTGTCCACACTTCGCGCTACATGTGTCTCTAACAATTATAGAGACAATGTCGGCAATGTAGTTCAACTAGTTCACTAAACACTCACTATGTGTAAAGATTAATTCTCGTAGTTATTTTACCGCACAAATTGAAGTACACCCCGATGACGGTTCGGTTCTCTAAGTCAAAATTTATCTGGATCCCCATGTGCATTTATTCAGTACGTTGCTCAGTAAATGTAAATTATTCCTTCGATAAATGGTGTTTCCAATCACACGATTAATCCTGGCTTGTTCAATATATAATACTCCTTCATTTGAGTATGATACACCAGACAGGTTTGAGTACACATTTCTGAAGAAATTGCATGTCTGTCTGGTCTCGAGTGTACTACTTCTAGTTGAGCTCTTACTAAACTGGCAGCTGTGACAGGTATCCATCGTCGACATGTGTAATAGCTTCGTGGGCTTCCTCCCTTCTGTCAAATCTGACAAGCGCAACACCGCATGAGAAGCCCGTTACTTTTTCAACAGAAAGATTTGGTTCTGTTCTATCGTTCCATATCCTCCGAAAAGCATTGACACATCATTTTCGGGGTGAAAATACTGCATGCAGCATAGCCCAGGCGGGAGAGAAGATAGGGCCCGGGCAATGCTGGCGGCGGACAGAACGCACGATACTGCCTGGGAGGTGGCCGCAACAACTACATGGTTATCATACCCCATCCGAGGAAACGCCGGCTTTGGAGAATTCTCTTAAGACAAGAATAGCTACCAAAACGCTACAACCCTCTGGGATTTGGGTCTCCTAACAACGTATATGCAGCCATTTAAAGCGTATCGTGAACACAAACATATAAATATTAGTAGGCCTATGGTTTCCAGTTAGAACTTGAAGAAATTCAAGCTACTTCATATTGATCTTACTGGAAAAAATTATGTATTCGCTGATAGAGGGAACACATTTTGAATAAGTATATTCGGTTACTGTCCGATTATCTAAAATATATACTTCCGCATGTGTAACTCACTCACTCATCGGGGTATCAGAAATTTATCAAGTGTCTGTATGGTAGATTAAGAAAACCTATCAGCGCTGTGGGTTCCTTGGCTTCCAACTAACCGAATCTTTATTATAAAATTGCCAGCTTGATGTTTAGGTTTGCTTATGTAAAAATATAATACTGTTCAAACACAACAATTTTTTTACAATGTTCATCGAAGTAACACATTTAAAATATAAATATCAGATTTACCTCGCTTGAGAATCATTGTACATTACATTATATACATGTGGAGTATGTAATTATCTATATCTATCTCTAATTTTTTTCTTCTTTGTTATTTCCTTGGCAGGTCTCCCAACTGCCCAGTCACAGGAGAGAGAAACTTGAGGATACGTAGGGGACAGTGAAATAGTTTGGAATTGTCGTATAATTCAGCGGCCTATTAAGAACAGCTGTAGAGTGTTTCAAAACTCAAAAATCAAGATATTGTGTCTGCATTTCTCTGCTCTGACATTTTGACCTTCTCCTAATACACAGTACTCATACGCCTAACATTAAAAATCATTTGGCGCTCTGAAAGTGTGTCTGCTAACCCTATGAAAACACAAGATGGCAGAATTCAAACATAAAATGAGCAATTTGATGAAGATGAAGAAGACTCACACTGAATTGGGGCAACTGCGTAAAGCATCGAAATGGTGTTTGCAACAAAAAGATAATGAAAACACGTCAGCCTTGTGGCTTTTAAACTTTCCAAAAGAAAACAAACAGTCATTGATTCTGAAAGTTTTAAAATTGATCATTCTGATAAGCCACCTATAACCAAGTTGGGGCGCAGTTCTCCAAAATGTTACTCGTTCAGGAGTAACAAAATCAAGCGAGAATAAAGCAGATTAGTTAAACATTTTAAAAGAAAGATGTTTTTGTAACCGGCTGCCTAGACCACCTCAAATGGTTGGTTGGAAATGCCACTTTGAAAAGGCAGGGCTCGAAAGAGGTGACAGCTTGATCAAAAGCCGGTCCATCAATCGCCACTGCTTCAGCATCCGGCCAGTCGTACGTCTCGCCTGGTATCAGATCTCAACAGCCAGACGCGATAGAGGGAGAAAGAATGGAGGAAGAGTTGCCAACGGATGCCAAGGAATTTCTCCGAGTACAAAAAAAAGAAAAAATGTAATGCTATACACCGAATACAGTTGGATTAAAGCACCTCCATCGCTAGCCATGCCTCCCGCACCGATAACAGTGACATTGAGCAAAGTGATTCCCTCCCCCACTCCCCCCCAATGCGAGAACTGCTGCCACGCCCCCCAGTCCGGCGCAGGGTCAGCAGCCCCTACACAACGGGTGGCCGGGACTGGTAGGTGGTCAAGCCGCCTATCTCGCCACAACCTTGCCATGGCAACAGCAAAAGCAGCAGCAGAGAATGGCTGCTATGCAACACAGTATAAACCAACAAACGGCAGCGGCTACAGTTGCGTCAATAAGCTCGTACCAGCCTCGTGGGATGGCCTCCACTCCGCAGTATCACTCCTCGCCCCACTGGATGGGTTTGGGCGCACAGACTCAATTTCCTTATCTAGTCAAGGTCACTGGCCGGCCACCTACAATCGGATTCATGGACAAAAAGTGCCAAGGTCAACGATCTTCGGATCTGCAGAATTGGTAGAGTCGTTCGAACGTGCTTAGGCAGAGACGAAGTCTTCATCTTTGTCGACAAAGTTAACAAAAAAGACATCAAAGTTAGATTTTTTGAACTTGATGAAAAAGGAGATGAAGTCTGGTCTGATGATGCTGAATTTAGTGAATTTAGTGCATTTCCAGTATGCCATTGCCTTCAGGACCCCGAGATACAGAAACGTTGACATTAATAGTAATGTATTAGTATATTTTCAACTCCTGAGACCAACAGGTGGGTCAACAAGTACACCTAGGGAGTTTGAATACACCCCAGATCCGAAACGTCGGCAAGCTACGGGAAGCATCACACAGTTGTTTTGCGGACACACCTCCTGGGTCAATGGGCTATTCTCCAACCATGGCGCAGACCTATGATTAAAAAAAACACTCGATAAAAAGTTTGTGGAAAAACCCAAAAAGATAGCGGATCACAGTAAAATAGAAGTCACAGAATAAAATTATGAAACTGTCATCAGATGAGAAATTAAAATCACCAGCAGAGCCACAAATAGGACCTCAAATCGGTCCACAGATTGGTCCGCAACCCAACAGCAACAAGAAAGAGTTCAAAGCAAAATTCGATGTTTTTGCATCATCTGAATCCCAGAGCGTAGTTTCAAACGAATCTCCTGAGCAGAAAATTATGAAACTGTCATCAGATGAGCAATTAAAATCACCAGCAGAGCCACAAATAAGACCTCAAATTGGTCCACAGATTCTTCCGCAACCCAACAGCAACAAGAAAGAGTTCAAAGCAAAACTCGACGTTTTTGCATCATCTGCATCCCAGAGCTTAGCTGCCTCATGAAACGAATTTCCTGAGAAGAAAATTATGAAACAGTCATCAGATGAGCAATTAAAATCACCAGCAGAGCCACAAATAGGACCTCAAATCGGTCCACAGATTGGTCCGCAACCCAACAGCAACAAGAAAGAGTTCAACATGTAAACGACTACTGCTACATTTCTTCACACATTGCTCTGGAGGTGCTAAGGCAGGACGGCGTGCCTTACCAGTTTCACGGTCCCGTCATGTCCCTCACTTACAAAACCGTAAACATTATTACTCGCCGTAAGTGCCTTGTATTTTGTATGAATAAGTAAGATTTCACCCAGAACACGTTTGTGCTTCCACTAAAATAGTCAGTGTCAAGAAGTAAGCTCTACTAAAGATTCTATGATGGTTAAAATTTTCTGATCACTATGTGGTTTTGTGATTATGGAAATATGACCGAGCCAAACGGTCATATTTAAAATACCATGGACGAGTGTGCATTTATATCTTTAGATATTTTTGTTAAGGGTCTTTTGTTATTTGCCATATTTTTGGCGCCCGAACCGGGACACGAGTCCACACCGATGAAGCTCAGAGGAAGTTTTGCAAAAATGGAAGAAGTAAAGGAACCAAAGATTACTGGAGATAAATCCCTGGGTAATAAATACTTTCCGTCATTAGCCTTCCAAAATCTTTTATCGGTCGTCACCACTTCGACTGCTACAACTTCAAACATATCACATTTAAGGCTTCCAATTATAAGTAGCAAACATATGGACTCATCTGAGAAAAACCTCAGCAGAGCAGAGAAGACCAAGTGAAGTGGATAAGCACTCTCAGGGAAATTCAGCTGATGGACGAGTGTCTTCGTAAAGGTTTGGATACAACTGGGAACGTCAACGAACTTAGAGAGCGGCTGTTTGAATATATTTGTACTACCGCTGATGCACCTGATGATGATTTTAATGTCGGTAAAGATGTGATTGAACCACTTGATCTAATTTATGAACCGAAGTTTGTAGAAATCAAGAAGGAAAATCCTGGTAAGATTGATGATTGCACTGGAAACAATTTGGAAATAGTCGATGGAATACAAGAGTACGTGTATTACCAGCCGATGTAGAAGGGAATACTTTGGATCAAACTATAATAGATTTTACACTAATGTACAACAACGAGCCAGAATCCAAAAGGTCACCCATTCTGTACACCGGAGCCAGTCAAAAGACTATCATTAAAGCCGAAATCCAAGATCAGGCGAAAGGAGAGAAAGCACCCGACAGAGTTTCAATTACTACGCTCATCCTGGGGCAAGGTAGATTTGGAAAAGAATCTTCAATAAATAAAACCTATATTAGTCTAAAAAATGACTACAACCTATGCATTAAGCCGAGGCATACAAACTGCTATTGAAACTTCAAGAAGTTAAACTAAAGCAGTGACCAAAAAGAAGTTAGTTGAAGTTTCCAATATCAAATTGTAAGAAAATACCACGATGTCTTTTAGAACGGACTTTAAACTTAATTCCGTCGTACTGCTTATACTAAATATCACGTCCTCAAAATTAAAAGTGTGTAGGTAAGTTTCAAATCAGTAGGGCTAACATTAAAATAGTTCGGTTAAAACATCCTTTTATTATTAAATGTAACTAGTGGAGTGTAGGGGCAAAGGCCCCTAAAAGTCAAAATGGCGAATTCTTCAAAAATAAGTCTCAATGTATCACCTCCTTGCAATATTAGGCCAACTGTATTTTTCTCAAGCTGTAGTGTGAATTTACACATTTACACGTGTGGGTTTTCTAATAAAATATTTCCTTGACCAAACTTTTTGGTGGTATCAAGTCAATAATTTACTAATAATTTCCCCTGCATTAAAATGCAGTAGTCCATTTTGTGGGGGGAAAATTATTGCACTATTATACTACCAAACGTGGTAAAAATTGTTTTAACCTTAAACATGATCATGGTGAGTTTAACTCCAATAAATAAAATAGTTCGATATAACATTAGCCCATTAATACTGTAGACTCCTTCACCCTGGACCCCTGTGCCCCCCATTCCCCCACACTCGCCATGACCCCGTGCTTCCGTTCACCTCTCCTGACCCGTGATTCCTGTACCTTCCATGCCTATGTACCCTCTTGCCCCTCATAACCCAGTGCCATTCATTCTCTCTTGCCCACATGCCCTTAGTTCTTCACCGTGACTCCCGAGCCATCTATGTTCCTCATTCCTCCCCAATGCCCTCCCTGCCCAACCTACTTCCGTGCCACCGACGTCTCTATAGTATGCCCCACCCCTTGTGCCCCCATTCCCATGCCCCCATGCCCCATGCCCACCATTCCTCCTCATGCAACCTATATCCCCATGCCTCCCTAAAATGAGTGCCCCCGAAAACCCTCGTTCCTCCATGCCCCCACACCCAGGTACTCCAGTCCCCACTTGCCCACCGTTCTTCCCCGGAGTCCCCATGCCCTCTATGTCCCCCAAGCCTCCCCGAAAGTCCCCATGTCCATCTGCCCCCCGTGCCTCGTGCCACCGACGCCTCTAGTGCCTATTGTGCCCTCCAACCATCGCTCACCCCCGGGCACCCTATGTTTTCGCGACCCCATGCCCGATGTTGCTCCTCGTGGCAACCGTGACCCCCTTGCCTATCAATCTCTTTTGCCACCGACGCCCCTAATGCTCCTTGTGCCCCATCACCCCCGCCGCCACGTGCCCCAGTGCATCCCCATGCCTCCCCTGAGAGCCCCCTATGCTCCTGCACCCTCCATGCTTTTGTGCCTTCATGCTCACCATTCCTCCTTATGCCCCTATGTTGCCCAAGCCTCCACCGAGCCCCTAATGCCCCCCCGGTCGCCAGTTCCACCGACACCCCTCAAGACCTTCGTGCCTCCATATTCCCGAATTCCCCTGTAATCTCCGTGGTCCCTTGCTGCCCTCCCGCCGCCCCTCCCCGTACCGCCGTGCCACCGACGTCCCTCGTACATTGATTGTAGTCTAATTTGGTCTGTTCATCCATGAAGAAGAACACTGATTGATACATTGTTAGTTTTCGCACACTATCATTTACATAAAAAGCTCCCAGTCTTTATGGATTGTTTTCCTACGACCTACGTAAAGAAAAAAAACAGAGAATGGATAAAACCAAAACAATATTCATTTATTCATTTAATGGGGCGGACCTAATCCCAAGGCGCGTCAGCCGCAAGGGCTTTTTGTGCTCCCCTGATGTAGTTTCAGAGCTCATCCCTGTTTAGAAACTTGATGAACTTCTGTATCCTGCAGACAAGCTCCTCTTGAGGAAGGAAAGTGCCCCTCCGTAGTCCTCCAAGGGCCCTTTCTCTAGCCTCTTCCAGCTCCCCACAGACAAACAGCCCGTGATCTGCAGTTTCTTCTGACTGCCCACACCTCCTGCATACCGGGTCACCATTGTAGAGACCCAAGCGCTGCAGGTGCTTCCTCAAAGAACAATGTCTTGTTATAAGCCCTGTTACCTGTCTGATTTGCCCCCTCTCCAGCTGCAGAATACTGGAGGCAATTTTCCGAGATGGAGAGTGAAGCATGAGCTTACTTACCCTCAATTGAGGAAGTCTGAACCAGACCTTACGATGCTCCTCCCTCGCCCATGACACGACCGCTTGGCACGCATAATCACGAGAGACAGCACAGAAAGGCTCCTGACCAGTAAATTCTGAAGATGAAGCTGCATTGACAAGGGCGTCCGCAGCCTCATTCCCAGGTATCCCTGTATGACCAGGGACCCAGCAGAGCGTCACGCTGTTGCATATACCTAGCGCAGATACTGTGGTTAAGCAGTCCCAGACGATCTTTGACCTGAACTCGCAGGGGCCCAGAACCCTTAGAGCTGCCTGGCTGTCTGAGAAAATGGAAATGCTCCTGTCCCTGACACCTTGCACCAGGTTTACTCTGGCGCACTCCATTATCGCAGCAACCTCCGCTTGGAACACCGTGGGATGCATCCCCATAGGGAAACGAATCCCTACCCCCGCTTGCACCCCATGTACACCAGCTCCTGTTCCTCCTCTTACCTTGGACCCATCTGTGAACCATTCCAGATCCGCAGGTGGAAGAGGATTTCCTCCAGACAGCCAATCCTCCCTCGCTGGAAGGAGGACCCTGAATGACTTACCGAAGGCATATTTTACCGACATGTAGTTCGATGGCATGTCCAAAACATTCCCCTGTACAGTCAGAATGACCCGAGAGTGACCCCGGAGTTCTCCAGTGTCTATCCAAAGATTCTCACATTTGAGTCGATGAGCAGCTTTCCTTGCCGTGGTCTCAAAGAAAAGATCGATTGGCAACAAGTTGAGAAGACAGTCCAGGGAAGCCCCAGGCCTGGAACTCAGGGCTACCGTGATGAGAAGACAGGCGAGTCTTTGAACTCCCGCCAATCCCATCACCACCACACCCGAATCCATCTTGGGCCACCATACAAGCGAACCGTAGGTAATGGCAGGTCTGACCACAGAGACGTAAAGCCAGTGCATCAGTTTTGGCTTCACTCCCCATGTCCCTCCCACCAATCGCCTGCATGCCATAAGTGACCACTTACCTCGGTCTATTGCCTTTTGGAGTTGTGGTCCCCAGTGAAGCGTCCGGTCCAGAGTTACCCCCAGATACGTCACCTGATTCTGCAATTCTATATTGGAGCCTTGCAGTACTAAGGGGTCGATTCCTCTCAGGTTCCTCCTCCTCGTAAAAATAACCACCACAATCTTTGAAAGATTGATTGAGAGACCTACCTCTTCACACCAACGTCCAACAGACCTCAGAGCCCCATTCATGAGATAACTGACTGTGTCGTTGAACCTACCTGACACCAGAACCACTATGTCATCATCGTATCCCTGTGCGTATACACTGCTTTCATTGAGAGTTCTGATGAGATCGTCTACCACAAGATTCCAGAGGAGTGGAGACAAGACCCCACCCTGGGGAAAACCTCGAGTTGTTCTTGCCACTATCTCCTCGTTATTGAGTGATAGTTTTACGTTTCTATTTCTCAAGAGGGCTTCGATCCATCCCCTTGCAACCTCGTGGAAACCATGAGCTGTGGCTGCACTGATGACAGCCTGAGTCTCAGTGATGTCAAAGGCACCTTGAATGTCTAGAAAGACCCCAAGTGCAACTTCCTTACACTCTAGCGACTTTTCAATCCTACTTACCAGCTGATGTAGGGCAGACTCACATGATCTTCCTAGTAAGTAGGCGTGTTGGTGTTCGTGGAGCGGGTGAGCCCTAAGCGCAGTTTCCCCCACATACCTTGACACCAGTTTCTCCAGAGTCTTCAGCAGAAAAGAAGACAGTGAAATTGGGCGGAAGGACTTCGGATCCGTATACCTAGCCTTACCAGGTTTTGGAATGAATACTATCCGAGAGCTGCTCCAGACTGCTGGAATATGTCCCAGGGCCAAACTGGCCCTAAACAATACCGCCAGAACTGGAAGCAAAAACTCTAATCCCTTTTGAAGAAAGACGGGCCTCACCTGATCAGGTCCCGGTGACTTGTAGGGGTTTAGAGTGTTGGCTGCCCAGCGTATCCGACTGTGAGTAACGATGCGACCCGCCACCCTCCATCGAGTGAAGTGGGCCCGCCGTACATTCGCACTCACCTCATCAGTTGGCTGGGTGATTATACTCCCTGGAAAGTGTGTGCTTGTCATGATTTCAAGCACATCCCTGGGATTATGAACCATGATATCATCCGGACCCTCAAGGGATCCAAGACATCTGAGGGCCTTTTTTCGATAAGATCTGTGTCTCACAGACGCCTTCGAGATCACTGCAGAAGTTTCTCCAAGAGAGCCTCTTTGCTCTCCTGACTGCAATTTTGTACTGGGTGAGCAATCTGTGATAAGCGTCCCAGCAGTTACTTAGTTTCGCCCGTTTGAATAGAGCCCTTACCCTTTTAATTAGGCTTCCAAGTTCCGAATTTCACCACCCTGACTTACCCTGCCGTCCCGCCGACAGTGAACAGCAGTCCTCGAATGAGGACACAATGTCCCCGCGCAGGTGATCCGCAGCCAAGTCAAGATGATTTGTGTCTCTGACGCAGGAGTACAGAGGACCAGTATCCTCTATTCTCTTATGCAGAACAGTCTTGTATTTCGCCCAGTCCGTCCTTTTGGGATTTCTGAACGTGTTCTTTTCAGGTGAAAAGTTTCCTACCATAAATTTTATGTGTCTGTGATCAGAGAGAGATGGCTCCTGAGACACATGGCAATCGGCGATCTCAGCCCTCATCCCCTCTGTATACAATGTGAGGTCAATTACCGATTGTCCGACTCGACTGACAAAGGTCGGTCCCGACCCCATATTGGCGATCATGAGTCCATTAGAGACTAGATAATCTAACAGTATATTACCTTTATTATCGATCTTCCTGCAGCCCCATGCCGTGTTGTGTGCGTTGGTGTCACATCCCAGCAAGAGGTCGGTACCAGAACCTATCGCATGATCGATCAGCCTCCGGACTTCCTCCTGCGGGGGTTGTGTGATGTCCATTGGCATGTACACAGAGGCCAATAGTAGGTGTCTTCCAGAAGACTGGCACGTAGTCCTAACCGTAGTGACGTCCCTGAAACAGAATTCCAGAACCGGCACGCACTTGATCCCGTTACAGGCCCAAATGCAGGTTCTGGGGTTATTGACATGACCAGAAATAGTCCGCTCTCTTGGGGCCCCCAAGCCTGAAATCATGTTGTTCCCGACCCAGTGTTCCTGGATCAGTACAAAGTCGACCATCCCTCTGGAGATGGTCTCGCATAGTACCGCCGTAGCGGCTTTACTATGCTGGATGTTCGCCTGGAGGACCCGGATCATCAGGGGGGGGGGCCCAGAGAGAACCCTGAGGTGCACCCTGTTCAGACCCAGGAAGATCCAGCCTTGGTCCCTCAGTATCTTAGCCGAACCGCCGTCAACCGCAAGCACGAGAGTCTGGCTATCCTCCTCTCTCCTGCAGCTGATGACCCGCCAATCCACCGTAGAGACTCCTGGATTTTGCCTGCTGACACAGTCAAAAATTTCCTTTGGCTCCTTCTTGGCAAGAATCCAATCGGTCCGAAGGAGAACCTTGGTGACACGTAGGAGATCCTTGTAATCCCCCACAATGACACCAGGCCCCCCCTCCCCGATCGGACCCAAACCAGGAACCACTTCAAGAAGCTAGGCCCGGGTTACCTCGCTACCACAAGTGATAACAAGAGCACCCTTCTTTGGATACGTCCTCAGGATCTGCTGCGGAGTGGTGGCTGAAATCCTCTTCTCGAACAACATCTCCTGCAGAGTCCTCAACTGCTCCTCAGTGAACCTGGAATCAGGATAATCATCGGGAGCAATTGCCATTTTCCAGCTGGTGAGCTGGTCCTTGAAAGTCAGCTGATTGTGTGCAGGGGCTGCAGCTCCTGACGCCCCCGGCGGCACATCCCATCTCCTGGGTCGCTTTGGGGTCTGTCGCTGCTGCTGCCTCTCCTGCTCTGCAACAACCAGATTAGTGTTCCGTCACAAGGGAGAGATACCAGAGCCCTGCTGGTCTTGTGCAGGGCTGGGAGTCGAATCCTCCCTCTTCCTTTTCGCGCGTTTCGCGTGTTTCTTGGGAAGACCTTTTGTCTTTCGCCACTCATTGTAGGGCAGCCACGTGCCCTCAGCCTCCTTCCTAGCCTTGATCAGCTTCCTAGCTTCGCTTTTCCGCTGCCTAGACTTGAAGGAGTCCTGCTTGTCATCGGTTCCTGGAACAGATGTATTAGTTTCCTGGACCTCCATGCCGAGGTCGTGCGTTACCGCTTCCTCAGCTCGGGGATCCAGGGTACGTTTGTCGACACTGAAGCTCGAGGGGGGTGCACCGTCCGAAACGGATCGGTGTGCCCACTCGAGCATGTCGAGAGAACTCTGGTCGGTGGGGGCGGTCTCATCAAGGGAACTCCCGACCGAAGTTTCCGCTCCCTCAGCTGTGTGCCCCCCACTAAAACGAAGTTTCGAGACGTCAAAACCAGCAAATAAGTTGCCCTCCCCAGAATCCACGGGCTTGCCCTCCACAAGGGAGGGGTGGGATTAACGAAGAGGCGTTGACCCACCTGGGGTAGATTCCTTTTTTTTTTATTTCTACCATTGTTGTTGAAGTCTGAAACAGACGTGGTTAGCAGTGTGACGACCGTTCCGTGCTCCTTGCACTCCGCCCGTCAGTAGAACCGCAGAACCGCTGCACACATACCAGAACTGGGTTGGCAGTGTAGCAGCCGTACCGCGACCCTCTCGCTCCGCCTGCCGCTGAAGTGGGCGCTGAGCCGTTCCGATGTGCTTCACCTCCGCCCCAGGTCCTTACCAGAGTCGCTGCTCCCAGACTCCGGGGCTGTTTATCGACCGCCAAGTCTAGATCAACCGCCTTTAGCTAGGGCAGTGGCACCCCATGCAGGCTGTGATACCCATCACAGTGCAGTTGCCCGAAGCAACTGACTCACAGCGGTTTTGGGGAAAGGTCCGCCGCCCCTCTGATGAGAGCCGACCCCCGATCCCCCTGAGGGGCTTGCGCTTACCTCTCGCCACCATAACAATATATTCCTCGTACGAAGATTATCCAATGTTAGTAGTTTACATATAATGATTCAGCCGAAAATTAATAAACCCTCAACAAAACGATTGAACTCTTCAACTCTATCTATAGATAGCCAATATAAGGCAGTATCGTAATAACTAAACGACATTCACTGAGTAAAGACAATTAAATTAAATTAAAGACAATTGAGTAAAGTAATCCACAGAACTTCATTTTATAAGAAACATATAATTTACAATGGAAGAAAAATACTCAACAAATTACCACAACAATTAAAAAATTTATTTTTCAACGATTTCTACAACTTCAAATCCAAATTCAAGTCCTACCTTATCGATAAAACGTTTTATAAAATCGAAGAATATTTTGAAGAAGAGTAAATACCAGTCATTAATGTGAAAAATTAAATTAATGTATGAATGTAAGATTTTGAATAGATAAAGGAAGATATAAAGAAGTAATTAAAAACATGAAATCAAGACAGAACAATCAAGATAACACAAATGAAACAATAAATTATTTTTAGAAATCTTAGTTTAGAAAATTGTAATGCTGATGCAATCTATTGTTAAAGCAATAAAACATTATTATTATTATTATTATTATTAACCATTATATCAACCATGCCACGTCTAAGATAATTTTAACTTATTATTTTTTATTTTTTATGCTGAATATACCAGTTATTCTACTCCTATTTCCTTAATGACATAAAAGGGGTCACGAAGATGAAATCTCCTGTGGATCCGTAATCCGTTCATGTCTATTAGTGTTCTCCTCTTTTTATAGTGCATTTCCAATTTAAAAAGATATAACTATGCGGTTACCTTAACTTAAAATATCTGCTCAATAACCAGCTGAGTCTATAATAAATCACTGGAACATCTGCTTAAACACACATGTAGATCTAAAAATCTTCTTTGCATTAGATTAACATTGTAAGTTCAAGGTCCAATG
Organism: Neoaliturus tenellus; assembly: GCA_030545055.2. NCBI lineage: Eukaryota > Metazoa > Arthropoda > Insecta > Hemiptera > Cicadellidae > Neoaliturus > Neoaliturus tenellus. The sequence continues at coordinate 13,400,691 of CM061531.1, read as the reverse complement.
GGGCGAAGCCCAGGTAACTTTTGATGATTCTGGTATTTTTCCTTGCGTCCTTGGCCCTCAAGCTTTAAAATGAGCCATCATACGTTACCCTATCTTTCTTCTAACTCGAGATATTTTGTGGGGACCGATTCGCTTACGGAATTATATATATATATATATTAGCATGTTCTAACTAAATATTTTATCATTTTAATTGTACATTTTATGACATTACACGATTGTAAAAAAAACATTGTTACATTGTTCCCGTAGAAACTAACCTTTCTTCTCTTGCTTTATATTCCTCACTATATACGAGTTTTAACAGGCAATTAAACTTTAAATTTAACACCTGGGTTTTCTAATCAAAACTTTTAAATCCAAAGTTGGTTTGATTCGGTAAATGACCAAAGTATCAGAAAATAACTAATTCAAAACCTAAAACTTGAAACCTTTTTCTTAAATAATGTAGTGTTTAACCAACATAAATTTCTTCACATTATTAGGTTTTTTTTAGGACAAAACAATTTCTTATAAAACTATCAAAATCACCGAGTTTCATTTGTTTAAGTTTAAAACACATTTTCTCCTGCTTTCGCCAAGTACTTAATGACAATTTTAAATGGATGTTTTTATTTCATTTACATGTAACACAATTTAGTGTGCAATGTTTCATGGTTTATCTAGCTCCTGAAAAGACTGTTTTGACTTATGAGAAAACTAAGGTTTTATTCGATTTCAATCGTGCACAAATTAAACTTCAACAACCTGAAAAAGACTAGTTTTAGAAAATGTTTCTAATTTTTAAATCTTCAAGGGGTCATAATAAAAAATAGTACTCATGGGTTCTGTTTTTAATATGTGTGATAAAATTATGAAATGTGATGAAAATTAATTTTTAAACTCGTTTTTGTTCATTCATGAATGTTTTATAAAGAAAAAAACAAAGATTCACTACACATAGCTAAGTTCAATACCATTCAGATAAAATTGTGCGTAAAGATAATATTTTACACATTAACGTCCGAATTGTTTCAAATCATTGTTATTTTTCGAATTTTACCTAAACATAACATTCCAATCAATTTAATTTTCTACCTTACGTTATCCATATTGTACCTTACTTTCCAGCATTCTATTGTACCATTGACAGATTGAACGAATATTTTATTGAATACATTACCTCTCTAATTATCAAGATGACGACGTATTGATAGTTTCCCACTAACGAGAATCGGGATACCAATTAGTTAATCTAATGAACTTTTATAATTTTACCAAATATAACCTTAATTAAAGCTGAAACAGAAGTGTGTTTAATAAGTAAATTTCTATCGAAGTGAATATTTATGGGAAATGGCAATGTTCAAAAGTTGGGAGAACCGTGTCTGACTACTGGGTGTTCGGTAGTTTGTAGACATTTACAATAGTAGTCTCATAAACCTTAACAGCAACAACAAATATGCTGTTGCCACAACTTTTGTGTGGGAGACTGATACGTCGTCTATGTCATGTCTAACGTACGTCGCCACTCCATAGACCATGTGACCTATTTCTTTCACAAGCTTATATCCTGAGATGTTGCCCCTCTCACTGTTTTCTAAGTCTTCTGCATGTGTTTCTTGCAGTGCGAGGACATCGACCTCATTTTCCAGCAGCACCTTGCTGAGGCAGTCACTTTTAGATTTGCTCAGACCAAAATTTCTAAATTGGCCCTGGAAAGGGCCGTTTGCATTTTTTTCTGGCAGCTGGCATAGCTGAGAGATCACCGTGCGTGATAGTTCAGCTGCCAAAATTGTTGTTTGTTTAGCACCAAACGGGGAGTACGTGCAACTTTAATGTGCTGCGGACACGAACAACATCACCCCCCCCCCCGTTAGCATACATAAAAACTGTGATACACCATTAAAGAACTTTATTAATTTCATTTATTATTATTATCCCAACTAATTGCCACTCTCAGACTTTATTTCCTTGCCTCTGGCAATTTAGTAATGAAAATAATTGTGAATATTTATTATCTGTAACCTGAAATCCTTTCAGTGGTATCTAAATGCTTTTCTCTCTATATTTTTATGAACTTTTCTCTTAAACTTTATATTTGTAAAATATGTTTAATTTACATATTTTAAGATAACACAATGGACGTACAGTTCTTTAGTTTTATTTTGGCTTTCAGTATTTTCTTCACGGATGTAAAATGATTCATTTGTAATTATTTGGTTTGAGAACTAGTAATAACAAGTTGTATTTGAAGGATAGAAGAAAGATATTTATTTTCTAAGCTCTCGGGACAAGATTTTGGATTACACTTCAATCCCACTAATCCACCAATGTCTCAGGAAATCCCTTGTTATGACCAATACCATTCAATACTCTTTCCCTGGAACAAGTTTAATTAATTTCTTACACTTATGATAAAAAAAAATAATGTGAAAAAAGTTAATGTTTTGTATTGGATAACATGTGTAAAATAATATATACATACATATAACAGTTATCAAATTAAATAATTGCTGAAGGGAACTGTTTAAAGAAGTTGTTCACGTAATTGGTGTTTTATTTTTAAAACATTTTATGTATCTGTTTTTAGATTTTTATTGTTTTTTACAAACAGTTGCGTACCTTATATTTGTCTTACATTCAAAGACACCTATCCTATAAGCTTTCAAGGTTGTGTTAGGTGGGATTTAGCAACATTACTTTATGAGAGAAATTGAGGGAATCCAAACTAAAAACCTTTATCACTTCAATAGTCTGGAATCATAAAAAAAAGAAGAAAAACTTGTAGCTTCGACATCAATTAAAGCATTTTTGTATGTTACATAATATTTTAAAGGAATATTACTTGATTTTTTTAATATTATTTTATTTTAGGTTTAGTGCAAAAAGCAATAAAACATATAATTATTTATCCGATATGGAGCTTACACAACTCCTGTAAATTCGTAAACGCAGTTTTTATTTGTAATGTATTTATTATTTTATTGTAATTTTTTTAACTTAACATAATATATTCTTATTTATTGGTTTTATTATAAGTATGTCTGTAGTATATTTTTAAAACCACACAATTCATTTAATTTGTTTGGAAGTGTATCCTGGGTCCGCAGCACGATTATTAAAATTTCCCATGAATTAATTATGAACCCTCGACGCAAGCTAAATAATTAAAACATATTTTTATCAATATGATTTTCCCAGTATTTAACTCGTGCAACGATTAAGTTTTGTCTTTTTTTGGCAAATGAGCCATTGAATGAGCTTGACACCGAGAGAGCAAGCCATACAAAGTAATCCCGAAGGCGAGTAAGGGAAACTGCACTTTTTTTTCAAAATAAAACCAACTTCCATATAAATTTCCGTATCACTACTTAACTACTAAACTGGTTTATTATGAAATTTCCAAAACCATGATTCCACCATCTTTACAGGCTTGGTTACGCACCAAAATAACAAACAATGGTTAAATTATAAGTTCGTTTGTTTTTTAATGAATATTTTGTTTGTTTCAGATCTCAGAAAGGGCATAATACCCAATTCGGTGAGTACTTTGCTGTATTATTAAAAAAAAGTACTATTTATCCAATATGAATTAAACAACAAACATATAACGTGGTTCTTATTTATTTTACAGCTCATTAAGAAAAGAAATGGTTATTTTTTTAATTTCTAATTAATATTACAAACAAACCATTCTTTATCAAAGTAACATCTTAGTCAATCCATACTCTTATCCAAGTATACATTATACCTATTTTAAAGTAAAATATTACATGTTATTAATTTTATATATTAATTAAATCCATTTTAAGAGTAACATTAGTTATTATTATTATTTTTATATTTATTATTTTTTAATTTTTTTATTTTATTTTTTTTTTAGTTCATTTTATATACACTGAATAAAAGCTTTTATCGCTAAAATAGACGATAAAGAAGACTTTTGAAAGGCGTTAACCGTGGTCGTTGGACGTTAACATTGGCCACCATATTACAGTAGAAAGCCGAAGGCGATGTGAAAAGGTGAAATAGCTCGAGAATAATATGTAAAACCTGTAACATTTTACAAACAATTTAACTCATTTTCAACGCATGGATAGGTCACCACCATCCTCTACCATATTTTCCATAACGAAGGTTTTTTGGTATCAGTTTTTTCATTAATTGTGGAAATTATTATCTGATAACTGAAAAGTTGACAATTTAGGTAAGTTTTTTATACCTAGGATGTAAATCATTCAGCACAAACAGTTGTAAATGAAGTTTGCAGCAAAACAAATAAATTGTCTTCAGATTTATACTACTCAGATTATCTAAAAAATGAGTTATTTTCACTATCTGAGGCAAAATGGTAAAAAATTTATAAATATACTATCTTTTTTATGAAATGGAAACCGAACAAATGAATTACTTTTAGTTTAAGAATTACATAAATTACACTTGAGGAAATAGCTGAAATGTCACAAAAGACAATAAGTTTTAGAATTAATTGGTGATGAATTTAATCAGATAATAGTAATTCATTTCATCTTATTACTTTTTAAATTAATACAATCTTATATTCATAAATTTTCATATGATAACTGGCAGATGAGCGAGATATTGTTTATCATACTGCTTACAAGAAAACCTAAATTTATAGCAATGAATATTAAAACATCTCTAGTAAAACTATGAAAAATAATAAATACATAAATATCCTACAATGTAGCATAAGCCTTAAAGGCATTATTTTAACAATTTCAATGTGGAACTAGAAAAAGAACTCGTATGTGAGACATATCACCCTGACACAGGCAATAAAACGGGTTTTGTTAAACTAAATTTATACAAAGACTTTTTTAATAGACTAGACTTGTTGGTAAAGCATTTTTTATATCATTTAATATCTATGCTGTCTACACAAGTCCTTTAAACTTAAACATAATTGTTGATTCTGAATGACATTTACACTTTTCGGATTCCCACAACAAGATCAAGATGAGAGTTTACTTGGCAAATACAGTATAAGGTAAACTTTCATACAGGTTTACATTGCAATTTCCTTCAGCGAGAAGGTTGGTGGGTTTTAAAAGGCATTTTTTTAAGTAATTACGTAACACCGGAAATAATTTATACTTAGTGACTGTTAGGAGTTTTCATCACAATCCAACAAAAAACCTCGAATTTTTATTGAGAATAATATATTAATTTAATTATAAACAATGATTACCTGGTACCTCCCCTGTTTTCCATAGACCACCGGTTGTCATAAAACCCCAAATTTATTATTCTTATTTTAACTCCATCATCTAATGTTGTTATTTAGGTGAAAAGGATATGTAATGGTAGCCGAAAAATATGCATTGAATTGTGGATATTGTGTGAAGTGTGTGAATTGTGGAATCAACTTGTTTTTAATACGTGGAGGAATATATTCCTCCACGAAAATTATATCCATGTTCATAATTTTCAACTACCTTCTGAGTCATTTGGAAGTTATCTAGTTCCTGCATATATTGATAAGTGTGCAGTTTAAGTGCTACCTTGGGAGGTAAGCGGCTCAGCGTGAACCTGTGTGCTCAGACGCTCTTAATAATGCAGACACAGGCTTAAGGAAACTCGGAGCAGTAAAGAGATAAGAAATGTTTTACAACGCGGAGATTTAGGAATTCTATTTATAAATTAATGCTGTATGATTAGTTAAAAATCGTACACATAAAAATCCCTACAAACATAATATTTGTTTATATTGGCATATAACCATATCAAAACACTGGAATATTTTATGCTAAAAGGTGCAATTGAATTATTTCTCATTGTTATAAATTTCTATTAGGAGATGCTGGGACAGTAATACGTTCTCCTCTAAAAATGAATATGTAAACCAATTAATAACTGTTATTTTCAAAGATAATTCATTTTATAATCATGCTAATCACAGGCGGAACTTAAGGTGATATAGAATTTATTAGGTTGATTAATTTATAAACCAAAATTGAAAAAAAAATAAAACAACATCCATCATGACTATGCTGATTTATTTATCGTGGCTTAAATGATTTATTTGTTATAGGAAATGATAGTAATAATACAAATTAATTCATATAATTTTCGATTAGGAGAAACCCGTTTTAGTACTGTTACTAAGAGTGGAAAGTATTAAGAACCAACAATTGATTCGTCTGTTGTGCGTAATGTAACATATAAACAGACGCCTCGATAACTGTAACGGTTATTTGTAATTTAAAATGTAAATGCAGTTTCCCCTCACGCTTTTAGATTTCATGAGCTACAAACGCTACAATGTAAGGAATGAGAGGACTTTTTTCAATTATTGAAGTGAAAATTAACAAGATTATGACGTTATAAAACTAATTGGTAGGGTTTCCCGTCCTAAAATTTAAATAAATATACGTGCGAAAAGTTTCTGGTACTTTGTTATTATGTAACTGTATTTACGGAAGTAGACTTCTCAAATCCACATGTTTTAAATTAAAATTGTTATCAGATTCTATTATGACACACCCTGTGTCGTTCTAATTTTTTTGGCTGGTTTACAATTTTGAAAAGCCACTTAATGAAGTCATGACCATATTGATAAATTCTTTACTCACAGCCCTCATGAGAAGGTTAAGAAAAGTTTTCAGCTACAATTCGTTATTCATATACTTCACACTACATCCCGTTATAATTTTTTAAAATACTGCCATCCTATTAAACATATATAGTCAAGGGTATGGTAGTGTATATGTATTTTTTACGTATTAAAATGATTTTTTCCTCAGAGAAGATAGGAAAGTTAGTTATTAAAGTATACCAGGGTTATATTCTATCAATTTGGTTATTTTGGAAGATAAATATGCCAGACTTTAATTAAAATTAATATATGTAAACAAATATAATAAAGATCAATTAAAATGAAAGCTGTACGATCTCTGTGGCTATAAAATTAATATTGTAAATATAAAAAATAATATTCTATATTAATATTGATATCTTAGATTGAAGCAAAGTTGTTTACCGAGTAAAGCTCTGTTATAGTCTTTTTCTGTCTATCGTTATTTAAAATTCTATACGTCTGATGGCAGAGGAAAGAGTGGAACTAGGGCAATGACTACTCCTAGACGAGGAGTTGTAGTAATTGGTTGTTTACATAGAACTTTTTGCTTTAAGCGTTTTAAAACAGTACATTAATTAGTAGATTTAGCACGAATGTCAAGCAGGAGATTATTTTATTGGATTCAAGCTGCATACTTACCAGGATTTATTCAATTTATTACGTTATTTTCTTACAACTCTGTTCCTAAAATATAACAAAGGTATTTAAATTAACCTAAGAGCACAAGTTTGGTTGGTAAGTTTTCAAATCGTTGACAGCTGAAAAAGCCAAATTTGAGTTAAATAGTACACCTCTTAATTAGGTAGAGTTTGGTTATCAATGTTTGATATTTCGTACACTTTTGTCTCCAAATGTTTTGATTTTTTTCATCCGTACAAGAATTTTAACCAACCATACAAATAATCTTCATGCATAAACTAATTCGGGCATATATTTTATATATTAAATGTTTAATCAACAATAAATAGCCTTTGTGGATATTTTATGAAATCAGTGAGATATTTTTAGTCCCCCTCAAATTTATTTGATGTAGCCTATCGTTTTGAGTTTTAAAATCTGTTTCTAACGGTTATAACGATTTCAAATTTCACAAATATTACTCTCTGTGACGTTGAAAAGTAACTCAATTTTCCTTAGTAATATTTGTTAAATTTTCAAAATTTCGAGGTATGAGGGCTCTAATATAACTATTCAACTAAACACATGTCAAGTTCAAAAAAAATCTGTTGAAAAACGGCGTCCGAAACAGGGGAATAAAATACCATGTTTTAGCATAAAAGCCGTATGGTTAACATTGCCGACTGCGCAACAATGGGCTAGCAGCCTACAATAAAAGCACAAATTAAGCTTTGGGGTAATTTTTAAGGTAGTAAATAAAATATATTAAGGGCAATTCTTCCCCTTGTTTAGAGTAAAACTATAGTTACGAGGTGGCTAGACTGCTGCTGGCAGTTAAGTAACATCTGAACTAGAAGTAGTACACAGGAGACCAGTCATGTAATTCCTTCAGAAGTGTGTGACCATGACTGTCTTATGTATCGGACTACAAACATATGTAAAATGATCTAATGCGGTTGCTGTATCACATGTTTTAATGATGGAAGTTAAATAAAAAATTTACAAATAATTGCATATCGTCCTATTTTGGAATTAAAAAAATATTGATACCTTTAATTGCTGTTGTGGCTGCCAAGTTAAATAATTATTTACCAGTGGTTAGTTTCCATAGTACAGTAGTATATTGTCCACCTATCACGTCACATGTATTTCTAACAATTATAGAGACAATGTCGGCAACGTAGCTCAACTAGTTCACTTAACACTCACTAGGTGTAAAATTTGATCCTCGTAGTTATTTTTCCGTGCAAATTTAACTACACCCCAGTGGGGTGCGGTTTCCATTATGGCAAATTTCAAAGCCTGCATGCACTTTAATGTTCCGCATTGTTAGAAATTGTGTGCAATAAGTATTACAAATGGTGTGTTTACTAAGTTATAGTGGTTTGTTCAACTATTGCACACGAATATTGCTGATAGGCTTGAGCTCACATTTCTGATGGAATTACATGTCTTGTCTTGAGTGTACTTCTTTTACTTCAGCTATACCTAAGCTGGCAGCTGTTGTGACAGGTATCCATCGTCGAGATTTCTAATAGCTTCATGACCTTCCTCCTTTCTGTGAAGTCTCACAAGCGCAACACCACCCGTTACTTTTCCAACAGAAAGTTTTGGTTCTGTACTATCGTTACGTATCCTCTGATAAGCATTTTAAGATCATATCGGGGTGACAACACTGCATGCAGCATAGCCGAGGTGGGAGAGGAGATAGCGCCCGGGCCATGCTAGCGGCGGACAGAACGCACTGGACTGCCTGGGAGGTGGCCGCAACAACAACCACCTAGTCTCATACCCCATCCGAGCAAACGCCGGCTTTGGAGCGTTGAGACAAGGAAACCTACAACAGCGCTACAACCGTATGGGATTTGGGCCTCCTAACCAAACAAACATATAGATATCAGTATGTTTCCGGTTTGAATTTGAAGTAATTTAAGCTAATTCATGTTGTTCTTGCTGGAAACAAATACTGTATTCGCTGAAAGTGGGAACACGTCTTGACTAAGTATATTTTGTTAATATTGACACATTATCTTGTTATATACAGGGTGATTCAGACCACCCGTCCACTATTTATAGCAGGAGAACGGTTTGAGATAAAATCATGAAATAAAGTTTTTTCCCACTAAATCGCATATGGGCTTTCCAATAAAAATATTTTCATCAATGCCAGTATACAGGGTGTTCCAAAACTGGAGGTCACGGGTTCGAATCTCAAAATTTTCTTAAATAAACATGCAGATTTTTTTACATAACTTTAAACGTATTAGTCAAAGGAGCATTTTCGTGAAAACAGAATGAATTTATCTTTTTCCGTTTCAAAATGGCGGCCATTTTTGTAAGAAAAATCAACATTTACGGAATACCCTGTAATTCTTTTATTATTTGTCATAAATGTCTCCTGATTCAATATCCTTATTTGAAATGAGCTAAGCTTTACAATGATATGTCACAAGACCACATTTATTAAAAAACTAAAAATTCCAAAATTTTATAATTTTGAAAATTTTAACTTAGACAAAACTCAAAAATTCTAAACGTAAACATATGTCATATTGTATATCATCTTAAAGCTCTCATTGAACTGAGCAACTTTGTAATTTACACTATTACCGTATCTCTTGTGGTTTTGTAGTAATAACGTGAAAATGTCATTTTCCCATATGATTTGCATGTTAATTATTCAGGGCTTTATAGTATGGAAGTCCTCCTTTGATTGTTGCCATAACATTGAATTAACATGCAGGTTATATGGAAAAAATGCATTTTCACGTTATTACTACAAAACCACAAGAGATACTTTAATAGTGTAAATTACAAAGTTGCTCAGTTCAATGAGAGCTTTAAGATGATATACAATATGACATATGTTTACATTTAGAATTTTTGAGTTTTGTCTAAGTTAAAATTTTCAAAATTATAAAATTTGGATTTTTTAGTTTTTTTATAAATGTGGTCTTGTGACATATCATTGTAAAGCTTAGCTCATTTCAAATAAGAATATTGAATCAGGAGTCATTTATGACAAATAATAAAAGAATTACAGGGTATTCCGTAAATGTTGATTTTTCTTACAAAAATGGCCGCCATTTTGAAACGGAAAAAGATAAATTCATTCTGTTTTCACTAAAATGCTCCTTTGACTAATACGTTTAAAGTTATGTAAAAAAATCTGCATGTTTATTTAAGAAAATTTTGAGATTCGAACCCGTGACCTCCAGTTTTGGAACACCCTGTATACTGGCATTGATGAAAATATTTTTATTGGAAAGCCCATATGCGATTTAGTGGGAAAAAACTTTATTTCATGATTTTATCTCAAACCGTTCTCCTGCTATAAATAGTGGACGGGTGGTCTGAATCACCCTGTATATAGCAGTGTCTTTTTTACCATCCTAAGGTATTTTGAACAGAGTTCTTTTCTTAAAATCCTTACCGTTTTACGCAAGATTAAATCCAATCTTTTATCCTGGCTTTTGAACATTATAAGTTGTGTCATAGTTTACAACACAAACTCATTAAAAAGAAAGAGTGTTTAAAATCTGAACCCACCTTTATTTGTTTTGTTGCATAGGCAGAATTTGCTGCAACTTTATACTTAAAGCCCTACACTTGTCGGCACCAGTTGTGTCAGAGTTTATTGCATTTTTTGTTTTTTCGTTGGCTTGGTGTAAAACATTAGTCTACAAATAGTATTTTATGTATTAAAATTAAGGGACTTTATTGTAGTCTCTTAGCTCCGCGAGCATAACCCAGGCGCTATCTATGGGGTAAATGAGTGGGGAACAGCAGCAAAGACTCACTTGGGTACAATAATTAATATTCAAAAATATTAAAAATACTAGGCCCATATAACATCGAAGGGAACTTGGTTGAAAGTAGATAAAGTATTGGTTGGCAGCTTACTGCAAAAGGAATATATACAATATGTGTGTTAAAAACTATGGAGGAATCAGCCACAAAAACAAACAAGAAGGCCATTCAACACAAGGAACATGAGAAAATATACAACACCGATACCTAATACTGTCTATGGACAAAGGCTGCCAGAATTCATTGTTCCTCATTATATAATAGGTTGCCTAGATAATGCTCCCAGTATTGGGGTTTTTATAAAGGCTTTAGTAAACTGGTTAACACATCCTGGGCTGGAGTTATCTGTTTATTTATACTAAACATATTATTCACATCCACAGAACTAGCCTATGGCTAAGGCCTAATCCGAGCTCTTAACATTTGACACGCCAATAACACCTTAACGCACAAAAACATAACACTTCTTTAACCCATTTATAAACCTCACATCCAATAAACACTTTTTCGCATAAATTCACATAACCTACTTTAAACAACTAAACACAAAGCACAAACAAACGAACATAGCCTCAAACCTTTCAAGGCATGTTTCATCCATTGTTTACACACACGAGAGCATCAAAGAACACAAAACCAAAAGCCCAAGACCTCTGAACTGTTTGTGTAACTTGTAAATGTATTTATATTTCAATGTAGTGTAGTTAGTCGTTGTTGTTTTTATTACTTTCTCCCCCTATACCATAGTATATGGAGAAAGTATTGTTTTCGTAAAACACTCCCCATTAGTTTGATGATGTATATATCCATTTTGGAGCCCCCTTTCCCCCTATAAATGTATATATTGAGAAAGTATTGGTTTCGCCAAAATTTTAAAATTTGAGTTGTTGGTAAATTTATCCGTTTTGGTGCCCTCTGAGTCCAAAAAAGTGGTTTTCGAGTGATGTCTGTGTGTGTGTGTGTCTGTGTGTGTGTCTGGATGTATACAGAGCTACAGAATGCCCCAATGGTCCGATTTTGGTGAAATTTGGTACGTAGGTCAAAACCCATGATAATTCCAGGCGTTTTTTTCATTTTTTTGAATTTTTGATTTTTAAGGGTGTTTTGCCCCCAAAACCCTCAAAAATCGTGAAAAATCCAAATTTCTCAAAAACGGCTCTAACGATTTTGATTAAAATTTTGTGGTTTATTAAGCTTAAAATTGTGAATAAAATGGCACCACCCGCATCTCCGAGAAAATGCTCGTTCAAAAGTTATGGCGTAATAAGTGTTTCAAAAATCAATTTTTTTGATTTTCAAAATAGCTGTTATTTTGAAATAAATTTTACTTTTCACCATTAAATCAAGCTCAAAAAACTAAATAATCCAGTATTTTAAATTTTTTCTCTATGTCAAGTGGTTGCGGAGAAAATTCAATTTTTCGTTTAGCGGTAAACGCAGTACGTTGTTAAAAGTCACAGACGCGCGTAGGGTCAAACTCACGCTGCTCAGCTGGTAGCTATCCGACTGAGTCATCAAGACATTAATGTTTGAAGCTTTTAACATCTTTTTTTATATTGTTGGGAGAAAGTATGTGTCAGTTAACTGATACCGTTTATTTATTTCATAGTTTATTTTGTTAATTCTCTAGGTATTTATTTCATGTTGAATCTACACAGCTGTAATCATTAGAGTATTTAACTTTAGAAACCTGCCACTGCCGCCTTATATTTAGTTTTTTGCATTTTATAAACTTTTGATATGTACTAAAAAAGAACTGTGTGTAAAAAATAAATACAAGAATGTGCACTTTTTGTTACCACTGGATCCCACCGACAAGTTTTTTGTAAAACTTGGCGAGGCCATGCATGCTTGTAAAAACAGAATAAATTCATTTGAATTTGAATCTCCTCCCCCGCCTCGGCTATGATGCATGCCTTCTTGTCACACCTCGTAGAGGCGGTCTTCTGACCCAAATTATCTTGAAATGTGTTTCAGAGGAGATAGAACGATTGTACAGTAAAAAGTAACGGACCTCCTACGAAGTGGAGTACTTGTTAGATTTGACAGAAGGGAGGAAGCCTAAGAAGCCATTAGACATCTCGACCGAATTAATTAATTTTCTGTATAGTATTATTAAGTTTGCACTATTCCTGACAAAAATGTCGTAGCAGATAGATACTGCTACTACTGCCAGTTAAGTAAAGCTGAACTATTAGTACACTCAAGACCAGTCATGTAGATCCTCCAGAAATGTGTTCTCAGGCCTGTCTTGTGTATCATACTAGAATTGTAATGTTGCATTAAACAAGCCAGTATTGTCTATGTAACTCACCATTTTAGGATTAAATTAGATTCACTTGATCACAAACATGTCTAGTGAAAAGCCATAACAGAATTAATTTGATAAAGGGAATAGCACTGTCACCGGGGTGTGGTTAAAGTTAACTACGAGAATTAATCTTCACACCTGGTGAGTGTTGAGTGAAATCTGCTGAGGAATTTGTGTGAGGAACAGTGGAAACTTAATATTATAATACCATACAGAAAATTAAATAACTTTGAGGTCAAGATGTCTAATAGCTTCTTGGATTTTCTCCCTTCTGTCAAATCTAACAAGTGCAACACTGTGTAGGAGGTACGTTTCTTTGTCCAACAGAATTTTTTCTGTACAATCGTTAGATCTCCTCCGAAACACATTTATTTATTTCCAACGGATACATACATTTATAATCATTGTACATAATAGATTAAGGCATCTTTTATAAGTAGTTTCTTACAAGGCACAAAAACAATATCAAAAGCAGGATTCCACATGCAAAATTATAAATATTTAACATACACCAAAATACAAACACTAAGCTTCATAAATAATCCAAACAGGTATACGCAGGTGCTTAATACATCACATGCAAATCCATATCAATAAATAAACGATAAAAATAAATTAATAATAGAGTATATAAATAAATACAGGATAACAATAATAAACAACAGAGAAGATAATTGAATATTTTAACAACAATGAGTAATTTACCGACTAGCAATTGAAAAATGAGAAAAAAGTTTAAGTGAACAGTTGAATGATTATTGGTTATAATAAGACACAATGAATTATAATGAAGAATATGACGAACAACGGATAGTAACTAATGGATTGACTGAATCTTTTAAAATAAATAGGTCATAATCTAATTTGATAGAAAGGAACAAAAGAACATTTTTTCACCGGATTGACAATTCACTAGTGCTGCCAGTCTTAGATGGAGGATGGAACACTTTTCTTGAAGACAGTCACGGAGGTAGCTATAAAGTCAACATTTGCTGTGACTTTATTTCCTTGTCTGAGGATGCGAGGAATACAGCTGCTGTACCCATAGGCAGTTGATAGAAGACTTGTTCCGAACAGGTTGGTGGATCTTGTTCGCCTTGGAACCCTGAAGTCTATGAGTGCCAACAGTTCAGGGCAGTCGATCCTATTGTTGATGATCTTGTGAAGAAAGTTGAGGTCGTTTAAGGTCGTCTCAGCTGAAGTGGTTGAAGGCCAAGGAGCGCCTGGAGTTCTGCAACTGGTACTTCTCTGTATCTGTACCCAATCCGTATTCCAATTAGTCTTATGAGTCGTGTTTGCACATTTTCAATGGAGTTTATATGGCCTAATTGGTAAGGTGTCCATACCATAGAGGCATACTGAAGGATAGAGCGTACTAGAGTTTTAAATAGGATGCCAATATGGAAGGTGATTTAAAACCTCTTGAGACCCTCATGACGTAGCCCAGGACAGAATTTGATCTGGAGGTTATGTTGGAGATGTGATCCAAAAGATTTAGATTAGAGGACATGATAACTCCAAGGTCCTTGAATTTGGAGATTTGCCAGTACAGTTCCTTCAAGGGTGTAATTATAGTTGGTGGTGTTTTGAAGACGACTGTAGGACAAAACGGCACACTTCTTGACATTTAGGGTCATGCAATTTCTTTTGCACCAATCTTGAAAGGAATCTAAAGATCTTTGCAGGGTCACAAAATCATCCTGTGACTTTATTTCAAGAAATATTTTTATGTCGTCTGCGAACATTAATGATCTTGATGCTATACACGTAAGTATAGCACATTTCAAGATCATTTGGGTCAGAAGACCGCCTCTACGCAGTGTGACAAGAAGGCATGCATCATTGCCGTGGCGGGAGAGAAGAAGGCGCCTGGGTTTATGCTCGCCGAGCTAAGAGACTACAATAAAGTCCCTTATTTTTAATAAATAAAATACTATTTGTAATGTTTTACACCAAGCCAAAGAGAATACTAGAAATGCAAATACAAAAAGTGGTAAGATTAAAATATAAAATGTATACAAAAATAAAACATAAAAAGTTAAATAGTTATACAATAATTTGTTATCGACCAAATATAAGATTTGTATTCCTGCACCATCCTGGAATTCATTGGCAGATCTCCACTTCCTTCTGGTTCAGAGTAATGTAATTATCTCTGACAAAACTGGTGCCGACAAGTGTAGCGCCTTAAATATAAAGTTGCAGCAAAACAGTCTATGCAAAAAAACAAATAAAGGTGGGTTCAGTTTGAAACACTCTATCTTTTTAATGAGTTTGTGTTGTAAACTGTAACACAACTTATAATGATGTACGAAAGCCAGGGTAGAAGATTGGATTTAATCTTGAGTAAAATGGTAAGGATCTGAAGAACAGAACTCTATTGTTCAAAATACCTTAGGATGGTAAAAATAGACACTGATATACATATAATAAGATAATGGGACAATCTTAACCAAATATACTTAGTCAAGATGTGTTTCCTCTATAAGCAAATACATAATTTTTCTATCTAAAACAATATGAAGTAGCTTAAATTTCTTCAAATTCAAACTTGAAACTATACTGATATTTCCATGTTTGTCATATATATTAAACGGTTGCATATGTGTTGTTGGGAAGCCCAAATCTCTGAGGGTTGTTGCGTTGATGTAGCTTTCCTTGTCTTAATGCTCCAAAGCCGGCGTTTGCTCGGATGGGGTATGATACTAGGTGGTTGTTGTTGCGGCCACCGCCCAGGCAGTCCTGTGCTCGCTGTCTGCCACTATCATTGCCCGGGCAATATCTCCTCTCCAACCTCGGCTTTGCTGTATGTCGGCGTTTGCTCGGATGGGTGTGATCCAAGGTGGTTGTTGAAGTTGTTGTTGCGGAAACCTCCCAGGCAGTCCTGTGCTCGCTGTCCGCCACTATCATTGCCCGGGCAATATCTCCTCTCCAACCTCGGCTTTGCTGTATGTCGGCGTTTGCTCGGATGGGTGTGGTCCAAGGTGGTTGTTGAAGTTGTTGTTGCGGAAACCTCCCAGGCAGTCCTGTGCTCGCTGTCCGCCACTATCATTGCCCGGGCAATATCTCCTCTCCAACCTCGGTTTTGCTGCATGCCAGCGTTTGCTCGGATGGATATGATCCAAGGTGGTTGTTAAAGTTGTTGTTGTGGTTACTTCCCAGGCAGTCCTGTGCTCGCTGTCCGCCGCTATCATTGCCAGGGCCCTATCTCCTCTCCAACCTCGGCTCTGCTGCATGCCGGCGTTTGCTCGGATGGGGTATGACACTAGGTGGTTGTTGTTGCGGTCACCTCCCAGGCAGTCCAGTGCGTTCTGTCCACCGCTATCATTGCCCGGGCCCTATCTCCTCTCCCTCCTCAGCTATGCTGCATGCCCGCGTTTGCTCGGATTTGGTATGACACTAGGTGGTTGTTGTTGAGACCACCTCCCAGGCAGTATCGTGCGTTCTGTCCGCCGCTATCATTGCCCGGGCCCTATCTCCTCTCCCTCCTCAGCTATGCTGCATGCCCGCGTTTGCTCGGATTTGGTATGACACTAGGTGGTTGTTGTTGAGACCACCTCCAAGGCAGTATCGTGCGTTCTGTCCGCCGCTATCATTGCCCGGGCCCTATCTCCTCTCCCTCCTCAGCTATGCTGCATGCCCGCGTTTGCTCGGATTTGGTATGACACTAGGTGGTTGTTGTCGAGACCACCTCCCAGGCAGTATCGTGCGTTCTGTTCGCCGCTATCATTGCCCGGGCCCTATCTCCTCTCCCTCCTCAGCTATGCTGCATGCACGCGTTTGCTCGGATGGGGTATGACACTAGGTGGTTGTTGTTGAGGCCAACTCCCAGGCAGTATCGTGCGTTCTGTCCGCCGCTATCATTGCCCGGGCGCTATCTACTCACCCGCCTTGGCCATGCGTCATGCGAGGCCTTCTTACCTAAATGATCTTGAAATGCTCTTCGGAGAAAATGGAATTGTACAGAAAAACTTTCAGTTTGACAAAGTAACGGGCCTTTCACGTGGTGTTGCGGTTATAAGATTTGACAGAAGGAGGAAGCCCAGGAAGCTATCTTACATCTTGACCGCATAATCAATTAATGTTCTGTATAGTAATATAATATTAACTTTCCCCTGTTCCTGACACAAATTCCTTAGCATATGGATACTGTTACTGCTGCCAGTAAGTAACAGCTGAACTAGGAAGTAGTACACTCAAGACCAGTCATGTAATTCCTTCGGAAATGTGTGCTCAACACTGTCTGGTGTATCATACTCCGAATGTGATGTTGCAGTAAGCAAGCCAGTTTTGTCACTGGAACTTACCATTTTAGAATTAAACTAAGCTACACTTACTCTCAGACATCTTAGATCAATAAAAATTAAATTAACAAAGTTGGATTCTTTTCAAAAGAATGTGTGTTTTAAAGATGGAAGTTAAAAATTACAGATAGTTTGAATATCGTCCTATTTTGACGTTATAAAAATGTAAATAATTTACATTTTAAAACTACTGTTGTGACTGCCAAGTTTGGTACCTTCTTTAGTTTTTGCAGTCTAGGGCCTAAAGGGTGTATCTGATCTGAAATCTGATAAATTATGGGTAGTGGGAAATAAAATTATCTACAACTTTTGTAATTGAGGTTTGATCTTTTCCCGTTTCCGCACTAAATAACTTTAAAGTTAATTTATGAGATTTGAATGTCGGATGTAATACAACTTGTTTAAGCATTCCCAAACATGTTAATCTTGAGGAGATAACACTTTATTGATGAACTTATTATTTCATTTATAAACAGTTGTTCTCATTTATAATATTAAGGGAAGATTGATAATAACAACTAAAGGATGTTATAAACTTGAAGCGAGTGAGCGTAGCGAACGACTTGCTTAATTGAATGGCAAATAATCCTAGAGCTGACATTGCAATCTGAGTACCTTTGCGAAGTGGCTAGGTTTAGAAAGTTAAATGTATACAAAATCAATGATTTCCAGCTTAAAATTTAAGTGTATAATCGCCAAAGCAAGTCTTTTTTATAATTATAATATTTCTAAAAACTACCAAATAAAAAAATTAAGTTTTCTCACTCAAGGATCTTGGGGTTACATATCTCAGATCACTACTTGAATCAGTTAATGTTCAAACCATGATAAAAGAAGGACGAATGAAGGGAGGACACTCAATTTATACTTTCGTCATAGAACCTACTAGGAGGTCCAGTCAGAATCCTCGATTGTGATTGGTTAGCGTCCACTGCGGTGGCTCGCTTTGCCATCACGACTTCTAAACCTATCACTACTGTTAAATCCATATTGCAATACCTGAAGGTTTCTTTATTTCAATTTTGTACTAGAGGTACAATGATTATCGAAGAAAATATTAAAGATCTACTCATTAATACATTTATGAATTTACAAATTATTATATCTATTGAAACAATTTAGTCTATCTAAATCAAGTAACAAGTATCTGAAACATGAAGGATAGCAGCTAACACCATAATATCAGACGGCTAGAGATTGGTGAGGTGCTAACAGTAAGATGGGAGAATTCAAGTAAATGCTCAATTTAAATGTGCATATTTACATTAGGACTGTTAGACTTGCTAAGTTCTTGTTGAGAAAAAAAAATTTTAGTTTGTAATTTAATTGTACACAATTACATTATAAGAAATGTGAACTGTTTTATAATGAAACTTTTAATAAGTTGAAAGTAAGCCATTAAAGTATTTTTGGTATATGGTGACTTCGTTAGTAAAATTGATTGTTACTTTATGATATAAGAATGCTCAGTTTGATGAATGCTAAACCAATTGCAAAAACTTCGATAAAAACGGAAAGGATATTAATGTTTGCACATTTAAATTTATTCTAACCATATTAAAAAACATTGGTGTACCTTCCGACAGTTTAATGTCTTAAATTTTTTGAGCGAAACTTTATTCTTAATCGTTTAGAAAAACTGCAAGTTAAGTAACGAATTTTCATTTCAAGATGAAACATTTAGCATGTACCTTATGGTACAACGTAATCCCGTTCCTGCATAAAACATCATGCAATCTTTTATGAACAACATTTATTTGGGGGTCCTAAAAATATTTATAGTTCTTTCAAAATGTTCAGATCGGTTAGAGTTTTTCTTGTATTAGGTAACATGTACCAGGTAAACCGAGCCTTGCTCGTTGGTTTTAATTCACTTTTGTCATAGTGTCATGGTAATAAAGCTATTAAATTTCCACCAACAACCAACTAAAGGTATACCTCTTCAAAGTTAACAGCTGTTGCAAAAAGACTGCTTAACATTAATGTTCCTTTATTTTTTGTATACCTTTCTTTGTTATTTGGTTACCAAAATAGCAACCCATAAGACCAATGTTATTTACGATTACGATTTTTATTACGATTTGGGTCTCAATTACGATTTTTGAACTTAAATTTAGACCAAATAAAATTTTTCCTGGGATTGAGGCTGTTTCTAAACTTTATTTTGGGCGAAAATACTTGTAATAGCAAAGTTTTAGCAAAATCTGCCCGCTAGATTTCGAGATCATAAAACACACATCCCTTAAGACAGTGCTTGTTTCATAGTATAGGATGTAGGTGTGATAATTAGCTAAAAATGCTGTAAGTTCATTTTTATTTACTTTTTATTTTAACAAAAAAGGTGACGAAGTATATTTTAAAGAATTTATGGTCTGCGCTTTGTGATAATTATATTAATTTTTGTGCATTTTTGTGCACGTTAGAGAGATCGACGTCCAGCTAAACAGGACCATGAGAGCCATTAGTGGTACACTCATGGCAACTCCTGTACCCTGGCTCCCGGTGCTGTGTAATATCGCTCCTCCTGAAATAAGACGAAGGGATGCACTCATTAGGGAATACACAAAGATCTTATCTGCTCCACAGCTGCCCATCTATGATTACCTACCCCAGAATGCGGGCCGATTGAGGTCCCGAAAACCACCTCTACGAACAGCCTCCCAGTTGATGGACTCGAACTTCACCATCCATACAAACTGGACTTCCTCCTGGGACGCTTTTCAAGGTCGGAACCACTTCTTGATAGATGACCCGACCGTGGCGGTAGGTGGTATGAATCTTCTTTGGAAGCAGTGGACTATACTCAATCGTTTCCGCACTGGAGTGGGAAGATGTAATTATTGGAAGCACAAATGGGGAATGACACAAGACCAGTCATGCGACTGCGGAGCGGAGTATCAAACTATGGAACACATAGTCGAAGAGTGCCCACTGAGTGCCTTCCCCGAAGGATTGGCCGGTCTGCATAGCTCAAGTGAAGCTGGGCTGCAATGGCTTAGCGCCCTGGATTTAGCTCTATAAAGAGAGATCTAATTTTTATTTTTATTTTAGTGTTTAGATTTTTACTTATACTGACTCAGGTGCTCTGCAACGCAGAATTTATTTTATTATTCTTAAACCGTGGTGGCTGGCTGAATGAGCCATACGATATATATATTATATTAATACCTGTCGAAAGAGGTTAATTCTTTAAACGATTATTATTTTATGAAACCGCAAAACAGTTTTTATTTTTTATGCATTAAAACTACTAAAAACATAAGAAATAAAGCTGTGAGCGGTTAAGGAAAGTTTTTCATTCTGTTAATGTATCTGTTCAGCAGTATGATTACTTAACATTTTAGACTGCTGACAGTAAAGAAGTAACACTATGGCAACTAGCACTGTATAAACGTGGAGTTTTAATAAAGGTTTGTTAAAGTAGTTATTTTTTCATTTATTTGTTAGAAGAAATTTTTTTAAATATAACTCAGGCTAATTTCAGTTAGTTGTGTATTACAATCAATGCGAATTAACACAATAACTTTCGTTGCTTTAAAAACTGTTTTAATTCAACATGGTTTATTCCTAACTAATATTGAGGAACACTGTGACAAATATTACTGATTACTGATTATTACAATACTGATTACTGAATATTACAAACATTACTGATTATATTATAGTACCTTAAAAAATAATAAATACGAAAAGTAAAATATTTGGTTTGTTTGGTTAATGCTAAAATTTTTTGAATAATGTTCATTACTGCATTAAAAAAAACCCAAACGTCAAGTACAGTATCGTCAGAAACAAAATCAGACGTCAAGAGATTGTTGAAATACTGCCAGAGAGGTAGAAGAATGCAAGGAAATACCCAATTTAAATGTGCATATTTACATTCGAAATGTGAGACTTACTTCGTTCTTGTCACAAAGTAACAGATTTGCAATATCAAGTTTACTTTTAATATTCCTAGAATTTAAAAACGACTTTTTATAAGTTAGGGAAGTAGATTCCCTAAATATTAAAGATGAATATCATTTAACATGAAATTTTCCCCACAGTAAAAAGACGGATCTCGTCTTCTGTGGTTTTAGAATTTTCTAATAAAATTTCGAATTTCAGCTATAACTGTCTAAAATTATTTGTTTTTCTCGATGCAAATTCGAGGGTGTTTTAGAATCGTGTTATACTCTGCTAAATGCAGCCTAGACCTATAACTAAGGTGTCATATTTAAGAAGAATGACATGCTCACGTTTAAATATAACATTAAAACCGAATTAAGGTATGTAGATTATATTCTCGAAAGCCATTAAAAGCTGATCTTTTTCATTATATATTTACATAAAAACCTTAAGCAATCTCTGTTTTTCAGTATAAACAAGCAAGACATTACCATTTAGTCGATTTGAGACGTAATTCAACTCTTTGATTATTCATTACTCACCAGGTAAAATAAAAGTGAAACCGGAAATTTAACTAAATTAAATTGATAATTTATATCACATAAATTATATATGGTATTTAAAATACTATATAGCTAATTACAGTTACTGAATCATTTAAATACTTATACAAATATAAGAGTGTAATCTTTAAAATAAATATGTATATTATGGGAGGAAAACTTAATTGGGATGAACATCTTTATAGCTTCATTTCTGAGAATGGAAAATGAGGAAACCCATTATCCCGTACAAAGTTTGCGAGATGTCTATGACAAAGAGAAGGGAATCTGCGAGTTGGTCCAACTCTCCTCTTCTCTTTCTTTGTTTGGCGACTGAGATGATTATTGATCTTTTGTTTGAGGCAGAAGAACTTTTTAATACACTCTCCTTCAACTTTTCATTTATACTTCTGCAATTCATTCGCCACCTAATAGACTGAAACTCAAAAGAGAAATTACAACAGTAATGAGTAGTAACATATTTCTATTGTTTACTCTTGAACTGTTATACACAAAGTTTCACGAATAAAAACCTAAAATAGTAGAAAAATTAATGCAAACAATATTTCGTTAAAGGCGCCGTCGTTGGTTGAAAAGATTACATAATATCGTCACATGTTATTTTGTACCTTATACCTTTTACTAAAATGGCGACCTAACTCAATAGGTAGTTTAAAGCCAAGTATGAATGAGGGATGAGTGTAGGATGATTGTGGCGCGATCTTGTTGTCTTGTTACTGACTAAGGCCGACATTCTCCTTTATATTGAGTGTATAATCAGGCAGTTCTCCTTATAAGAACCTTATAAGCCTGCATTTCATTGTATGAAAATTGGACTAATGTGTTAACATGAATTACAAGGTGGATGTAAGGTCTTTTTTGCAATATGGGATCTGAGAGCATCCTACTAGATGACAAAGGTCGGTAGAGGAAAAGCACAACTTCTTCCTAAGATCGGCGGAATAGCTGTTTTTGTGTTCCGGATATGAAGCGTGAAACGAAACCCTGAAGTCAAGTTAAGTTTTAATATTTACTATTACACATCTGACTGAATAAGCGGATGAAGCAGTGTTGTTGCGGGTACGATATTTATGGTAACGACACCATATTCCTCTATTTTAAATTTGGATTATTAGTTAATAACAAACCATTAGGTAATGATCAAATGAACAACTTTCAATCAATTTAAATGTAAAACCATGAATTCTACCTTAGTTTGCTTTAAAATTCGTTATTTTAGTAATAGTTGAGACAACAAATCTCCAACAGAAACGAGAACGATTTTGTTTTCTGCAGAGTTGGCAACACTTGCAGGTAACAAATAGTAAAATGTTGATTTTTTTAACACTTTTTTAACCGACAAAAACTTTGTGGAGACATCCGTGGATGTAGCAAAAACTGACACCATTGCACTTATGGGATGTAGTTCACCTGTCGCACTACAGTCATCTTGCTGTTGACAACGAAGAGCTCTACCGTTGAGCTACGCCGTTTTCAACTGCCAGTAGCTGCCTGCAGGCATAATGTGTTTTCTCCTTCTCCTAAATAGCAGTTGATGCAACGTTGTCATATGAAGGCTGAGAACCATCGTTAAATGCACTATATCATCTACGACCATCTTAAATTTGTTGAATCACTAGAAAAAGGGATTAATATACGTGTCATTGATGAATAAGTTATGCGGTTAACCAACCAAAACATAACCACGCCCGATGTCACCTTACCTATACGTCGTTCTCAATCTTATATAATTTCACCTTTGAAAACATTAACCGTAACGTAATGACAGCTGATATGCGATTACGCAATTTCTATTAACACATTACTTTCATTACATTCTAAGCTCTCATTGGATTACAACCTGTATCATAATGCGACTAATGCATCTTTATGGACTCATTATGCAACGGTTTTTATTTTATTTTTTTATGATGTAAATCTTTCTAATTATAATGTTCTATATCATCATTATTGGCGAATATTTCAAAGGCAGTATATAAAAAACTTAAATGTTAAACACTGACGATTTGTTGAAAGCAAAAAAACAAAAAATTAAATTAATTTCTTTTTAGTTTAAAATATGTACTAAAGTTCATACGTAAAGTTTTAATGGATGACTATACAAATTTTTAATAGTTTAGTAGCAGAGGAATATGAATTGTCATATCAATACGAAAGAAAGCTCACCAGTCCGTAGGGATACATGACGTCACCGGCATTGTTATAAATGTCCACACAAAGCAAGACAAATAGCGTTCCGCTGCTGAGGACAGCCGCTGTGATGACGTCACTCCGCACATTGTGATAATGCTGCTGGTTTCAACAACGTAACAATATGATTAGATGTCCTACTAACATCTATGATTGTGGCTTTTTTGTAAACTGTGATAATGTAACTAACAAATTAAAAGTATTAAGAAGGAAATAACTTTTCTACAAAAGTTAATAATTTCTCAAACAAAATTCATTTTACAACTCGGCACTGTAATATAATCTACAAAATATTTAACCAACTAAATCAGCTATGGATTAAATCTTTTCCATGTATTTTTGTGCCAATATAATACATTATAATATATAATTATTATAATACATTAGAAACACTCTAATTTTTTAATTCCTTTTCTTGTTCAAAATTCAACGGAAGATAAGATGTATCTGATAACAGACAAAACTCCCAGCAACGAATGATTGTCGAAATTTATATGTGATGTAATTTAACAACAACACATTGTTTCATCGGTGTTAAGTGTTGAGGACAGCTGAAGTAGTCGCACGTGAAGTGCCGTGACAGCACGAGTTCGATTCTAAGCGTAATACTGTAGCTTTTAGCAACATACTGCGTTTACTGCTAAACATAAAATTTGACTTTCCATGCAACCATTTAAGTTATAGTTTAGAATCTAAATGATTAATCTTATCAGTTTTCAATGGTGACAAGTAAAACATATTTTAAGTACAGTTTTTGAAAATCCAAAATATTGATCTTTTACACCTTAAGCTACTGTATACAAGTTTTTAATGCGAATTTTCTTGCGAAAATCGTGCATTATAATGTAATAGGGACAACAAAAAATATTTAAATACAATCTTACTTCTTCAGCTCCTTTGACATTCTGACACATACACAGACAGATATCATTCTAAAATTCCTTTTTCCTCTGGAAGCACCATAACGGATATATCCACAAATAACTAAAATGACGGTCAATACTTTCCATATACATTGGTACAGAGGGAGAAATAAAAAATTTATTTTAGTAAAAGAATGTTCTAAAATAAAAATACGCATGTTTTCCTCTTTTAAATCAAGCTAAATACATCATTACCTTCTACTACTTAGACCCGTATAATGGAATGTCAACAGAGCCGTACAACAGCCACTCCGGCTCGACAAAAGAACAATGGCGGAGTTACCGTGAGTGTAGCCGACTTGCTCCCTCCAGGACCATTGTTGTGATGCTGTAATGGACTTGTTGTCTGGATTACAACTTTGTTTTTCAAATTTTGTTTAGTCTATTTAAAGTGTAATTATGTAAGTTGTGTTAAAGGAACAACTCTAAGATTATGAAATGGGGTTTCATCGCAATTCTGTGATTGCATAAAATGTGTATCTTATCTTATACTCTAAAACAAGCTCCAAGTACGCGCAATTTTTTTGTTTCGCTCCAAGGATTTTTTATTTTTTTATGGAATATGGGAGTTTTGGCCACCAGAAATCAATTGGAGCTGGTCCCATAGCTGGGAAAAATCCGGTTTTTGCGCGAGCCCTTCAAAGTTTCCATTTTATCCTTATGGAGATTTTTAAATTGAACAAAAATCAGCTGATAACTGTAGATATAAACCAAAGTGTTACATTTTTAACCTGTAGTTTAGGAAAATTGTACCCAAGTGCAGCACCTTTCGGCCTGGCGAGTGAGCGAATCGAACGAGCTCGTCTTAAATAGGAATAGAGCGAGTGAGCAGAGCGAGCGAGCTTTGTGTGAGAAACGAAAGCAATCATATTACCAAGCATATGCTCGGTCCCCCTGGTACTGTGCTTATTAACTAAACTTAAAGAAAATAATTCTCCTAATTAACTGAACTAAGTTACATCCTAAGCAATTCTTCTTCGCAGAAAAGACGTATAATATTATTTCGGTAGCAATTTAATTAATATCTAAAAATGGCATCAGTTTCCACATATCAAAACAATTCTTTGTAAATATTTGCATATACGTTTACTTTCTAATACTCTGTTGGTCATTTTATCGGTTTTAAATAGGGCAAATCATACTTAGGAAAGTAACATGGATATTATAAGGTTCTCGTGTTGTGCTTTATTCATGCCATATTATTTCATTTGCAAAACACTAATAAAAGGCTAATTATTTATTGGGTTTTGTTGAAAACGTTTAACATATAGAATGTAAGAGACATGCTTGTAAACTTAGCCGTAGTAGATGGGCCAATACAGCTGAAAGTTTTTGTGATATATTTTACTTCTGTTGTGCTTGCGGTAAGAACGTGTTCTATGTAGACTACTGTAAGTTAATATTCACTCTATCTGGATTATCTCATTCATTCTTCAATAATTTTTAATGGAAGTATATCAGCACTATAAGTAATAAATGAAACTCATCTAAAAGGCATATTTTTGATATTTGTAAAATTTAATTGCATGTAAAAATAAAAATATTGAGATCAATTTTATTTTAAGAAAGAAAAATAGAACGTTGAATTGCATAATAATCTTTTCTAGTTCTGAAGGACATTATTAGTGGGGCATTTGATATTAATCTCAATTATTGGGCACTACCCGCCTCCAGGTTTATGGCGACCGTCAGAAGATCGGAAAAACAGCTACATATCCTCTTGTCAGAAAAAAATTGTTTGAATTTACACAAGACACTAAACACAAACACATTACATTAAATTAACATTAACATATAATTTTGTGGCGGCAATGTTAATGTGTTTGTGTTTTGTGTAAATTCAAAACAATTATATTTTTCTGACAAGAGGATATCTGGCTGTTTCTTCGATCTTCTGACGGTCGCCGTAAACCTGGAGGTGGGTAGTGCCCAATAATTGAGATTAATAATAATCTTTTGTAGTTCCATTCCACTTACCTACTTATTTTTTAACATAAAATAACCTTTACTATGTGAAACTACATAGTTATTTTTTATGTAAATAACTTCTTAATTTTATGTACTTACTACATTTATAAATTGCAAATATTTAATTGCCAGTCTCAATACCTAAGCATTAAACCAATAACCATGGAATAGCTATGCTTTTCTTAAAAAAAAAGTTTAATTCTAGACGATAAATTCAAGGAAAATGGAAGGCAAATATGTTTAACGGTCTGTAAAAGTGCAAACAATGAAAAGTTGTTTTCATCCAGTTTAATTGTTTAAAAGTGTTCCATTCTTTCTGTTAGAAAGAAATTACTTCATTAGCCAGGATTTATTGTTCTCAAAACTTTTTTGTCCTACTGTCTCTTTTGTGTAGGCCCCTTTTATGTCTTTATGTGGTCATAAGTGGGTATACAAAAAAAATCTATAATTAAAAGTATAATTACCAGAAAAGAAAATAAATTGAACGAGAAAAAATTATATCATTATCAAGAGCATTACACTTTAGGTTTTTAACGTTACAAATACACCTCCTGGTCCCCAATAAAGTTGTAACCAAGCATAATCTATAATTTTCTGTTTTCATTATAAAAGCTCATATACAGGGTGGAAAAAAGTATGTCATTTTTGACTCGGTCTCCTTTTAGGTCCAGTTTGCGGCATTGCTCTCTACTCCCAGGTTCCTATAATTTGACGTACATATTTATCTATGCATTTAAGATTTTCTTCTGACCCCTTGTGAACCGTCTCCCCTTGGAGATCCAAGGACAATAAGTACTTTTGGAAGTAGACGTTGTTACACAAAATTAATTTGTAAAGTTTTAGTTTCGTTACTTAAATAATTTTAAAGATATTACATGGTTCCACACTTTTTTCCACCCTGTATATAAACCGTTTGGTTTATTTTATCTTGCGTTTTAAACAGTAAATGGGGTATGAAAACTAATATAGGAAATTAATATAGCAGCTATGTATCGGTTAACATGGCAAGCCACCAAAACTCTCACACCTCCATTTTCGTTTTGAAATGATTGGTGTAACCGCATTGGACGATTTATTGCAACGTATAAGCCAAACGAGGCGGAATGAGCGTTCACACCTGTCCTAGTTGTCTGGGCAACTGGCCGCAATATTCGAATTTAAAATTTATTTAATTGCTGGGATTCTAAAATTCTTATCTATACTTATTTAGTACGCTAAGGGGTTTTTTTTGTGTTGTGAGAACTCCTCCTACAATTTTCAACCGATTTTCAAGTTTTTGGTGTCGTTGGATAGGAATTGGTCTGTAGTTGTTTCCGCCATAGACTGAAGAGAATCGGACTGAAAACAAAGGCGCTATCCACCATTGAAATCTAAAAAATTCCCATTAAAATAACATTAGGATTAAATAAAGCATTTAAAAATCTGTTAATAACCAGCTGTAAATACGTGTAGTTATCGGTGATTACATATATTCACGTTATTGGATTGGTCGGATGTCATTGATTTAGAGCTAAAGTAACATTTATTTGTACTGTATTAAAAATAATTGCGCGATTTCGAGCAACATCAATACAAGTGATTATTAAATTCGCACAAGTTTATGGTCAACTGATAGCTTTAAAATATAAAACAAATTATATTTTTACAGACTCACTCACCGTTCCTATTTGGAGCACTAAGTTCTTAAAACACTCTAGAAAAGTAAATATGTGTAAGAATTTGCACTTTTACTTTAAACCCCGTAGTAGAGTGGAAACCTTTAAACTTTTATCTTTTCATAGAACGTATATCAACGTATAGAACGTATAGAACGTATTTTTAGTTATTTAATAAACAAATTTTTACTATAACATTTACTTAATTGTTGGTAGCTTTCAAACATTAGCAAACGTGTAATAAAGGGCAAGAAAATATTTGGGTACGAGAGGTGTATGAAGGGTATTTTGGTGAGACCGTGTAAATACTGTACAACAAGGTGAACAGTAAGCTAAGCCTAACCCATTAGGTCGACCAAGTCAGGGTGTAACATTACCGAAATGGCCCGGTCCCTTAAGACAAGTAATAACGTCAACAAACTGACTGAGTACGGTACAAAGCTACTGAGTTGCAAACCCCTTATTTCCTCAGTAATGTTTTAATTTATTTATTAAAAATTTACAGTACAGGTATCATTTATTTGAGTATTAAGGAAATTAATTGATTGACCGTGCTTTAAGAAAATCATAATCTAATGTGAAAGAAAATACTCGTTTTTTACACCACTTTTTAGTTTTAATCGAAATAATGAAACGCCTTTTAAGAACGGTCCTAAGTGAGAAGTTACGCAGTTCTCAGCCATAAATTTATAACTATTAAACATTGTGAACTCGGAGTCGCTTCCCGGTAGGAAGTTTTTAGTTTTCGGTTGTTTCAAACTTGTAACAAGGCTAACTTCCTTTGTTGCTCTTAATTTGACTTTGTTTGTTTTTTCATATCGGGTAACTCGATAACCATCTCAGAAATGTCAACAAAAGTTAAATAACTTCACTGAAACCGTTATTCGAAACGTGATTTCAGAGTAGTAAAAAAACAAACTAAACCCAAAGTAACCTAATGGCTACACGCATGGCTTATACATATTCTAGTTTAAGTAGTAAAATATATAACTTAAATCAAAAACATATTTTTTTTATATTTTAACAGTTTTTATTTATTTTAAAATTTGAACTAAAAAAGCTTAAATGGACTTTTTCTTCCACATGTAGAGAGATGATATGGATGTATATTAGTGGTCCTTGAAGTTAAGATAAACTCTAAGAATTTTTTCAAGAACTGATTTTGTTTTATCTTAAGATTTTTCTTTTATTTCTAATAATGTATTGCACTTTGATGAAATGAAACTTAATATGCGACTAAAAGCTTTGATCCTCCGCGCCAAAAAATACTTTTTGAAAATTTTATCATACAGTAATTATTTTGTTTGACTTCTCATTTAAGTGATAAATCTTTATTATTTGTGGTTGCATTTATTTTAAATATGCATTAAATTAAACAAATTAAAATTACACAAATTAAATTAAAACCAGCATGGTAACCAGCGATAGTGTTTATGGTTCATGGTAATGTGATAGTGTTTACTAATACACTCTGGGTGCAATCAGTAAAAAAATACAAGTGATTTAAGTTTGTTGTACTGTACAGTTTTTAGAAGTTATGAAAAACCGGCTTTTATTTCTCGTGCTCAGCAGAAAATATCTTTGCAGTCAGGATACAAAATGAAAGCAGCTGTCTTATTAAAGTCGGAGTCTGTCTGCAGCGAGGAAATTAAAACGAAGTCTGGTGCAGATTCCAAAAATAGGGGTAGGGCGGAAGTTATTTGAGTAAATTTACATTCGAAAACAGATTATTAATATTAATGTTTATTTCTTTTGTCTGTTAAAACTGCATCATTGGGTAACAAGGAATGTTTTTATGTTTATAAAAATTGTGTGTTTTTATGTATGTGGTATGACTATTATTTTTATTAATCGAAATAAAATTTATTTTACTGTGTACATAATATTTTAAGTGGGATAAACACTGAATATAGTTTTAACAAAAGAACTAAAATCTATGATAACATTTATCTCATTAGGTGAAATTGCATTTTTAATTCAGTACCATCATAATCTAATGTAGGATGATTTCCTTGCAATTGTTATATAAATTGTAAATATGATTCACATCTATAATGAATCGATCTATGTTGATATGACCAAATAAAATACTTCGACGTTGTGGTTGAATCCGATAGATTTCTCTCGAATATCTTTGTGTATTTTGGTCTTCATAAAACCAAATGTTAAAATAAAATAAAAAATCATAAAAATAAGTCACCGTTACTCTTCTCTTTTGCAACAAAATCAACAAAGGAAAGCCATTTAAGAAATTGAACAAACCTTCTGTGAATGAAGTTCTTTATTTTTATGTAAAATGGCAATTTCGTAATAGCTTCTATTATGAAAAATGGCAATTTACGTAAAAACTTCTGTTTTGAAAATCTATTATTCACGAAAACAAAATCGCTACACTATAGTTTGTGAAATGTTAAGTAGTAAAATATATAACTTAAATTAAAGTTAATTTACCTTCCTTTTGTTATAATTTTACATTATAACAAAAGGAAGGCAATCTAGACATTGGAAGAATTCTTGATCCTTCGTCATTCTTTGTTTGTACAGTAGAATGATGTGACTATTATTCTTTAGTTCAACAAAACCTTTGTAATCTAATTTTCGATGGCATTCAATTTATAATTAAAAACTTTCTTAATAAACTGTAGCTCTTACCTTTTTACATTTTACGTTAATTACCAGAAAACCCACATGGGTACTTTAAACATTTATTTACTATGTGATAGTCTGTAAAATGTTCATATTTACGGATGAGTTTTGAACGTGTTTAGTTTTTGACAAGTTGATAGGAACAATTTTTTTTCGTTATTTGTATTGATTTGATGTTGCAAAGTTTGCAATCCTGATTTTATATCGTCTTAACAACGTTAAACTGAAACCGTATATGAAGAAGAATCCGACAGTTCCTAAATATATTGACAACTTTATGATTTACAGAAAAAAACGAAATTGGAATTGCTGCTTTAGCAACGTGTAACGAAGTGTTATGTGAACTAATTATTGAATATATGTTTCCAGAACAAAAAATATTTAATCTGTTGACTGATCTCAAACTTCTTGATATTGTTGTCCAGATAATTCAATATTGAAGATTACTATTAAAACCCAAGTAGCAAAAGTGATTTGAGACTCATGGATATCTTATAATTTTTGTTTTATAATGGTTAAAGATAATTTTTATAGAAGCAATTTCCCACGCTGATCGATGTTAAATCTCCTTAGGTCTTTTCAATAATGTCCCTATATTGCATCACTTATTTAACCACAATCTGTTTACGATCTGACGAAAGTGAGAAAGGTCGAAATCTATTTTTGAATGGTATAGGCTATTCAACGATGGGATCCATTACTGAAACAATTTTAGGATGATTTGAGTGGAAATTAAATTGAGAAATAGAGATGGAAAATGAAACGTTTGCAGAAAACATGTTTAATTACATTTCTATTCATATACAGAAAATGCAAAAAGCCCAAAAAATATATATATTTTTTTTTTTAAATAATTTTAGATAAAGCAATAAAACTTAGTGTACCAAAACACATACACTTAAAAATCTTCATCTTAAGTGTAGGTTCTTTCAGTTTTTCGGTAATTTCTTACTTCGTCATTGAACTTTTGGCATAATGTTAATATGAAAAAATATGCTAGTGGATCGGAAAATTGGAGATTTCGTTTGTTCGACGATCACGAATACTGTAATTGTCATATTTTTTGCTACCCTAAATTATTAAGTAAAAGTTTTTAGTTTGCTAACGAAAAGTTAAACAAATAACAAATTCTGTACCTTTTAGTCTATTAAAAACAAAAATCTATAAATCTACTCAAATTAAAAATAGGTGTAAATATTAATAAGAAAAAATTAAAAAAATATTAAAGGATTTGAAATGACGTATTTACTTGGTAGAATCTTCACGGATTAAAATCATGTACATAAACTGTAAACAATAAAATATTTCTACGTAAAAAATTTGATTTCACGTAATTTTTTTACATTTTCTAAACTTTCAGGTCGATAAAATGTCGTAAAGGTTCAAGCAAATACAGTTTTGCTTAATGTGTTAATTCGTACAGTTTTGCTCTCTAGTTTAAAAACGAGTAAATCGAATCAAATAACAATTTGCAATTCGGAAACTCAGCTTTACTTGGGTCTGTTTTACGGAAGACGAATCAAAAAATTAAAATTAAAATTGCCTTACCTATTAAACGTTCACAGAAGATTGAATCACACACTTTGCGAACCCATATATTTTACAATAAAAATACTTTGGACAAATATTTCAAGTATTTTAAGCTAAAAATGTGAAATATTCGATAAAGGATTAATTTTATCCCAGTAGTTTCTGTTTTTATCGGACAATTCAATGAAACGTTAAAACCAAACGAGGCGAACCGAGTGGTCTCTTATGTCCGATATTTCGGGGAACTTGCTGAAATACCACATTCAAACTACACGGCAATGTTACAGGAATTTTGTATCGAAGTATTAAATTGGGCATCCAATGAATGTATTATAAAAATAATAATTCGAAGATAAAATTATATTTTTCAAAACATCATAAAAATGTTTTGTTTTTTTTTTATTAAATGGAGAATCATGCACACAACAATTAATAGGAACAAATTGACATTTTTCATACATTTAGCCCATCAGGTAACAAAGTAACAAAGTTCCAGCATCTAGTGTTGCCTAAAACAAAGCAAACTAATACAATTAAAATTTTACATTGAATAGAGTGTAAATTCTAGAGTGTAAAGTCTAAAGAGTGTAGTGTAGAGTGCAGTGTAGAGTAGTGTAGAGTGTAGTGTCTAAAGTCTAGAGTGTACTAAACGCACACGCACAGACGCAAAAGGTTTCCACTAAGACTCTAAATGTAAATTGTGTCTTAAATTTTTTACAGTCTTTCAGAATACTCGTTAAAATGTTAATTAGTATTTTTTAAGGCTGTCCAAATTGTTTAACACTGGTTTAGGGATAGTTCCTCTGGCACTGAATAATAAACGAATAACTTCAAATTTTTCAGATAGAATTTTTTTATAACTTGTTGACGGAACATAAATGTTTCTTTTATCAGTTAGAGCTTCATTTGATTGTGATTTTACCTGACAGTTTGGTCTATTATCATGTCATTCTGCTTGTTAATGGATATCATTCCAATAAGCCGTGTTACTTCGTCATCAGATAATCTGTGTACTTCTTCGACAACTTTGTATTTCAATTTTCGCAGAAATTTGTCAATTATAGATCTGACTTTGGTGTCTGGAATTTACTGTATATGCGTTTCGTTATAAGCGCAAGATCCCAGGACATGGGCAAGAGTTTCGTATTCACTGTGGCAGCGCCGACAGTGGTTACCGTCCTTGTATCTTGCTGGAATAATCCTTACTACGCGCTGTCACCTCGATTACTTCACGCCGTTCATCACGGAACGGTTCACCTTTACTTTTCACCCATACATTTTCAGCAGGCTACTCTTCGTACATTTCTCGTATTCCTTTGTGATTTAAGGAGGACCAAATTCTCTATTCTTAACCACGTAGACGTTTTCATTTAAGTTTTTTTATGTAAAAAACTTTCTTTTAAATTTTTTAATTTTCAAGGTAGTTGTATATTTCAACTTTTAGATATCTTGTGTGTGAAATATAAAGTTTTTGACTTCCATAAAGACAAAGTCACGAATTGATAAATTCTGAAAATATTTACCATCTTACTTTAAATGTGAATGCCCTTTTTCCTTGCAACCAAGATGCTGTCAGGAACATCTTGGAAGTTGTAGAATGCTCTTTTGAATAGCAGTTTATTTTAACTGTCATTATCCATCCATAAAATGTCAAGAATTTGATATAGAGCCCTGCTAAGGAAAGAAGTCTCAGTTTCCTGTTGTTTCAAACTTGTAACAAGGCTAACTTCCTCCCTCGTTCTTAATTTAACTTTGTTTGCTTTTTCATATCGGATGACGCCAAGATACTCTTACTAACATCAACAAAATTTTACTAACTTTCTTTTGGCTTTAGACCAAACTGTCAATTAAATCATAGCAAACAAGTTTTATTTATTATCTTACATGTTTTTGCTTTTACGTGGTCCACAAAATTAGCATATTAATAATCGATGGTAATATTTCAATATTTAACATTGTAAATTAATTGGCGAGGGAATAATGTATCAAATGTCCTTTCTATCATGTTTTTGATAGTATGCATGGTTATACAATACTAACCAAGCTGTGATAAAATCAACTCACTGCTTCCTCTGCAATAAACTAAAGACGGAGAACACAGCTGTTGCAGTTGGGAGGTTGCTGGTTCCAGGGCGTGCCGATTTTTTTCATGTCTATTACAATAGAATTTTGTTTACTTGGAAGATTTATTTAAGTAGACTATAATAGATTTTAAGAGAAAATGGTCCAAACCCTTCAATTTTCTATGACAATACCGGGAATCAAAAGCGTCACTTCAATACCAAAACACTAACCGTTAGGCTACCTGATGCCGCTTCTTAGGTATCCGACGTTTAGGAAAATTCGTAATAAGCAAATGGAACAGACAAGATTCTTATGACCTTTTGCTAGCTATTAACTGTAAAAATACTATTAAAGTAGAAGTCCCGGTAGGATAGCCCACCAATCAGAACGCAGCATTTCATCCCCACCCCTCCCCCTAGGCCCCGCCCACCGACCAATCAGAGAGCAGCATTTCATTTTACCCCCTCCCAGGCCACGCCTGTGGGGTTTTAAACTAAAAGTAAAATATATTTTTCCTTCGATCAGTGGACCATCCAGATATTTTAGGCTCTGGAAAACCTTGAAAAATTGAAAATAAGTAGAGTGGAAAAAAAAGCTATAATGTGAGATCAATAACAAAATGGGTATTAATATTACATTTAATAGTATTTTAGTTCTAAGAATAAAACTGATTGTTCGTGACACTAATGTAATAGAGAGTTCACCAACCTTTCAACTTGCATTTTCTTTTAGTAATCTTCATTTAATGTCCATATTCATGTCTCATTTTGTATGTCCATTAATTCACTCATCTTGAACTTCATAATTGTTCACTTACAAAGTTAGTATTTAAATTTTTGATCTCACATTCATTTTCTTGTAAATTGATTTTGGGAACAATTAGATTTATATTAAAAAAATAACATGTGAAATATAAAACATATGATTGAAACATTTTAAATTGAATTATAAATACAGGGTGGAGATAACTTTATTGAGAGTGAATATATATATGAAATGAAATAAAGAAACAAAGAACGAGGGAAATAAGATATTATAAGATAAGGCAAGGGATTAAAAAGAGAAGATGATTGGGAATAATTGGGGAAAATTAGTGTGATGGGCCTTGTCTAATTTGTACCAAACATACTCCCGGCCTTGAAGTATCCTTACTTCAACAATCATTCAATTGGCAACTTGCACAACTTCACGACGGGGCGGCGAAAGGAGTTATTTGGTGTTCGGACTTCAGCCACTCGTACAACTCCATCTTTTCCAGGGAATACTTGAGTCACTCTGGCGAGGGGCCACTGTAGAGTTGGTGTTTGTGACTGTATGAGTACTAAGTCCCCTACGTTTAGGTTCTTCGTTGCAGTTGTCCATTTTGGCCGTTGTTGCAGCGTGTGAAAGTATTCGACGGTCCACCTTTTCCAGATGTTTTGGAATAACGCCTGAGCTGCTTGCCAATGGTGTAACCGATTAATAGGAACATGGGACAAGTCATTTTCAGGAAGCGAAACAAGAGGAGCGCCGGTTAAAAAATGTCCTGGCGTAAGTGCTGCCAGATCGGATGGATCAGCGGAGAGTGGTGTCAACGGTCTTGAGTTAAGCATGGCTTCCACTCGAGTAGTGAGAGTAGTAAACTCAGGGTAAGTAAGTATTGTCGAACCAATGACTCGTAATAAATGGTGTTTAG
This sequence comes from Neoaliturus tenellus, assembly GCA_030545055.2. Classification (NCBI taxonomy): domain Eukaryota; kingdom Metazoa; phylum Arthropoda; class Insecta; order Hemiptera; family Cicadellidae; genus Neoaliturus; species Neoaliturus tenellus. Next base: position 13,363,963 of record CM061531.1, on the reverse strand, counting down.
CTCTTTTGATAGCCGATTCCCATAAGCCCCCTTGATGAGGTGAAGCAGGTGGATTAAAATGAAATTTGATTCCCTGTTCTGAAGCGAACTTGTTGATGGATGCACGATTTTCTTTAGTCTTGAGATTCTTAATAATTCTTTGCAGTTCAAGATTAGCTCCGATGAAATTCGAACCACAATCGGAATATATGTTGTTACATTGTCCTCGTCGAGAGATGAATCTGGTTAATGCAGCGATAAAGGCAGGAGTTGATGGATCATGAACTACTTCGATATGGACGGCTTTAGTCACCATACATATAAAAATGCATATATAAACTTTGATGTGTTTAATGAATCGTAAGTTTGTGATCTTGATGTTAAATGGACCTCCATAATCAATTCCAGTTGACGAGAATGGTTTAGCAGGAGTGATGCGACAGGGAGGAAGATCACCCATTAAAGGCGTCGATGATTGTGGGCGAAGTTTGAAGCACCTAATGCATTTAAAAATGCGGGATCTGATCACGTTCCGTTCACTTAGGATCCATACTTGTCTTGATAACAAAGATTGAATGAATTGAGGGCCAGCATGAAGGTAGTGAATATGGTAATAGTCAATTAGTATATTAACGACATGATGGTGTTTTGGTAAAACTACTGGATGACGAGTGTCATAAGAAACAGGTGCTTGATTAATACGTCCACCGACACGTATTAAATTGTCTGAGTCGATGAAAGGTGTTAAGCGTATCAGACGTTTAGAGCAAGGTTCATCTTGAGACAAAAGTTGAAACTCGTCATACATGGTGGATTGTTGGACGAGATAAAATATCTTGTTGCGTGCATTTGTCAATTCTGGAGCGGTTAAACAACCAGAATGGTGGGTCATGTTGCGACAGTTATTTATAAATCTTAGCACATATGACATAACTCGAACAAGAGTCATCCATGATGAAAACTTTGTTAAAATAGGTAGTTCATGTTTGTGAACCGTTACCAAAACTGGCAAAGGGTCTGACTTTATTTCATGAGATGAGTCCAAAGTGATGGGATTGAAGTTAGACGTTGGCCAGTGTGACGCAGGCAAGGAAAGCCAACTTGGGCCGTGCCACCAGATGTTGTGATTGACAAGAGTTGAGAGACGGATTCCACGAGATGCACAATCAGCTGGATTGTGTTCTGAATGTATATGTTTCCACATTTCAGTAGGTACTAGATCTTGAATCTGAGAAACACGATTTGCTACAAACGTCTTTAATCGGTAAGGCGGAGTTTGTATCCATGTTAACGCTATAGTTGAGTCACACCATAAGTGGGTGTTCTGTGAATTAAACGTGGAAAATAAGGATTGAATGTGTGCAATCAATTGAGCTAGTAGAAAAGCTGCACATAATTCCAGTCTTGGAATTGTGACCCGTTTTAAAGGAGCAACTCGACTTTTAGCCATGAGTAAGTTTACAGACACTGATTCGTCCGGGAATTCGCATCGTATGTACGTAACGGCAGCATATCCCAATTCCGATGCATCGCAAAATCCATGTAATTCCATTTTGCAAGTCGACGATAGGTTTAGAGAACGATTTATTGATACTTGTGGTAAAAATTGGGTTTCATCAGTAAATGATTTCCATTGAGTACGAAGATCGTTTGGAAGTGGAGAGTCCCAAGACAGGCCTTTCGTCCACAGAAGCTGCATAAAACATTTGGCCATCATGATGAATGGGACTAGGAATCCACATGGATCATAAATCTGAGCTATCGTGCTGAGTACAGTACGTTTGGTAGGAGGTTTGAATGAAGTTGGAGTCTGAAAATTGTATGAGAATGAATCATTTTCTGGAGACCATTGAAGCCCTAAAACTGAAAATTGGGGTGTTTCTGAGTTTTGCAAAAACTTAGGTGTTTCTAGATGTGTGTCAGGTAAGTTACTTAGGAGTTTAGGAGAGTTAGAAACCCATTTTCTCAGTTCAAAGCAGCCACGATTTAACAAAGAGATAAGTTGGGACTGAAGTGTTAATGCTTCATCTTCAGTGTCAGCTCCAGTGATAATATCATCTACATAAGTATGGTTACGCAATACATTAGCTGCCTGTGGAAATTCATTACCGTGGTCATCAGCGAGCTGGTGCAAAGTTCTAATTGCTAAATAAGGAGAACTGTTCATTCCATAAGTCACTGTATTTAGTTGGAAAACGGATGGGGATTGATTTGTGTTAGATCTCCACAAAATTAGTTGGAAATTACGATCTTCTGGATGAATACTAATTTGCCGATACATTTGTCTAATGTCGCAACAAAAGACAACATTGTGGCGACGGAATTGTAAGAGCAGGTCGCAAATGTTGTTCTGCAACTTGGGGCCAGTCATAAGTATATCATTGAGGGATAAGCCAGAACTTGTTTTACAACTGGCGTCGAAAACAGTACGCAGTTTGGTGGTACTGCTACTTTCTTTAATCACTCCGTGATGGGGAAGAAAGTAATGAGGTTGAGTGGCATCTAGGTGTGATAGCTTAGACATGTGTCCTAGATTTACGTATTCGTCCATAAAATCGTGATAAAGTTGAGAAAAGTTATGATTAGAGTGAAACTTACGTTCCATAGCAAAGAGCCGTGTCTCAGCAGCACGTTTAGATTCACCAAGACAAGAGTAAGATTCTTTAAAGGGAAGCCTTACAATGTAGCGGCCAGTTTCATCACGTGAATGAGTTGAGGAGAAGTGATTGTCACAAAGAGTTTCTTCATTCGAGAAAGTACGTTTAGAAGGGACTTCTTCCAGAGTCCAGAACTTCTGAATTGCAGAGTGTAAATCATTGTCATTCATAGCATGGAGACATACATTGAGGGTTGAGATAGGGTTTCCAGTGGCATGGTTGACTGGAGGTATGCACGGAGCAGTGCCCATAAGTACATAACCAAAGTGAGTTCCCAAAGCAGTGGGCAAATTAGGACCAAGTGAAAACTGATTCTGAGTGAGAAGATGAGGAAAGATAGCACTTCCAATGACTAAGTCAATGCGACTTGGGACGTGAAAGGTAGGGTCAGCGAGTTCATAAGAACGAGTAAGTTGTAAAACTTCTGAAGAGATGGGTGAGCGGGGAAGATCGATTGTCAATCGATCGAGAATTAGCGCAGGCTGAGCTTCTATTACAGTATTCCCAGACAAAGTTTTAAGATCAATGAAAATCTGTCCTTTATTTTGAGTGACATGTTGGTCGATTCCGGAGAGTTGAATTGTTGACTTAGTTCGTTTCAAATTCAAAATCATAGCAGCACGTTCGGTAATTAAATTGCACATACTGCCAGAATCAATAAGAGCTCTAAATACCTGTGGTTCACCACTTGAGGATGTGTTTTGAACTAGTAATGTACCTAGCAATACGGTAGTGTTTGACTTTGATTGATCGTTTGAAACTAGGGACACAGATGTGTTTGGTGTGGTCTGAGCAGGCTTAGTAGAGGGGTTGTTTGTTTGTTTTGTTACATTCGATGGTGGAAGAACAACTTGTTCTGTCTTATCATGGTCAAAATGTAACAAAGTGTGATGCCATTGGTTACCACATTTTTTACATGAAGACTTAGACTTACATGCTTTGGTGGAGTGTAATCCAAGACACGAAACACATCGTTGCGTTTGTTTCACTAGTTTAAATCGTTCATTTGGCGACTGAGCTAGAAATGAGGAGCACACGTATACTTTGTGACCCAACTGGTTACATACAAAGCAAGGAACAGACTGGGTGAAATTACTGCTATTATGTGAAGATTGTGTGACTGTCATAGCGACATTTTTCTTGACCGAAACTTGTTGGTTAGCTACTTTACTTTTACTAAGCTTATTTTGATCAGCAGTAAACCGCATTTTTTGGGATAGCATAGCATCCTCCAAATTATTGCACTCTTTATTGAGAAATGAAATTATTTGCTGTGATGTAGGTAGCGAATGGTCGGAAACATCCGTAGGGTTGCGAACGGATTCGAGTTTCTGGCTAAGTTTGAGATCCAATTTTCTCAGTAATACTACGGAAAGTAAGAGATTTGAGTTTTGGATGTCATAATTTAAGGCTTGAAGAGCTTGAGTATTTTCGTTGAAACTATTGGCGAATTGTCTAACCCCGTTGATGTTTGACGCAGACACATTAGGAAGATCTAATAGTTGATTGATATGTAAAAGTTGGAGTCGCCTTTCATTATGATACCTTTCGCGTAGTAGGTTGTACGCGATGATGTAGTTATCAGAGGTGATACTGAGACTGCGTACGAGGTTTAGAGGTTCGTTCTCAAGCAAGCCTAATAGGTACTGGAAACGTACAACGTTTGAAAGGGCATTGTTATTATGTATGGTCGTATCATAAAGGTTAATGAATGACGACCAAGTGGCAAGGTCACCGTTGAATTTGGGCAAGTTAATTTTTGGTAACCTGACTTGTCCATCAATCAATGTGGATTTGTTAGAAACTTCACTAAGTTCCTCGCGATCAGTTGAAGAATCGTTCGCTGAAATCAAAGACTCGATATAACTAGAAATATGAATGTAAAGTTCATGTATTTCATTTTTGTCGGAGATTAGTGGCTCAATATCAATTGTTTGGTCCGAAATACCATGCAGAATACGTTTAAAGTTACCTTCAAAATCATGTTTTTCCGTGTTTGCTTCTGAGAGGTAAGCACTCAAGGTCTTTTCCTGTATTTTGGTTAAAGGAGTAGCCTGTTCAATGATGTCATCGACTGATTTTTTAATGGAAATTAGTCGTGCTTTGGTGACAGACGTTAAACGTTGGTAGGTTTCTATGCGAAATTCTGCTGTTTTAGGTGGCGCCATGATTAAGTCTTGAATCTTATGGGTAATGAGCAGTTAGGAGTATGATGTGTGAGCTAGACAAAGGCCAGACACGTAAACACATAAAAGAGGAGCATAAAAGATGAGTGGTATATTAAGTGAAAAGTAGGACATAATTAATGGGTTTGATAAAGGACATAGTTATTGAGGTAAGGTTGGTAAGACAACATAACATGAGGGGGTTGGTAAAATAACATGAGAGAAATAGCCATGGGACTGAAATTAACATACGGCTCGATCAGGACCAAAAACTTTATGTGGGGTTTTAAACTAAAAGTAAAATATATTTTTCCTTCGATCAGTGGACCATCCAGATATTTTAGGCTCTGGAAAACCTTGAAAAATTGAAAATAAGTAGAGTGGAAAAAAAAGCTATAATGTGAGATCAATAACAAAATGGGTATTAATATTACATTTAATAGTATTTTAGTTCTAAGAATAAAACTGATTGTTCGTGACACTAATGTAATAGAGAGTTCACCAACCTTTCAACTTGCATTTTCTTTTAGTAATCTTCATTTAATGTCCATATTCATGTCTCATTTTGTATGTCCATTAATTCACTCATCTTGAACTTCATAATTGTTCACTTACAAAGTTAGTATTTAAATTTTTGATCTCACATTCATTTTCTTGTAAATTGATTTTGGGAACAATTAGATTTATATTAAAAAAATAACATGTGAAATATAAAACATATGATTGAAACATTTTAAATTGAATTATAAATACAGGGTGGAGATAACTTTATTGAGAGTGAATATATATATGAAATGAAATAAAGAAACAAAGAACGAGGGAAATAAGATATTATAAGATAAGGCAAGGGATTAAAAAGAGAAGATGATTGGGAATAATTGGGGAAAATTAGTGTGATGGGCCTTGTCTAATTTGTACCAAACAACGCCCACCGACCAATCAGAGAGCAGCGATGGCGGCTAGGCCCCCACGTGTTTAATAAACCGCCATGTGGGATGACGTAATCACCCACGTGCTCTAGATGGTGTACATAAACTTACTTTTGGCACCGATATGCCACGTGTAAAAATTAATGTTATGTTATGCTGCAAAAGAGAACATCTGGATGGTTATATAGTAGATACAATAAAGTGTTATACTATATTAAGTGTATAATACCTAAAAATGTTAAAGATTTTGGCTAAAAAACTAAAAAATCGCTAATATCTCGAAAACGGTGCGTTCTAGGGGTCTGAGGACCTCAAAAAACCACCTACTACGTAGTGTAGGTGCCCCCAGTGGGTAGGTACCCATAATTAAAAAATTAGCAAAAATGCTGCGGGTTGCATCCAGAAAAATGAAGGGGCAAAACTTTGAAATTTCATATCTTGGGAACGGCTGGGCCGATTGTCTTTATATTTGGTATATGTACACAAGTAATTATTGTCTACAAATGTATGGAGGGAGGTATCCAAAAATTGAAGGCGCAAAAAAGTTTAATTTTATATCTTAGGAATGGCTGGTTCGATTAACTTCAAACTTGGTATATGTATATATGTTATGTTGGCCTATTGATGTAATGCGTGGTGCATTTAAAAAAATGAAGGAGCAAAATGTTAATATTGATATCTTGGAAATTAACATAACTATAAGTTTAAGACGGTATTATTATTAATAATACAACTATTGTGCACCCTCCAGGGCACGGTTTGGGAATGCCCGAGGGGTTCTTTTTTTACCACCCCCAGGTTAAGTATTATACAAGACAGACGTTTAATTAGATAAATCTAATTAAATATCGTTCAATCGTATAATACCCCCTCCCTTATTTTACAGAGGGTGAATAATAGTTCTTACCTTGGTGATTGGGCTGAAATCAACACACAAGTATTAGACTATAAACTACTTTAATACAACTACCGCTACTACCACAATGCTACCACTACTACACAATTAAAATAAAAACAACTTTAGTGTTTGAAAATTTTTACGTTCGGAGACTTTTCAGCCGTGCTGGTGCAGACCACGCTGTATTGTTTTGTCGTGGTGAAACAGTCAAGATCTTCTTCAGTTAACGCCTGTCCGAATCTTGCGGGCAAGAAGGTCACACGTTTGTCTCCATTGGCTAGAATGATTTCGAGTAGAATGGCGGGATGATTGAACCTTGTAGGGACCCTCTTCGCACTGACGATCTTTGCCGGCTGGGTGATTTCTTTAATAGAAATCTTTTCCGACATCACTATCGCTTCCTCGCAGGCGGCAAGTTTAGCGTTAAGATCCATCTGAAAATCAATTAAAACAAGTCTTAGCGTCTAATCTATTAGGATTAATGCATATGTTAGTTGAGTTATTGTTTTGCAGATTATGCCTTCTGAGAATTGGAAACAAGTACTGCGTTGAATTAGAGTTTTTTGGTGTGACCCTTGTTAGATTTAGAAATGTTGCTTTCAAGCATGTTTGTTTTAATGTTATTCAGGTAATGGGTTGTTACCCCACTTGTTACTGTTATTTATTTAAGTGTCAGTTATATTTTAACTTAATGATACTTAAGCAATTTATGTAGTTGTTAAATTATATTGTATGTATTGTTAGTATAATGGTAATCATTGTGTCATCGTTTTTGTAACTCTTGCTCTAGTAAGTTAACCATAAAGAAAATGATTGATGTAAAATGGTGTGTTGCCGTAAATAAATAAATAATACAAGGGATAAAACATCAATGATTTGGATGAGAGATAACACGATTAAGAGAGTTAGTGGTTACCTTATGTAGTAGTAGCAGCGAACAGTAGGAGTAGCAGCAGCAGTAGTTGCAGCGGGAGTGGAAGCTGGCTGGCTGTAGCTTGAGTGTAGCGCTGGGATGGGAAGGCTGGTTTTATACACCGCAGGAGAGGGGGACTTGAGTGGGGGTCACCGGAAGCGTCGCGTGGGAGCGTCGTGTGGGAGCACCGCGCCCGCCTTTATGTACATATTTACACAGTATGTTTAACTAAAATATATTAACTGAACATATTTAGAAAAATATCTTTTTTCTTTTCAAAATTATATTTCTACAGAAAGGGCATCTTATAAGTTTTTTAGAACAATTTACGCATACGGTGTGACCACAAGTAAGTAAAAGAATTGTTGGTAAATATTCGAGGCATATTCGACAGTTTATATTTCTTGGTAATTCTTCGTCATCTGAATCGTCTTCGGAATCATGACCTAAAATGTTGTTTACTCTTTCTCCTGCGGTGATAAGAATTGCCTCCAGGGATTCCCGGAGGTCTTCCCAAAGGGCTGGGGCAATGTGAACCATTTCGGAGACGGTGGTATCATCCAGGAAATGGTTGGCCAGCCATAATGCATCCCTCAGCTCCACTCTTGCAATTTGAATGGCCAAAAGTAGATCTGGGAGCTCATATTGTCGATTGCTTGTAAATCTCTGTTTTGACAAAAATAATGTATTAAAGAAATGTCAACATAGCAAGGTACAATATAAGCTAATAAATAAGAATAATACCGTACTTGTAAAAAGTTGTGAAGTCGGTATTCCCGGATATGTTGGCGATCGGCTTCAATTTGACATCTGATGCAACGTGCAGCTGTTGATGTCTATAACAATACAGAGTTTTTATTAATGTTTTAAGCTGTATAATAATAATAAAACGGGCTTGAATCCGTAAACAACATATCATGTACCTACCCTGGTTATCCCTGAGGATGTTGATGGCTGATCTACAATTCTGGTAGTACATGTTCGCGTCTGTTGACATTGTGGTGTTGAAAGTATCCTTGTGATTGTCACGTGAGGTGGTTCAGGTGGGTTTCTGCTTGATGTGCTTACGTTGAGAGGTCTTAATGTGGCGTAGACTTGGTTTTCTCCACTGATTATAGATGGGGAGAGTGCTTCTTGATTGTCATCCTAACACAATTAATATTATTAGAACAATGTACTTAAATATGCTATACACACACACACACATATTAATTGCTATTGCGTGTCATACTTACATTCCTTCTTTGAGGTAATGGTATCCAATAATCTTGTGATGATGATGAGGACCCTGGGTTATTTACTCCGTCAGATTGTGTTTGATTGTCACGTTGTTCTTCTGTTGTCTAAAATAAAATATTATTGGGGTTAAAAAGTGTTATTAAAATTATGGTGATAGTATGAGCTTAATTTGAATTACTACTTACTCTTGGACGTTTTGGTGGAGAGCAGTTGGTAGTTGATAGCATTATCACGGTGATGAAAGCAAACTTAAGAAAAGCCATGGTAAACTATTAGCACTATTTGTTTGACCGCGCTTAAATAGCCTAGAGTGTCCCCTCTACCAGCCGATGCAGGAAGGTGATTCACATCTGGCCGGCGGCTGCCACTTCCTCTTGCAATCAAGATGGAGCAGGGCCTGTGTTTGGTGAAATTCTGGTATTTTCCGATATTTACAAATTTTATTTGTTGTGTAAAATGTAATGGTCTGTTAATTGACGGGGTTGAAGAAACATACGGTTGGATGATTATGAGAATTAATGATTTAAACTTTGAAACTTTCAAGTGCTTTGTGTGTGGTGATTACCTTCCAGTTGTATGGCGATTGGAATTTTAGGTATGTATTTATTTTTATTGGCTCACGTTTCCACACCACCCAAGGGGTAGGAGCCTCGGCGCGTTCTTTTTGTTTACCCAGAGCATCCCCGGGAGGCCTAACCTCTGGGGTAGGTTGCCCCAACCATCGCAACCTACGGTGGTAGCCACTCCATTACAAAAATGCTACCTCCCTTTTAAATATTTTTTTATTTTTTTATTTTTAAATTTTTTTTGTTTTTTACAAATTATGGTGATGTCGAAGGAAGCACACTGCTTTACGGGGTTTCCCCCCGACCCTCTCATCTACATCAAGGTGGTACCAATACACTCCAAGGTTTACGGGCCTTTTCCTCAGCCACGCCAGGGACCTTAGGACCGTTTGAAAGAGTAGCCCGAACCCTCCTCGAATCGGGGCGCCTCAATCTACTAGGTCCTCACATTCACACATGGAGACAAGCCGGTGGATAACACAATGTTTTGCGGTTTTTAGGCCAACCACCATTCTCACTCCTGGACTTATGGGTTTTACGCCAGCCTGTTAAGTGAGTGGCTTGTTCTCCAGTTACCAGCCTTGAGTAGGTGACATTCACCGAAACTTGAAAGATTTTAATCAAAATATGATTTATGTTCATCTAGAAATCTACTAGTTACATTCTGATATAAAGCTACATAATCCCAATCAACTTTACTAGCAAAATCACGAATGAACCTCTCGGATAGTGTTTGATATTTACACAAAATATCCCAGCAACCTTCAAAATTGGGAACCATCTCCCTCAGGAACTCTTCTGAAAATTTAGTGCGTCTTAAAAGCTTAGCCCAGTTGACTCTGTGCGAGTAAATTCGCAACATATCAATTGAAAAATCATAATGAGAGGATAGAAGATCCCAGTTCATGTACTGATCAAACTTCATAATGAAGTTGTCAGTCAATACCCCTTTGGGCTCTTTGGGCTCTGTCGAGAGAAGGTTCCACACTGTTGTTGCCATCTTGACAGCTGATTAAAGACTAAACTTGAGTCAAGCTTATATATCTTTTATAAGCAGTATGCAGTGCACATCTATCAAAGTCCCCAGCATGCTGGGGTAGTGGACAATTCGCATTATTTACAATATTTACAAGAGCGGTATTTTGATATTCCAAAACGTTAGGATGAAAGCGAGTTAAAAACTTTACCTTTTCTAAGCCCTTAGTGTATATTATGTCAAAAGGTCTGCACAATTCACGTATTAGCCTTTCATTATACGGAATTTTGCCGTCCTCCCATCGAATACGGTGATGATGACGGGTCAACCATCGCACAGTGCGGCGCATTTTCTCGTTTAAATTCTCAATTTTGTATGGGGAGCTAAACACGAAATAGCTGCTTGTAAAATCCCCAAATATTGCGAATTCCTTAATAATAAATCGGTTTTTGTTATCTTTGAAAGCTTGAAATTCAACAACCGCAACCGTTTGGGGTGAAAGGCCATCGTTTGTACAACAGTATTTCATTGTAAAGATATTTGTAAATGTGTGGTGGCAATTTAAGAAAATCGATTGCCTCGTCGTCTTCACTACTATTCAACACCTCCGCAATGAAATTTTTTATTGCCTCAGCGTGAGGCAGTAGATCCCCCAAGCGGATGTAGACCAGAGGGAGGCTATTTATAAACTGAACCCACTCCGCACTGTTTAACGCCAAAGTATGTTCTCCATCATGGAGGAATACGTGCTGTTTGCCAAATACGGAATTTACCTTGATACTCTCACCGGTTTTTAAAATACAGCTAAAGCTTTTTCTTTCTTCCACCGCACATGTCACTGCATTAAAAGTAGATATTCCAAATTCGTTAAAAACACTGTATGGCCAGAAAACCCAACCTCGTTTACCTTTGAACAAAACCCCCAATTCGTCATTTCTATTTTTAAATACACCCGTAATAATACATTTAGATAACTCGCAATCAAAGTAGTAAATCATCTTTAAAAATATCCCGGTTAGCGCATTAATAGGCTCTTTAGGTTTGGGAATAATATGAACGTCCATACTTACAAGATCCTCTCGCGACGGCTCCATAGCAGCAACTGCCGATTTTTTAAAATATTACCGTAGTTTTTAGTTTTCCCCCACCCTTTCGTAGGCCAAATTTGAAAAATTTTCCACACTACAACCCTTAACCTATATCGTCACCTTATTTACTGTGCCTGTGAGAAGTGAGTACGTCATGTGACTGTCGTGTAAGAGAAGACAGTATGCAGTAGTATTTTCCGACACATTTTCTGTAGTTTCAAAATCTATTCTAACGTCTACAGGCCCCGATTTGATTGTGTCATTTTGTTTGGAACAATCGATTACGTATAGAGGCGTTTTTGTTTTAAATTTATCCAGCTCAACGGTAGGTGTTGAGGGTCTGTTATAGTAACTATTTTGAAAACGATAAAACATTTCATAAAATAGTGATATGTCTCCGTGAATGTTATCGTACGGGAAATATTGTGAATTCAGATACAACTTGACGTTGTTTAGACTGTTTCTATCAAATTGTGCCATGTCTTTCTTCAAATTATTTTTTCTTCCCGTTTGGAAAGCCAAAATCACGTAACGAGGCTTTTCGAGCTGAGAAGATGTTTTGATTGTCCAAGAATGCGTTTTTGATTGAGGTAAAGTAGGATATTCGTGTATTTCCCACGAACGGAAAGGTAGATGTATTTTTGTATCTTTTTCAATCATCTTGTACAACTTTAATTTATAAGCATCCGACACGGAGATATGCGGCACCCTCCAGTATATGTTTGTAATATCCAGAGTGATCCCCGTTGCATCATTACTCAATACGGCGTTATTATCCGTCGAGGAGCGAAGTAGAATCAATTCTTGTCTCGTGTTTACGATAATACGGCGATAATCCTCAGCAAAGCCGAGTAGTAAGCGTAAAAGGATGGAGAATGAAAAATTTCCATCGTCAGGCTGAAGTTTTTCACCCGGCCCCAACCAGCAGGCATTCTTTAGACTGTGTAACTCGTTTGGGTGAATGGATATGAGACCTTTAATAGTTGTAGTAATACCTACATTTTTAGTCCTATCGATTTCCACACCCCCAATTTCGTAACGTATATCGTCAAAGAGAAAAGCAATTGCGTTATTGATAAGCTCTACAGTAGCGGCAGTGTTATCGGCTTTTTTCCCGCTTACTTTACCAGAAATGTAAAGAGTACTATCATATGGTGCTGTAATAATATCCTGCTGGCTGATGGGTATACGGATTTCATCATTGTTTTTATATGTAGAGGATGCGTAAGGCTTATGGATATGGAATTCCATTCCAGTGATTACATCACTGTATTCTGCGCTGCCTTCTATATCCAACATCTTGTACCTTAAATCCAAGAGAACGTAAAAACTTGATATTGGCTGATGTTAACCGTATGGTGTCCTGACCCAAACTGACTTTATTTGTGTTGGAAAGCTCCCTAAATACAAGCCCCATTTCTCTCCCTTATATGAAGTCTGATGGAGACTGCCTCGTTTCGTAAATTTATTCTATCACCGTTTTGGTCTTTGAGACAAATAGTAACGTTGTTTATCCTCTTGACGTTCACCGGCAAGTAAATGATTGTATTAGGAGCCTCAACTATTTTATACCCTGGCCCAACGTTCGGGTAGAACTCATGAATCACGTGACCCTCCTCGCCATTATTGTATGACCCACGAACTATGTTGCACTCCACACGAATAACATCAACTTTCATAATACTAACCGGTCTATCGGAAATATGCTTTGTAGCCGGATCCAAGACTCTCTTATTGAATCCCAATAGCGAAGCTATCGTACCCTCCTTATCAAAGTCAATTTTTTCTTTACACTCAATTTCAGCTTTCAACGTATTATTATTGGCTTTTAGGCTTAGTCCTAACCCCTCGCCAATTTTGGTTTGTAAATATTTTTCTATATCCTCAATTTCGTATGCTCCTTCCTCTATAGTAATACATTTATTATCGCCATAGTAAAATTTATCATTTATGCCTTTTTCGATATTTGGAATTGAATGATAAGTCATCAAGTCTACCAGGCCAATCTCCCATTCACCATTACTAACATCCAAAGGTGGGAAGTAGTCTTTTGTGATAAACGACCCGTTACCGCTTAAGCAAAACATTGCCGCAGAGAAACTCTAAGCACAAGTGTCCGCACACGACTGAATTGAAATTCTGTCTTCTTTGGTAATTATAGTAAATATTGCAGGGTTCAAAATACCGTAATAGCTCTAACGGTGGTGCGAGGTTTCCAAAACTATCAAAGTAATATACCTTATCATTAAGTTTTTTGTAGCATACCCAGTGAGTACCCTCGCCAGTATGTGAATCCAAATTTACAATAGCCGATTCGTATTTTTTCGGTACACGAGGTAGCGTATCTCTCATATAAACGCCTCTAAAGTTTGGTATTTTTAGCTTTTTAGCGTAATAAAGTAAATCGTAGTTTGTTAGAGGCTTTATCGGGATCGACATTTTTTTTTAATCACCCTTGTCTTTTTCTTACCGCTTCCTCGTTTCGGATACGGTCTAAGGTATAACCCTTTACCTTTGGGCGGCGATTTTCGCTTAGTGGCACGTTTTTTCTTTTTACCACCGCCAAACTTAGTTTTAGCTTTCATGGCTGTTGTCACTGCCCAGGCAGCTGCTTTTTCCCCAATGGAAGCGTCAGATGCTTTAAATCTGCGCCAGGCGCGTTCAGCCAACTCTTTGTCTGCCTGTTTTCTATGAGCGTTATCGCTATACTTTGAATAGGCAATGTCGTGAATCTTGCACGCCTCGTCAAGACCGTTTATCCCCTTATCACCTCGCGCTAGCCTCTTTTGTAATCTGGTTCCGGGACCACAGTAGCTATACCCCGGAAGGTGTGCCTCAAAAGGTAGTAAATCAATAGCTTTGTTCACCACGGAGGAGATGATACCACCACCTCGCACGACAGCTTGACCGCGTCTGCCTGATCTTGCTTTGCGTCTAGCCATTTTATTACTGATGACATACCGATGTCGTATCTAGCTAAATAACTTTTGCCCAGAGTGCAGAGCGCAGAGCGTAGAGCACAGAGCGCAGAGCGCAGAGCGCAGAGCGCAGAGCGTAGAGCGCAGAGCGTAGAGCGCAGAGCTTAGAGCGCAGAGCGCAGGTCGCAGAGCGTAGTGCACTTAATTCCAAGTTTTCCTAGTTTTACAATATTTTTTTAATAGACATGTACAAAATCTGTCGACATAGCAATTTGCACAATGATTGGCAAATTCAAAAGCTGACAATTTAACACATTTGTCCGGGCAGCATGTAAAGAAATGATCCGTTTTATAGATTTTAATTTTGACTTTTTTATTTTCTTTGAGACCTTGTATGATTTACATTTACATTAGCAATAGCTAAAGCTCTCACATTTACTACAAGCCAACCCGTCGACTTGGTCTTCTGGAACAATAAAACACTTTTTATCGCAACAGTAGTGCCCCATCTTCAATGTTCACCGTATGACTCCACATAACAACTGATGTTAGCAGTTTACTGTCCTTTTATTTATGACGAGCCACCACCACCAAGCCTCCGTGCACGCTCTTCCGCAGTTTCGAGAATCCCTGGTTGGTTTACTAGCTCTGATGCATCAATAGTCATCTCGTCATTGAACAAATCATCCCATGAGGTCAACTCTTGCACAACTTCAGTTTTCCAGTCTTTTTCATCGTGTAAACCCGCCCTGGCTCCATCTTTTGATTTTAAATGTTTGTATATCGAGTATGCCAATTCGGCAAGGGCTTCTTTTAGGTATTCTTTATTTACAGCGTCAGTCAGTCCTTGAGGCTTTTTAAGCTTTCTAATCCGATTATTCCCAGCATTCCAATGAGGTTCCTCTGTTTTTGGCACTTTACCTTTGCCGGGATCAACCAGTATGATAGTATTTTCTTGCAAGTATTTTAATGTCACCGCATCATGTATATGAGTTGGATCTGCAACCTGAGAAATCTTTTTATTTTTAAAGTTCCAAGTTTGCGTACCCGGAATGGGAGTACGATGGTCTAAATAGTGTTTGTTCACAGCATCGCCCGGTTTTGATGGTGGAGCCACATTTTGTATTACAGTGTTATGCACATCGTAAGCACCGTTTATATTTTTAAAAATAGTATTATTTTTAAAATAAAAAAGATTTACAGCATCATAATTTTCCACAGGAGTCGCGACGTTTTTTATTATAGAATTATTTGCATTATAAACTCCCTCACTAGTTTTGTTAATTGTATTTGTTTGGACATACAGTCTATTAACAGCATCTCCGTCATTAATTGGTGATGCGATATCCTGTAAACGATACTGATGAAATGAATATGAATCCTTTAGTTTAATAGGAATTTGTGTTTCTATATACTGTTTTGTCACAGCATCGTCCTTTTCAATAGGGCTCCCCATATTACATATCCGTGTACTTTGTGCGTCAAACACATTATTTTGTAAACTGATACAGTTACGAAACGCCTGACAGTGGGTTTCATAGTTGACGGCATCTCGATTTTCTACGGCATCTCCTACATTTACTAAACGTTTCTCTTGTATATCATAATCTCCTTTGGGGGTAAGGTTGAACCCCTCGCCCTTGGGTCCCCTCTGATCCCCCTTATCCTTTTTATCCGAATAACGTCCGAACTTGTCTACACTCATCGTAACAGTGATTTAAATCTACTATTACCTGCCCCTTTTATAAACCCCGCTTCCCTCAGCTCCTCTATGATGTTGAGTATCTCGTTACTGTGGGAAGTGTTACCCGTCTCTGTTGACATTGCTAAAAGTTTGAGTCTACTTACCAATTCATTGGGGTTATCCCAATATATAATGTCGCGCGATTTGTTGGATTTCCACACGAGCCCCTTGCCTGATTTACTTGGTGGAAACAAGTCTTTGATAACATGTTTATATTTTAAACTATTGTCCCTTCTAATCTGGTTGTAAAAGCTGTAGCCTTACTTGTGAGCATTAGTAGCAACAAGTATATCCTTGTACACTTTCAAATCATGCTGCGAGTATTTTTCTTCACTGGGAAGTCTTTTAAATATCAGTTCGTAAAGCCCTTCAGTTGGTTGATATCTTGTATTATTTATAAGGATAGCTCCATCAGCATTAAAATCTAAATCCTTATCACCAATCATCAATTTATTTCCCTCTTCGTTGTATCTCGGTCCAAAATCGTGATCAATTAATTTTGTCTTACCACCAGTATCCTCCATAAGTAATTTCATATACCTGAGGGTTAAGGGATTTTTAAACTGTTGTTCAAGATATCGGGAAGCTGTTTCAAGTCCAGAAGGAGTTGACACTACTTCCTTTACCCGGCTAGAGCTGGCCTTGGGGGTAGAAACACTCGGTGGATCAAATAGCCGTGGTAAATCCACATCGGTTAATTCATCTTCATCGGTTGTATCATAATCCATCTGTTCTACAGTAGGTTCCTCATCCTCTTCCGCTTCTTGTTTAAAAGATTCAGGTTCAGATTTTACAATAGGTTGAGCCGTTTTACGCAGCTCTCGAATGATGGGTTTGTATTGTTTTTCCAGAACTTTTTCCGTTTCCACTATACCATCTTTAAACATTCTGTATTTACGTCGAATGGCTTCTTTAAGCGCAGCCACACGCAACTTGAGTTGTTTATCAGTCGGCTTCATGATTGATACTAGTGGAATCTTTCAAGACTCCCATATTTAAGGCATCTCTACCTGCCTGAAGAACATTGCACGTTTCTTGTTTTTTCGTATGTATCTGATAACATCTAAAAGGGAAACTCCCTCACTAAAGTCCAATCCTCTGTAGTAACTTTGTTCTCGTGCATCAAATCGTGGTATTACATAAGGTAGAGTGAAACTCTTAAATACAAAAGTACGTTTCCATCCACCTCTCCATTGTGGTATCTCGGCAACAGTGTATTTATCATTTTCCACAGTATCTTCCATATATTTCTTCAATATGTTCAAAGGCCGTTGTTCCTTGATATGTTGTAATAGGAAAGAATTCAAAAGCCAAAACTCACTGGGATTAGCACCCGTAAATGCTCGCCATTGGTCAAATAACTTTTGGTTAGTCACTGAGTATTTTCCGTTGGTTAAAGATATTCCAAATTTTTCACAGTGTATAGGTAGTGTAGGCAATGCTTCTTTTAGAAAATCTACTGTATATAACCCTTGACAGAGATTGTTAACACCGATATATGGTTTATTTCTATAACACTTTGGAACCCCGTCAGGTAAAGGACCGTATGCAGTATTATAACTAATGTCAATATAACACTTTAGAGATAGTGCTGCCTTGTATATCTTTAAAGGTGATCGTATAGGAATGGTTCTCTCTGTAAGTAAAATGCATCTGCTAGCATAAGGAATTTTACAACCGTATTCTAACATTCTATTGCATATTTGTGTAAAGTTTACACTACCGTGGAGGTTACGTAACGGCAGGGGTTGGCCAAAGATATCGGGAAATGGTCTGAACCTAGATATTAAATTTTGAGGATCCCTTACGGTGCAGTTGTTCATATCTTCGTGGTAAATTACAAGTTCCAGAGGTACGTTTTTCTTTTCACAGTGGAATATAAAGTTAAGCCAGGTGTCGCGATTGTATGTTCGCTCACTAGCGGAAATCATCAGCAAAACTACTGGGGGTAGCATAGCTGAATGTTTTGGTGTTTTGTGTCTCCAGCAATGTTTGTTAAACGTATATCCATGTGGTGGTTTACGACTACAATAATTTCCACAAAACCTCTTTTTGTCCCTAAAATAATATGTACAGAGATTCGACTTGACATTATGTAGCCTTTTGTCGAAACCTCGAAGATCGTTGTACGAGTAGATGCGTACCATTACAGCTCTGTAATGAAACTGTCAAATTTTATCCTGTACCTTCCCTTATTAAGGTCACGTGTCTTATCAATCACCAAAAACCCATGTGTGTCCTTCCAAGCTTGAGCACATAACTCTTTAAACTTTTCAAAAGACATGTCGGTTGTTACATGATCATTATATATATGTTTGAGGTTCATATCATCTTGTTTGAACAAAATAATAAAGTTACAATTGTCCCTGATGAGCTGTTTGGGGATAGCACTATATGTTTGTCCCAGATAAAATGTATCAATATTCTTATGTCTCCCCATTGTAAAATAATTACGAATATTATTGTGCTTCTCACAAGATATATCATCAAAAATCATAATTGAATTTGTTTTAGCATTATTAGGGTGTACTACTTGACTATTATCATCAAACGCAAAGTAACCAATTTCTTTGGGCAGAGCTTTTTGTAAAAATTTATATTTTGGTTGGTATAACGATTTTGAAAATACATAGATATTTTCAAATCTCAGACCATTTGGATCATATAAAAGATTAAATAAAACATTGGTTTTCCCCGAGTTGCTGGGACCGGATATGACACACCGGATGGTGTCTGGTAGGAGGGAACCATGCTTGGTGGGAAGCACACTCATACCGGAACCCATATATTCATCAAAGTTTTTTATAGTCAGCGGGGGGCTCTGTGTTGTCACGTGCATCGTTGCGCGTCGAATGTTTTATGCCGCCCATGTGTATGCTAATATACTGCCCACATGTGCGCCAACTCCGTGGGGAACATCCGCTCCACGCCTCGCCGCACTCAGATAACAATGTCGGCCTTGTCAAGCCATGAGTCATGTTTCCTGTCGAACCCAAGCCATCTGACCTTAACTCTATCTCCTCTCTTTTGAAGTATTTTTTCTACTAGATATACATCTCCAGTTTTCGATTTACTCAGCTCCTCTTCATAAAATCCGCCTTTAAGTATTTCGCCGTTATGGTCTTTTAAAATATATGTAACCGGTTTTGTAGGTTTAATCGCGTCAATTTTAAACACTTCGTTGGTCCAATTTGGTAAATAGCCTTTTGCAAAAACCTTTTTATATTTACTAATCCGCACACTATCACCCAGATTAAATTTTGGATGACTTTTTGCCTTATATTTGTTTTTAGGGGCCTTAACCTTATTTATACGTTTAAAAATCGCTCTAACATGCTTCTGTCTCACATCTTTTGGTTTCATACCTATCGTTCTGTGTTTTGTGTTGTTGTAAGATTTGATAATATCAGGTAAGAGACTAACCCACTCATATTTACCTTTGATTGTAAATAATTTATACATTTTTGTCTTTAACGTTCTGTTAAATCTTTCCACAATGCTGGCTTTAAGGTCTGAATACGTATGATAGTGATTAATATTATATTTCTTCATCAGGGTGCTTACGTGTTTATTAAACCATTCAGTTCCTTGATCAGTATGAAAGTTTTTCATCTTACATTTTTCTAAAATAGGTTCCAACGCCTTTGCAACTTCAGGACCCGACTTGTTTTTAATGGGTATTGCAAAAGCAAATTTTGTAAAACAGTTTATCATAGTAAGTATATACTTGTAACCTTTGTTTATTTTTGAATAGGGTTGCATCTCCACAAGATCCGCCTGGTACAAATCATTTATCCCCTTAAGTGTAACCCTACGCCTAGGATATTTTTTACGGGCAGGTTTGTGCAGTTCACCAGCTATTGCACTCCTAACATCCATGTTGACACTGTTATTTTTCAATCAGTCTGTTTATTTTTAAACCCCCAGAATCCACTGCCCCACCACCGCAGCGGATAGCGTGGCGGCCTCCAAAAACAAACTAGTTACCGCCTCCGCACCCCCTGGCAATCACAGAGGCTGTCAGTATGTTTTAAATACCAACACCCTTCAAATGATTACCCATACAGCCCCAACCTCGCTGCATGCCGTGGTAAGCGATACCTTACCTCCCTTCTGACTTTAGGGGCCGCCAGCAACCATCGTGGCCAACGACCGTTTTTTCTTTTATTGCCTAAAGTCAGGATTACCCTTACATTGAAAACTTCAACAACAACTGATATAAGGTTTATTGATAAAGGCGAACTGCACAAATTGAGCACCTGTCTTCAAGAGGTTTGTACATCGGCCACCATCCAATGGAACCATACGTACGGACCCCACCATTTATGACTACAAATTCAAATAGGTTATCAGAAACCGCGGCGTTTCCACAATCCTTACAAAATTTAAGTCCATTGCCAAAACGGTAAATATAAAATTTTAAAATCCCCCAATTTTCACAATAGTAGTCTTTAACATACTTTACAATAGATTTAGGAAGCTGAAATTCATGTATATTCTCATAAAGAAAATCATCCTCTATTATAGTTCTAAGACAGAGTTCAAACAAGGTGCTCATTGTGCAAAGCCAAATATGATAATGGTGAGCGCATGGAGTTGATGTTTCCCCCTCCACTCAGAAAAATAAAAGACCGCGGCCCCTCCACCGCCACGGCCCGTGAAGGCCTTCCAGAAAATTATGCTAGTCGCCTCCTCCGTTTTAATTTTTCATATATTAATTTTTGTCTCTATCCATTATGTACAAGCCATTTACTAGGTGAAGCCGTTCAATTGGTTGTAAAGTGATGGATAGGGAATTTTAATGTTTACATTTTATAAATGAAAACCTTCCAGATAAGCATAATAATTACCCCCTCCATCTTTATTTTTATATATTAATTTTTCTGTCCATCATATACAAGCCATTTACTAGGTGAAGCCGTTCAATTGGCCAAAATGAGATGAACAGAAAATTTAATGTTTTAAATGTTTACATAAACTTTAAAAGTTGGGTGGCCACGTCAAGGACCGTTCGAAGGAGTAGCTAGGGACTTCCTCAGTTCCCAACTCCTCAGTCTACTAGGTCCTACATTCAAACCAAGCTGTTCGAAAGAGTAGCTCAAACCCTCATCGGGTCGGAGCGCCTCAATTTACTAAGCTTTTAGTTAATCACTGTCATCACTATCAAGGTACACAACAGGTCTTGATTGCCGTGGTCCAATGATAGTACGCATCAGTAAATACCACTGTCTAAGTTCTTTTCTTCTAAAAAATCTACAAATCAAATCATTTATTATGCTATCAGGAAGGTTTAACGATTTTAAATCCTCAACAGTTTTTACAGAATCTACAATAACAAAGGCAGCATAATTGTACAAAGGCAACACCGGCAGCGGTATCAACGCCATCGTTGTGCCTGCAAATGTGAAGAACTCGTTTGTGGCTAAACAGAGGTGTGGAGGGGGGAAGTACTTCTCCGACAGGCGTACCAGTTTGCTTCAAACACTTGAGCAATGTGCGTGGTATCTTGTTTTGGTTGGGTGTTCAGATTAGAAAGGAAACAGCCACGTCGCGGAGAGGTTATTTTGTATACCCCCACACCCAATATTTATGAAAAACTTTCCCCGCGACCCTTAGAACCTCCACCACTACCACCACGGAACACGGATTATGCAGAAGTTCAACTTTTTTACCAGAATCAAGTACGTATAATGATACAATAAATCTATGAATATTGCATAAAATAGTTTATAACTTAAACCAAAACTACAAGATTAACACAACCTAGGTTGTTTTAAAAGTGGGATAACACATTTGAGGCCGGGTGGTGGGAGGCAGCGATATACGCCTCCCCACCAACACCCTCCCCGCCAAGATGTCTCCTGCCACGCTCCTCCAGTCTTGCTCCAGCTACGGTTAACAGCAGGATGTTTCTCACCTGGTTCGCATTTTGTCAGTGGTTATACGGGCCATATACAGAGTGCAACTACGATTTGTTCGAGTACAGAGAGCTGGAACGCGCAATAGCAAGGATGAGGAAGAGACTGGACGAGCTGGAGGAGAGGATTGACTGGTGGGATTAGGTAAGTTTTTGTAGTTTGTAGCCATAAGGTAGTGTGTCATAGTCACCATGATGTTTGCGTTTAGGTCCCGTGATTTTAAAGACTTTTGTTTCATTCACTGTCACGATGTCTTTGTCTTTTGTCCTTCTAATTCGGGATTCATTTATTTCCAATGCTTTTGTTTCGGTGGAGAGGATCATTTCTTTCAATTTTTGAAAATTAACAATAGAAGAAGTTTTCATGTTTAGGGTGAGACCCTTTACCTTACATACAGTAAGCAAGGCTTGTTTATTAGTCGACCAAACAAGGTATGCATAGGTCTTCGGCCCTCCAGACACAAATTCAACGATAAATGAGCCAGGTCCATACTCGGTTAACTCATCAGTCATCTGTCCAAGGTAATCCCCTGTCGGAACTCTGTACAATCCGCCCCTTAAATAATAAATTACCGAGTCCGTGTCATAATACAATACCTGGCCTCCTAGGGCTTCCAAATGTTCATACAACTTAAGCCGAGCCTGGGCTGTGGTATAAGCCGCAATTACAACGTTGACATTTCTCAAAGGATCACCCACCTCTTCAATATACTCCCAGCTAACAAAAATCACCTCTTCATTTATTATTTGAATTCTGTTAACCTGAATGTCTGGACTGGTTAGCATTCTAAATAGCTCTTTTGATTCTCTCACTATCGAAGCTTTAGTCTGATTCTCCCTTTGACCAAACTTACCCCAAAAAGAGTTTAGCATCAATTTTGCTAGTGATCTAAGTCCTCCATTTTTCACAATCTTGTCCTTCTCCAATCTAACCCCCTCGTGCTCAAAATAATCCGCTATATACTTGTCTTTGTCTTCCTCGGTCACACACCAGCTAGGATACCCTGACGCCTCTTGTTTCATTTTAAGAAATTTATTAATAAAATCTGTGAACAATCCTCCTTTTTCATAGGTGGCTACCTCATACTCCCACATTTCATACATATCTAATATGATATAGCCTACTTGTACAGCTTTACGGATCTCGTCCATCGTCCACGTTCCCACAAGAGCTCTCTGTTCACATTCATGATCACACTCCTCCTGTTTTAAGGTTTCTCCACATGTTCTGCATAAGACAAACATAAGCTTGTCATTCATTTTAGTCGGGAGTACAGGGTGATAAAGGTCCCTAGGTGGCAAAATTTTACATTTTAGCAGACCCTCAACACCAAGGCCGCGTGCTCTGCACTCCCTGTCGCCTACGTGAATTGTTGGATGGCCTACAGGATATTTCCCATACTTACACACATAAGGATAGAGTGAACACACATCCACATACTGGATAGTTTCATCTTCCTCACATTTGTGATAGGTTTTAGCGTTCCCCGTCCTACCTCCAAAAAAAGCTTGCCTTGGGTCAAGGGGCAGACTGTTTAAAATCGGCAGACTGTCTAAATGTTTGAGCTTTTGGTCTTTTTTAATTTTCCTAAATTCACATTCCCACATTTCTACAACCTCATATCCATGTAACTTTGCTATCCTAGATTTCGTTCTTTCATACCTTAGGTGAAGGCTATCGGATGGGTCCTCTTTCAAGGGAGCCTCTCGGCTATAAGGAAAACATTTCGGGCACCCATGCCAATAACATCCATGGAACTCATACACAATTTTACCATCAAATCCATCCACTTTCATGCCGTTAACCTTTACTTCTTGGCCACGACCGGCATGTGCTATTCTAACCCCACGTTTTTCTTCCTCCCAAGACAGCCATTTTAAAGCAATAGCAGACTGATTGTCTGTAAAACGGTAACCATTTTTGGGGATAAGACCAATCGTCTTGGGTTTAAGAAAGTTTCGACGAAAAGCTAGATTGCAAGCACTAGCAATGGTTACGGCTTCAAGAAACGGATCGACATTGCACTCTTGGAGGAATATTGATCTAAATTTAAGGCAAGCCTGTGCTAAAATCTCAACATCGGATAGACAATACTCTAGAATTTCCTTTTGGAAATCAAATACATAATTTTCAGCAACTCTTTCTTCATACCATTTCTCAAAATCCTTGTAGCTTTTCTCAAACATTGCCTCCGGGCAATACTAGTGCTTGGCAGGCATAGGGCCTACATAATTTTGATTTGCCAATGTATTAAAAAGATGCGGAAAATAGCCTTTCTTTCTCTCTGAAGGCAGGTCAAACGCTTTGGGGAGTGCAGCGAGGGCCATTGGGAAATAGCTGAGCGAATCTACAAACCTGACGTTATCCATTTCCATAAGAATTATTTTCGAGCCTCTCATAATCAGAGCAGGCGTGAATTTTGTCTTCTCCAGAATATACTTTAGTAAGAATTGAAAATCGAATCCTTGACCATTATGGGCAATCACACAAACATCCTTAAACTGTTTCCGGATTTCGGAAACATAACTCATAAACTGTTCAATAGGACTTTCCTTAAACACTTTGGTTCTATTCCTACATGCCATGCAAAACCCCGAGCCTATACACTGGTAGCAAAACTGTTGTGATACACACAAATTAACTTTATGGACCTTGACTTCAGAGTCCGATGAAAGTGACTCATCTTGACGGGTTTCAAAATCAAAGAAGATGAAAAGATAGTCTTTGTTTTTAAACTTCCTCTCATCTCGTATCATAAAGCATTTATGGTTGGGTTCCCGAAAAGAATCACACGGCTTACAATATACCTCCCCACATTTATGTGGCGTGTTTCTCCTTTTAATCCACACTACCTTACCGCAATCAAGGCATTTCTTTACGGTTTTACACAGGGTAACTTTGTGCGCAGCAAAACACTGTTGATTTCTAAGAGTTAAATTACATTCGCGACACACTATTCCTCCATTACTCTCTAGACAAGGCGGAGAAATAGTCAAACACGCTGGACAACTATTTGAACATCTATGTTCACCTTTATGTTCATACGGGATATGACACGCTTCACAAAAATATGCGCATGCAAACGCAGCTGTGAGGCTAGTAATCACATTATAATGACCATTGTGAAAAAGCAGGTTAATTTTAAACTTTGCATTTTCAACACACCCCTCATAATACACGTCCCTGCCTTTACGATCATAATTATATACAGTAATTTTAAAGTCGGTTAGTAGGTCTTGAAATTTTTCAAGTTGTGTAATACCAAATCCAGATTCAGGTATTTCGACCCTCGCCCTTCTAATAAGCTCTTGAGCTCTCACTGTCTGCCTCCTTTTTCTATCTTGTCGAATAGCCTTGTATTCCGGGTCATTTGTTACAAAAGCCATAGCTACCACTAAAGCTCTGGGTAGACACAAATTATCCTCATTTTTAATTACCACAATCCCATGCCTTCCCTTACATTCCTCCTCAAAAGTATTAAACAGTCCAGGTCGTCTCCTACCACTACCTACAGGAAGGTTAATCCGCGTACACTCAACTTGAAAAGTATCTGTTGACTTGATAGATTCGGAATTACTTTGTACAATCCCCCCAAAAATCGTCCATAAAATATTTTCATCAATTTCCCCCACAGGCCGAAAGGCAACATACCCAGGCTCTTTACTTTTTAGGTTTAAACTCTGCAACGTAAATCCTAGCTGGTCATTCTCAAATGCCTGCTCTTTCATGTCATTTACTACTTTCGCAAACCCCTTACGCAACCAATCTATCTCATTAGTTTCAGGTGGGGGATTTGAAAATTTAAAAACTGTTTTACTTCCATACAATCTAAACTTCTTTACATACGTTTGATCAGTGCTAATGATACTGACCGGCTCGGGGGCACTATTTACAGCAGCCGGTTCATTACTTACTACGTTCTGCTCACTCAAACTATTATTCACATTAGTTTCCATAATGTCTTGTTTTATTCAATAAACTACAAATATTGCTATACTAAATATTTCTAAAATAAGAATGTTTTCTGTTTCAGACAATACTGGAAATCTCAAAGAAGGAGAAGAAATGTAAATAGAGATACTAATGGAAAAGCATGGAAGATTTTAGAATAGCCTTGTAAATAACTAATAAACACACTTTTTAAGATACAAAGAAGTTTCACTTACCTCTGCCGCAGCTGGAACTCAACTAACTAGTTATTTAGGTTCGTACCTTATATAATAATAGCTGAGCCGGAAAAACCCAATAAACATGTATAAACTTGTCGGTGAGTCATCGTGCAGGTGTTCAGTGCAGATGCACGCTTGGTAATTTATAACCCCATATTTATCTAATATAAATTTCCGGGAAGTCAGTGTCATGCCAATTAACTTGGTTAACGACTTCCGGCGGTGGTCACGCCACCAAACGGATGTGATATAAATTTCCAGGAAACACATTATCTTGCAGCTAAATAATGGCTTCCGGAGGGTCAACCTCACCAAGCAAAAACAAATATCAGGAAGGTGACATCACTGCTCTCTGATTGGTCAAGGGGCGGGGCCTAGCCGCCATCGCTGCTCTCTGATTGGTCGGTGGGCGTGGCCTGGGAGGGGGTAAAATGAAATGCTGCTCTCTGATTGGTCGGTGGGCGGGGCCTAGGGGGAGGGGTGGGGATGAAATGCTGCGTTCTGATTGGTGGGCTATCCTACCGGGACTTCTACTTATTAACTTACATAATTCGTAATAATTTACTCTTAAAACTGATACTGAACTTTTATTCTAATTTCACGCTTTTTGTAGTCAATGTAAAAATTTACCATATACATTATGGTATTGTCAATTATATTTTTAATTTATGCAAGTTAAAATACCGGTATTCATTTAAAAAAACCAAATATTTGAATTTGTTTGTAAAGAAGTTTTCTCTGTTCAGCACATCCAAACTGAAATCGCTTTAGATCTGACATAAAATGAAAGCTTGTCTTATTAAAGTCAGAGAAAGTAGGTCCACAGGGTGAAAATTAAACGAACCTGGCACAGCTTCACAATTGATTTGGGAAGAAGACTTGTTACAAAAAGCCCTTTTTGTCCAGTGATAATTTAAGATGCACTTTGTATTGGAGCAGAGTTTACATTTGTTTGATTTTTCACAATAGCTAAATAGGACTAAAACTTAAACTTGTAATCAAGTATATACATGTATTTATATGGTTTTTGATTGTGAAAAATGTATTAAAACCAAACATTCCTACGATGTTAATTTACAAAGCAAATAGTTAACAAACAAACAGTAAAAACAATTTATTAAAGATTTATTTTACAATTCAATAAACGCGCGCGTTCGATAATGGTTAATCGAATAAAAAAACTCAGTGGGCACAGTTGATATACTTTCCGTATATTAATAGCATTCTTAATCCACCAAAACGTATTTGGTAATGACCTTTGTCGGTTTCAGCCTATTTCAATAGTAGAGGAGCCCCTTTTAATAAAAGAGACCCAAAAGGGTAATTATTAAATTGTGTCTCTGTAAAACTGTGTAATAAAAAATTTTACTTAAAAAAATAAAAATATGTTCTAAATTAAAATTACAGATCTACTTTTAAAACAGATAAATAGAGTGTATTGTACCATTACAGCTCAAGCTTCACTTGTAAGGATATTAAGGTGATCTTCACAGCAAGGTGATTAAATCATTGGGATAGGCACTTAGTAGGCAGTGGACTGTGTAAGTCGTGGTCTTTACACCTCATTGCGGACTAGTTATGTTCCATTTCCCACTAGCTATCCAGTAATTACCTCTTCCTTATTATATCTTTCTCTTATATATGGCGTAAATATTCTACGGAAAATCTAAAACTAATAAAAAAAGTTGGCTGTTAAAATAATAAAAAGCCTTGAAAAATAAGTGGTCTTGGCCTTACCTTTGGCATGTGTAAACATTTCTTTTAAATAATGTGTGGAAAACAGATAAAACGTTTTATATACTTTTATAAGGAAAATAGAGTTCATAAAACATAAATATATGTGTTTAATTTTTGCTACATTAACGCAAGTGCTATTTCTCATATGATGAATAAAACGAATTTCGATATAGTCGTTACCATTAGCTAAAAACGGTTACTCTAAAATAGGTCTAATGTCCATCTAATCAACCCTTAACATAAAAAAGTTATGAAAGTGAAGGGCAAAACCGTACTTCAAATAAGTTTCGTTTGTTTCTTATTAAAGGTAATCCCATGTGGCACGGTAATGTTTTACAACTGTCACAGTAACATGAAAAAATATCCGCAGAAGAGCTCAGGGATACATGACGTCACTGGCATTGTTATAAATGTCCACACAAAGCAAGACAAATAGCGTTCCGCTGCTGAGGACAGGCGATGTGATGATGTCACTCTGTATACCACAACAATCTTGTAAATGATAGTCATTTTACTAATTTGATGGTCCTACTATTATCAATGTGTTGATGATATTTCTTATAATATCAGCTTATTCGGAGTTTTAGGTTTGTATTATTCAGGCCTGTGAGTGAGATGTAAGTTAGAACATGAATGAATCTATCTTCTTAATTTTGTAAGGGTTTCGTCTGTTACATCCCTTTTCTCCCGACCTGCTTAACCGATTTTAAAGCTTATGAACTAGCGCGTGGGCGAATAGTGATTAAAAGATCATTTTCTTTCTGCTTTCACCCTCCTAGCCTTGAATTGATTTGTAGAGGGTGCTTTAAAATTTTGACTCATTTTCATTATAAGATTTTTAAGTGTGAATTGTAACTTAACAGCTCATTACTTAAGTCGTATAAAAAAGATCGTCTGTCACTGCGTAATTTATATCAATCCTTCGAATTGTTCCTTCGAATTGTAATGTAGGTGAGTTTCTCACAAACGGTCGGAATACATTACAAAATGTTCTATTTGCACACGAAATTCACTTCGAGACTTAGTGTACACGTTGCACGAATAGAGAAATTTTGCCTGTTTATAGGTAAAATGCTCCCGTTAAAGCCAACTTGCATACTCAGCGAATTACCAATGAAATTTAATATTTTCCTCATAAACACCACCTATTCGGGACCACCTATTCCTATTGGGACCTATTCACCACCATAAAAAGGGACTGAGTATGTATAGGTTTTCTGCCATTGGGGTGTTGTAAGAAACTTTTCTTTGACATTTATAACCGAATAATCAATTTATCGTTATCATCAGTAACCATCAAAAACTACACTTATTTACAGCTAACTGTACATTAACACATTTTATGATGTTTAACCGGATCCCAATGTTATTCTAGTGTGGAAATTTCAAATATGGATAGCGAGTCTATTTTAAGTCCGATTCTTATCGGTGGAAACAACTACAGACCAAGCCCAATTCAACGAAAGCATGAACTTGAAAATCGGTTGAAAATTGTCAGAAGGTTGACAATTGCTATAAAGGCCTTAACATATTAAATAAGTAGCACTTATATATTATCAAATTGTAAAAATACTTTACTCAATATTTCTATTAAAAATAATAAAACAGACGAACAACTTATGTGTTGGAGGACAACATTATCGATTGTAAAATAAAGTATAAAATGTTTTTCATAACTGTTGAAAAACGTACTGTTTTCCCTGTTCAGTGTAAATAACTGGAATTCAGCCACGATACAAAATGGGAGACGTTGTCTTATTGCACAGTGGGGAACGGCTGTCTGTACGGATGTAAATTAAAACGAAGCCTGGCGCAGCTTCAACAATAGATTTGGAAACGACGATGCCATAGTTGTCCAATGACAGTCAATAATGCATTAAAAACTAACGTAGCTCTTAGCTTCTAGTTTTCGCAATACAGTGGTAGGATTTGATTTTTTCATGCAATCAAACGAACTCAAACTATTACGTTATGTTGTTCTTGTAACAACATGTTATTCGTCTTTTGGAGATTAAGAATAGTTGCAGCAACTAGATAGAGTTAGGGTTTTCTTCTCAATCTGGACAAGCAATACAGAATAATTTGTTTGATTTTCTCCTTGAGGTATCGGTATTTGGAAAACACTATATGCTTTTAAGATTTTTAAAGTTCTAGTTGATTTTGTTTTTGCTGTTAATGTTCGTTTTTCATTTTACGTTCTGTTTGAATGTTTCTATATAATTGCAGGTATATTGGTTTATTTTGGTAACATATTTATTTGTAGCTGCTTTAAAAATGACATTTAAAATAGGCTTCTGCTTTAAACCGCCGCAGATTAATTACGATGTAGTTTTAAAAGAATTTGAGCAGGAAATGAAGAAATAAAAAAATTGTATTTTTATTAACAAATAAACCTCACCGACAAGTTTTCTTTAACGATTTATTTATTTAGTTCCCTGTATTTTGAGAATGACAGGTTTGATCTCTTGTAAAGGATTGTGTACCCTCCGTATATAAAAAAATCATCTATTTTTTTTTAGATAATACTATGTTTATATGCAATCTGATAGGCAGTAATGCACATATTTTTAAGGTTTATATTATTTAATTTTTACCAAATTAATTAAATTTAATGGTAGGTAAAGTCCTAAGCTACAATCTCCTGATTTACCTTCAAAGAACAAAACAGAATAATGTAATCTCAGTAAAAGAGTCAGAGCTAACTCTCAAAAAATTGCAAAATAAATTCGGGTCTGTGTTAGATGATTACATTTTTAAGGTATGGATTTTAAATTTACAAAACGGTATTTTTTAATTTTGAAAATCTGAAAAATGTATACACTTTTACATTAGTACGAGTGTATTGTACTAAATAAAGCTCGTTACGATTTTTAAGTTTTTTTTTATTTCCGTAGTAAGATGTACATGCAATTTAGCCTAATACAAGAAAAAAAAAAACTTAAGGGAAAGAAAAAAACTCATAACATGAAAGAAGATAAACAAATAAGTTAACCGTAATTTTTTATATTGTCCGTGCAAAATAAATAAATATATAAATAAATAAATACGAAGGCAACTTGACTCAGTCAAGACAGTCTTTACTTGACTTTTTAAGCTCAGTCCCTCGTGCTTTGTTTGATTACAGAGATGATATTGTTCTTTTGTAAGGGACAGAAGAACTTTTTATTATACTCTCTGTTCCTCTGTTGACTTTTCATTTAAAAGTTAGCTATTCACGAGCTATTAAGCAGTAACTGGTGAAGTTTTGACTGTTTAAGCGTTCGCATGGGAGAACACTATCTACATTAATTGAAAGTCAAAATTCAAATTATTGAACTTTAATAATCGGCACAACATTAAACTATTGCTGATAAAATTAAGGTGTTAATAACTTTTTACTTTAGTATAAATCATAGGTATTGTACTTAATGATTTAAACATAACACTATGTCTTTAAAAAAATAATAATAATACACTGCTGATACCATATTGTTTGAAACTGAAATGGAAGTTAAGTGCAGCTTCGTAAGTCGTATGAATACAAGGCTCGTGTTTTTAACTGTACAGTAAATGCAGTTTAGATTAACAAATTAATTAAGTAAATTTTTCTGCCAAATAAAATTTTATATTGAATCCTATATCCACATGCAGCTTCTTTCAGTCATCAATATTAAGACTCATCTTCATCCATGTAAAAGCACTGGAAACATGCCTCCGTATTCCCCTGTTTAGGACGGTGTTTTTGTATATTTATTGGTAAAATTTATGTTTTATTGAAGATTAAGCTTAGATCTAGGTCCCTCGTACCTGATATATGAGTAATAATTATTTTATAAGTACAAAAAAGTCGTAAAATAAGATAAATCTAGTTAATTTGCGACGTCACAGAAAGTAATATTTTTTAGTTTTCAAAATTTTAAGGTATGTATTTAACTAAACAGTTATCAAGTTTAAAGAAAATCGGTTGAAAAATGGCGTCCGAAACAGGGGAATAAAATACCATGTTTTTCATTAAAAGCCGTATAGTTAACATTGCCGACTGCCCAACAATGGGCTACCATTGGGCTACTAGCCCAAACGTGAAGATGACTTTTAAGAACCAGAATCTTTGTCGCCATAGATCTAACAATACATTATAATAATAATAATAAATATCCACAAAAAATAAAAGTCACATATCATGCATACTGCAGGCTATTGTATTCCGACGTTATTGGGACATATCGCCTGATTTCATAGCCCTTAGTAGTCTTACTTTTTAGTTTCCTGACATTGAAATACTTTTCTTGTGTTATTATGATGTTTTAATTGATTTGTGAAAAATAAAGATACGCGCGATTCTTTAGAAATTAAAAAGAATTGATATTTCATAAAAAAAATATTTGGTTTGGAACTTGTACGTGTTTTTTTTTCGAGACGATCAGTGACATTTTAAATGTAATAAGTTTGATTGAACGTTTCCGGAACCAAGTTTATACGACTTTGATTTTTAATAAAAAATAATTTGGAATTCAAAAACTATTTTAGGTTTAGATTTTGTTAATGTAGCGTTGTTTCAATCTACAATAAATTTTGTTTAACGTAAAAGTAGTAAAACGTAAAACTGTATGAAATGACACTGAATTACCGACATTTACTTATTTTACGTCAAAATAATTCAATGATCAAAGGCCTCATGGCGCAGTCTGTAGTTTTGGGGAAAATCACGAAATCTAGAGAGCCCCAAGATTTTAAACATATCGATGAGAACGTAGCGTAAAACACACATTTAATTTTCGTTGCAACCGAAAAGAGTAAACTAAAATTTTATAGACCAATTATTTAATTTTTATTTTAGTTCTTGAAGACTACTATATACACGATATATGATGCAATAGCAGGCCTTGTAGATTCTATGTACGTAATGTATAGTGTAGACACATTGTACATGGACACAATAGGGTGTAACATTAATGTGCTTCCGTTGTTGCTGAGGCAAACAATAATGAACATTTGGTTACATTATGTGATAAAAGTCTCTTCGCGATGACATCATACTGGTCTGTATTTCCGTGTTATAATAAAAATAATTAATCTATCTTCTTATTTCTATAAGTGTTTCGTCTGTTACGTCCCTTTTTCTCTCGACCTACTGAACCGATTTTTCAGATTGAGGTGTCATTTTAAAGCTTAGGATATAGCGTAGTGACGAATCGTAATTAAAAAGGTCATATCATTTCGGGCTTCGACGCCCTCGACTTTGATTTATTTCTAGAGGGCGCTTTAAAATGTTGACCAACTTTTTTGCAAGTTCTTTAAGGTGAATTGTAATTTAACAGCTTATTACCTTCAGATGAATTTTAAAAGTCAGATAGTAAACAAAAATAGATCTCTGTCACTTCATAATCAACATTCACGTACTGTAGGTGAGTTTCACTTATATACAGAATCATAAAATGCGCAATTTGCGCACGGGCCACCTCGTGTATCTTATAATGACAAACTATTCGATGTTTCTATTTAGTAACATCCAAAAAAATAAACTTTATTAAAGTTATCATTCAAAATGTATACAATTTGTATGAGTGTAAATACAATCGTACATAAAATACATTGCAAATCTTTTTTAATGGCAGTATCTACTTTTGCGCATTCAATACAAAGAAAAAAGAAACAGCTTAAAGTTAATACGTGAAAAATATTAGCCAACGTTTGTCTACGATCTAGATTCAAAACAAGGAAACTGATAAAACTGATATTATTTTGCTTTAGCTTAACAATTTAATTGTTATACACATAGGGAAATATGACAAATAATACAGTCTACTATACAAGAACGAAATTTTTTATGATTTCCAGCTTAATTTTTATGGTGTGTTTTCTTTGTTACCTGTAATTACAATCAAAATTTTCATGGTATTCAAGAGTATATTTTCATAATATTTTTGTGAACTAAAAAATTTTTCTTTTTCTAAAAAGAAAAGAAATAAAAAAAACAGTAGATTTGTAACTAAACAATCACCACGGTTTGTGAAATGGTATTTTAGTAACTTTTTGGATCACGAAACGTTAAAAGGATAAATAAATAGAGATATTACAGTAAATGCATGTGTTTTAGATGCGGAGCTTTAAAGTTGAATAATATATTTCTCCTCTCTCCGATAAGGACGTGATCCCATTAGCTTTTCCAGCCTTAATTTAACCTCTCCTTGCCTTATCTGGAATCCCTTGAAACATCTACTTTAAATTCACTTGTCATACAAGAAACATTAAGTATGCTAACTAATAACACACGAGGAGTAATATGCAAGGTTCTGTCCAGTCTCAGAACTATTTGCAAAATTCTCGGTCTAGCCAAAGGACCGGTTAGTCAAGCCTAAAAAAATCCCTGTAACTGAGTTTTTCCAACCTTACAACGTTTAATGTTGTGGTTTTTCAATTGGAATTTATATTTTTAATTTAGTCAGTATAAAGACATTTTATACGTTAAGGGAAAAATTACTATATTTTTAATATTTTGTACCGCGACTCATTACTATTAATGATAAAAAAAACTAACCCATCTGCCAAAAAAAGGATATAAAATAATAATGTAAATGAAACCCATTACAAGTAGTAAATTATTAAAATGTTTAATTCAACGTTAAACTCGTTTAATGCCCAGGTGTTCAAATATTTACTGGTACATTAACAGGATCATTGAACAATTCACATTCTAAGTGTTTTTAAACTACAAGTTATTACATTTATATTGTTCAATAAATATTTTTTATGTTATTTTTTGAGAATCGCTACTAATTGGATATTTATTTTACCTTTATCTTAGAAAAACAAAACAAACATGAGTTACAGAAAATGAAAATAATTCAATTTTCTTATCATCCTGCCTAACATTTTAAAACAGTTTCATTTCACGATTAAAAAATAAATTACTTTATTAGTCCAAAAATTATCTTCAAACATTTTTGTTATTTATTATCACTTTTTATTATTATCGTTATTTATTATCACTTATTATCACTATTATTATTCAAATGTTAACTTATTTTTTTACATAAATTCAACAACAATTTGGTATCTGGCATTTTAATTATGTAATTGATGTATTTATTTTGTATCACATTTTTAAAATCCAGAACTCAGATAAAGAGAATATTTATTGTTACCTATAGTTCGTTATTTATTTTAATACTTCTAATCTCTCTAAAGATTTTCATTGTAGGGAATTTATCAACAGAAACTGACTTAAATTTATAAAATCCAACGTAAATTTAAAAAAGCCATGATAGTGGCAAAGTGATTTCACTGCTATGAATTACATTGGAGCAAAGCAATTGCGCAAATAACCACTGTACCACAAATGGGTGATGAGACACCCCGACGGTTACATTGTTATTAATGTGTTCCAACCATCCAGGCAGGCAGACAGATAGTGGTGCTGGGGACGGTTCATCTTCTACTATCCTTCATTATGTAATGTAACGTAATAGACGTCATTGTAAATATTCCATCAGAATTACTTTGTTTAATAAGGTTTGGTCGCAGTGTTTAAAAGATTAATGTAATGGTTTTTTGCGAGAAATTATTGGTTGTTCTTGTGGATTCTACTTTCCAATTGCAGCCGCATAGCTAAAAAGTGAAAATATTAAACCATAGTAACTGTTATGAAGATAATTGAGTCTAGAAAATGTGGATGTCTTAGTTTCAGTTTCAACAAAAATAATTAGTAGAGTTTCATAAGTACAACTTTATTTTTCCAAAATTATTGCTTTCCGATAACAATTTTACCAATATGCTGTTTTAAAGAAATATTTGAAGTTGTAGATCATTGCAACAATTACTGCGTAGAGAAGTTCCGTCTACAAAGAGACAAACATAAGCAAAGTTACCCATTACATGAGCATCCTTCACAAAAAGAAAAAAAACGCCCGAAGACTGAATCATGAGGGACCCCATATTTAACCATAATACTAATAGAATTTACATGTGACATGGACCTATTCCTGAAAAGAACTGATAATTTTCGAATAGTTTTACCGACAAAGAAAGATAAAATCGAACAAAAACATTTTGTTCAAATCCAATGAACGTAAAATGTCCCAAACAACATTCATCTTCACATACACATATTACATATTTCACTTTTGTATTATACAGTATATTTTTACACACTAAAAAGTTCATTAAAATGTTTAACTGTAAAAGAATTCTTTCATAAGACTCTTAGTAAAAACCGCCAGATTTTGTAACAGCCGAACTACAAAACCTCTTTAAATCTGAAAACTGTACAGCTAAATTCATAATCCTCTGTGCAGTGTGGTGTTGTAGCTCATGGATTAATAATTTGTTTAAAATGTTCTAAACTTTAAAACTAGGGTTTTGCTTTTAATTTATTGAAAAGTTTATTTTGTAGCGAAGAAACAGGAGATTTAATAATTTATATGTGTGAGGCTTGCCAGGGTGTAAAACACGAGTGTAATTGCTCGAAAACATTTCTACTTCCTCGTCCTAGGGTTTTCGGCCCATTTCACACGTTTTGCAGTTCAAGAAGATTAATGTCTTTCTATGAACGGTTTCCCTTTAGTTATATATAATTAAATTACAGTAGCTAAGCCTTTTGGAGTGTATTTTACAATTCTTCCAATTATGCCTAAGAATAATAAGTAGGTTTTCCGATTAATTTTCAAACCCTTATAGGTTAATTTTACTCACATAATTAATAAAGACACATGAAAGACTCTACATGTAATAACATTACACGCAAAATAATAAATGTAGCCGTGCAAAATAGCATTTTGATTTTAATTAAAAATTTTAATTCTTATGAGTATTAAAGGTTTCTATTTTACAAAGAATACGAAAAAATTAAGGTATGATTTTAACTTGGCATATTGAGATTTTATGAATCACCAAAACATAAAAGGTTATTACATAATTATTTGTTTTATCTATTATACTTATTGAAAAATAATTAATGATTTAGTGATTACCTAGCTTAAAAATTGAATTCTTTTAACGTGAGATCGGTTAAAATTAATATATTATGTAAATGTGAAGCACAAAAATCATCACTGGCTTCAGTATTTGTAATTTTGACTCGAGTGTCTAATTGAATCAGAACTTGCTGAAAAACAGACTTG
The DNA here is from genome assembly GCA_030545055.2 of Neoaliturus tenellus. NCBI lineage: Eukaryota > Metazoa > Arthropoda > Insecta > Hemiptera > Cicadellidae > Neoaliturus > Neoaliturus tenellus. Next base: position 13,326,969 of record CM061531.1, on the reverse strand, counting down.
TTGGTTTATGTTTAAATTATGTAAGCAAAACATTGTAACTTGGTTTTCCTCCAGGTGTTTCGTCTGTTAAATTTAACCAAAAAAATTAACAAGTATTCAACAAGTCCTGCATGCTAATATCTGGTTAAAACCGGGGCCATAAGTTCGTAATTATTACTTAAATGACATTCATAATTTGTATGGATCAAATTAATGAGGGAATGATTCGTAAATATGATAAATCAGGCCCTCATAGGTTCGCGACAATGCAATTACCATGGAAGACTAAAATTAAGATACGTTTCTTTTCTAGCTTTTGAATAGTCTTTTTGAAACAGTGAAAGTTTCCCTTAATAATACGAATTTTATTTCACACTACTAGGAACAATGTATACAGTATACATTGTTAGAAGAAATATGCTAATTAGGCCTAAATACTTTTATTTAGTTATTAAGACTTATTGACTTTCTTAATACAATTTGATTTGTTTGGTCATACAAATAAACGATAATAATTCTGTTTTATTATCTGCACAACCATCCACACAAGTCACAACAAAAGTTAAATAGCTTATAGGCCTATAAATGTTCTAATTTATTTCATTTGTAAATTAAAGAAAACTATTCAAAGTAACTGGAGAAAGGTTGAAAAGAAATCAACTTTCTCCAAATTTATAATGATTTTAAACTAATCATGATATTTTATAAAAAAATATTGATTGGATATTTTTATGAATTAATATAAAGGTTTTTTTGTAAATACAGTACAACAAAAGCAAAATTTAGAAATTAAAGGTGTAATAGTGGTACTGAAAGGAGTAAAAACCGATTTAATAGATTAATACATAAGTTAAAGTAAAATATAGAAATCCAATATACGTTGTTGCGGATGTTTAGTAAAATACTGTCATAGAAAATCGTTATTGTGAAAGAGATCAACAGTAATGAGTGGAGCATTTGTTTAAGAAAACCAAAAACTTGTAAGAGGGCTGAAATAAAGGCTTTGAAAACTTCTGAAAAGGTTTTGAGGCTTTGAAAAGTCTGAACATGCCTTGAAGTAAAAAAAACTTCCTATTATGAAGCTATTAACTAATTGTTTGTTTTTCAGTTGGCAAGCAAAACAATCATGAACACATTGGTTACACCTCAAAAGTTTATTAATCTACAACAAAGCATTGTGGCAGTGAATGAAGTTGCCATTGGTTTAGTCTAATGTGTCAAAAGCTGGTGTATCCTTTACAAAGGGTTAACCTCACTAACTACGGTAACTTAACTCATCAGTAAGCTAACTTAACTAGTGGTAGCTAAGTTTTAACTTTTTACGAATCACCGAATAAAGCTTTCTACTAAATATTATATAAACAAACAGTCAGGATCTGTATGTACATTCAATAGAGAAATTTCATTGATTAGCAGTAATACAAATTTTACTTAAGTCATAAATTTAAGCAATTTCCAAGTTAAAATGTTGATGATTAAATTTAAATTAAATATTTCGCATTCTTTTAGTTCCTCGATTGAAATAAAGGCACCGAGTAACGTATTCGCAAATCTTTACTAACTTAGGTTGTTAATGACAATTGGGTGTCTAGTCCTTTAAAGTTGTAAAATTTCGACAACAGCCTTTCGGATACCAGACACATCTAAATTGCAAAACTGTATAAGAGCATTGAAATTGAAATGTTTCTTGTTTAAACTAGACCAAAACGTTCCTTTTGCAGAGCCTTGAAGTAGGTTCATTTAATATCGAAAGCGTTCAAATAGCTTCCCTAGACTTGTTGGTTCAAGAGATCAAAATCAACTGTTTTCAGAGAATTTTAATATGAGGAACGTCAACTATGAATGATGTTTTAATATAACTCAGTTGTGAGCGAATAAAACATTTTTTTTTTTTTTGCTTTTAAATATTAGAAACTTTTGAGCATGTGTCCTATGTTGAGTTATTATTTATTTTGATGCAAAAAGAACAAACGGAAAAAATATGTAAATGAAATCGTAGTGTAGTTTATGTTTATTATGACAAATCGTAACTTAAAGATCTAATCGTGTATGAAGATCATTATACGAACTTCATCTTTAAAAATATCTTATAACGTCAGTTGTCGCACCATTTTTGAAAACTTTTTAGAATTTATATAGTTACCACAAATTTATAGAATAATCATATACTGAGCTTATATATTGAACTGATATAGAGTTGATCATATACTGAAAATAAGTTCTATTATTTTGTTTAAAAAATTTCGAAAATATTATGCCTTCAGTAATAGGAAAGCGAAAAACTGTATACGCCTGTATACGCCTGTTGAATTTCAAGCACTGTCATATAAATTACTCATATGAATTATGAATGAACTAATGATAACGATCTTTATGTTCATGATGATATTATTTAAATAAATAATTATGAATTTCAGTACTTTTGGGCTGGTTACAGAGTAAAACTTGGATAAAATATTGATTGGCATAATATATTGCCTTTATATTTATGTTTATTCAGTCACAGAGCGAACCTAACTTAAACACACATAAACCAATAATTTCAATTGTATATCCTTAAATAAAAAATATTTTCTATGTATTATTTAAGTAGTACGAAAGGAGCATTCTTCCTTTCAAATATATAAATAATTAAAAGGGTTAAAATTTAACACGTTGATGACTCGTTTCATTATAAAACGAGGACACATTATAACACTTGGCGAGGAAACTTTAACTTGTTTAGAAATAATCCAGTTATAAGACTCAACAGTAGTTCAAAGGAGTGGAACTAAACTAAATTCCGTTTCATCTAGCTAAGCCGTATTGTGCTGTGAGTAAAAGAGTACTTAGGAAATATGCTAAAATTTAATTAGACTTTACTTGGCAAACTAGTTAAAAGGAGTAGAACTAAACTAAATTCCGTTTCATCTAGCATAAGCCGTATTGTGCTGTGAGTAAAAGAGTACTTAGGAAATATGCTAAAATTTAATTAGACTTTACTTGGCAAACTTGTCTAGGAATAATTAATACTCTTTAATTATAATTTAATTAAAAGACTTTTCAATTAAATAATCACAGTTTACTGCTTATGCGAATAAAACCTTAAATGGAGCTAGGGGCGTTATGCGGTGACTTAACTAATGTAAGCAAATTGTATTGGCAAAAAACCCTTTTAACATGTAATTCTACTCTGTAACCTTTTTGAGTTTGTGATATTATTATTTCAGGTGATCAAACTATCAAAAGTTAATCTCACTACAAAATGAGGGTGTTCCCTTTTGACCCCAACGTATGACGTCCTAGAATGATGCCACTATTAGGGTTAAATTTATAATTCTTTAATTTGCTGTATTTTTTAGCGAATTTCCCTAAACGGTAATATTCAGGTAAGTCCTCAGCCCCGGGATCATACTTTTTTTAATGTCCCTAGAAGCCAAAAACCACATTCGTTCTATGGAAACCCTCCACCAAAGGTAGAATTTACCCGTCGCAGCAGATCTGCTTACTCGGTGAATTTCCAATGGAATTTAGTGTTTCCCCCCCCATATATACCATGGAAAAGAGGATGAAGGTTTGATGTTATGGGGATGTTGTTAAGTAAAATTTTATACACACACACACACACATATATATATATATATATATATATATATATATATATGTGTGTGTGTGTGTATAAAATTTTACTTAACAACATCCCCATAACATCAAACCTTCATCCTCTTTTCCATGGTATATATGGGGGGGGAAACACTAAATTCCATTGGAAATTCACCGAGTAAGCAGATCTGCTGCGACGGGTGAATTCTACCTTTGGTGGAGGGTTTCCATAGAACAATTGATTGATTAAAGGAATGATAACTTAAGGGTGGAGTGAGTGGATAATACTTGGATTAAAAATACTGGTTACAAAACTTTTGAATCAAAGTGGTTCAGCTTAACCTATTTTAACCGAATTCGGTATAACGATAACCTTGATTTGTAATACTTAACGGTGTAAAACCTAAAAATAAAAAATATTATCCGACAGTCTGCTGGGATACTTGAAGGCAGGAGCATTGTTATAAATGTCTGGCTAAAATCAAGACAAGAAGCGTTCCGCTGCTGAGGACAGCCGCTGTGATGACGTCACTCTGTACATTGTAATAATGCTGCTGGTATAACATTACCCTCAGTACATCTGCAATTCAGCGGACGTAAACTATTTTGCTCTTCTAAATTTTATTAATGGTCGTGATACACAATCCACATGAAAACCTGTACTTGTTTTATGTTCTTGATTTATTTATAATACTTATGCTGTTGTTTTTGGATTTTATATAATATTTTTTCATAAAACAATGTGATGAACTGGTTATTATAGCTCATAAAGATCACATATTGTATAATATGTAGCTGATAATTCAGTCATCGAGACGAAAATATACTGTCAAAGGGAGGTAAATAACTAATAGGATATTGCTGTTACACGTTCCATCGCAAAATAATTAAATTTAGGAACGCCTCATTATTAGACCTCTGCTGCTAATGGAGTTATTTGTATTGCATTTTGCAAACATGTCGAATCGCTCAAACTTCAATCGGGCATTTCATTTATTTGTGGTAATAAAATTTAAAAACCTATAATGTTTAAGTAGTGTTTTTTGTTTTGACAAAACATTTACTTAGTACTATGTATAATTATAAATGTAACATTTCTATTGACGCGTATGCAGAATATTGTATTACTGTCCCATAAAATATATGGTTACAATTCCTCTTTACATTCATATTGCTATAAAATAACGCTGAAGAATTAATAATCTCTTAATGTAGGCAATCAAAATTCTTAGTCAAGCCCCTTCTACTAAGGGACAAATAATGGAATGTCAACAGGAGCCGTACAACAGCCACTCCGCTCGACAAAAGAACAATAATCATCTCAGGTACCAAACAAAGCCGTTGTTACCGGGAGTGTACCCAACCACAGTTGTGACGCTTGTGCTGCAATGGACATGTGAACATTATAAGTCTGAGGAGTGACTCTGATGGGGTTCAAAACATTTTAAAATACAGGGTGTCTCTGAACTGTCTAACGACCTTTCCAGTTATTATTCCTGGACCAAAGACAAGCCAAAATATCATATATAAAATTTCCAAAACATAGTTACCCGTACAGCCGCCATTTTGTATTTTTTGATGAATCTTAGTATATGGCTTCATATGGTCCATATATTTTTTTTTATGCTAAAAACCTACTCTTAGTGTTCCCCATGGCAGCATACCTGCATACTCTTTCCTTATATTTATCGCAAGGAGAATAGACATTTATTCCCTATTTTTTTTTTACGTAATGAAAACTTTTTACAGGTTCCCCTAGACTAAATTAATATTACTGAATTGGAAATTCGCTGAGTACGCAGGTCTGCTGCGACGGGGGTATTGTTGTTCTCGTTGATAGCTAAAACATAATAAAAGTAGACAAAGATATAAGAATAAAATGGTAAAATAAATATTTTCTTAGCATAATTTTTAACAAACACTTTTTTTACTTTTTTATATCAAAATACATTTAATGTACAATTATAATGTGCGATTCAATCAAATCAAGTAATTTACTACTAAATATTCATTACATTACCTAATAATATTATGTGCGGGGACGTGAAGCTGTCTTTCTCCCTACATTTACATCCATGATGCAAGTACACGCCTTGTAGACTCCATGTACATTATGCACGAGGTAGACACAACGTACACGGTGGCACAATGAGATGTATCATTAATGTGCTTCCGTTGTTGCTGACCTTAACAATAATAAACATGAGGTTCGCTTTTGTTCTCTCCCTTTGGAAGTGTTATGAACATAATAATCATAAAAAAAATAACTGTCAGCTGTCTAATGGCTAAAAAATAATGTAATTGTAATTCAATAATCTAAGTTTTAAAGTTTTTGTTGATCCATTATTGATTTTAGTGATAAGTTCTTCTCATGTTGGGTTTTAGATTTCAAATAGTTCCATTAATATGAACAGTACTTAAAAAAATCTAATTTATTTTATTGTTAATTAAACTCCAAACAATCAATGTATTTTGTTTTAGTTGGTAATAGTTTTCAACAAATAATAAGAGAATATAAGATAATTTGACTATATTACTGGTGAAAATGAAACATAAAGTTAAAAATTCCTAGGAATTTAAATAAGTTGTTTAGGTTGAAATTAAAAAGGCTGTGTTCATCGTTACCACCTTTAGGTCCAGTTCAGAAGTATTTGATATAAGAATTGTTTCACCAACATCTAAGTTAAAACGGGAGTCAAAAAGAGATCTTAATTATTAAGATACATAAGATTAGATAAATTTATAAGGTTTTAAATTCTCAGTTAAACGTTTGATCGTTTTTTTTTACAGTAGTATGGCGCTAATTTCATCGCAAGGAAACAGTCATAAAAATCAATTTTTTCATACATAATACAAAACATGTAATATTTTAGTTTCAATTCACAATGTAAATTACAGTGTAACTTTATCCAAACATGGTCCAGATACTTTGTCGTATTATTCGATTCACAATCTTAATTATGTACGGCAATTATTTATTTTCATTAATGTACCAGTGATAGACGACAACAGTTCCCTAGTCATGTTTCTCAGCTTTCCAAAGAACGAATGAAACAATCAATGGAACAATGATTTTACGAAAGTTAATTAATAACGAATGAGTAAAACTATAGCATTATATAACCACTATGTAATATATTGTAAAAATGGTGAAACCGTAAATAAATAAATAAATAATGTTCATAGCTCTGGAACTGCAGTTAGACATATTAGGTTAAAATATAAATACCTTTCAGCAGTTCCAAATTAATCCATGTAGTACATGTTTCGGCTTATCGCCATCTTCAGACTAAATTTATACTGGAGATGCATTCACAATGATGCTGCTTCAGTTATTAAAAAACAACACAAAACACATTCAGTTGACAAAGACGACACCGACACGGACACATTTTACGAATAATTTACATAATTCAGGCCTATCACTTTTTGCCGTGACATTCCGCAGTCACGGGCAGGAACGGGACAGGTTGTCTTGGACATCTAGCACTTGTATCTAGATGTAGTCCAGGCTCTGAACAGGTTGAGCATGCACTAAAAGTCTAACAAAATTTGACTTTTGATTATTGTTGGGAACATTTAGTAGATGTAAAAAATCGATGTTGCCACATTTCCAGAGTGGGCACAACACGGGGGACGCCCCCTAGAGGAAGTCGAAGAGGGAACTGTATTGGCCTATGTCATGTTATATATCATTTTAAAGGTCTTTGAATGTAGATTAAAATGCCACAAACCCGATCTCTAAAGGTCGAATATAACGCGAGTTATTGCGTTTTGAAATTTCGGTAAAATCCTTTCATGCAAAATTTGACTGCCTGCCATTTCTGGCTCAGACGTTCATTTGATGCCGAGTTGGCAACATTGTTTTCAACTCTATTTAAACTCTATCTATCTCCTCTTTATAAAGATCCTGAAAATCAAGTTAAATGTTTTATTTTAAGTCTTAATTTTCCGTCTTCAATTGCTGTCCGAAATATTATGATTACATTATGATTTTCAGCCCGATTAGGACAGCCCATGAAATCTTTCATGAAATATTTAACGTGCGCTTTAGGATCATGTTTAACAGAAAGCAATGCCGCAAAGCCGACCTTAAACTAACGCTCGAGTCAGAAATGGCAGGTAGTCAAACTTTGCATGAAAAACATTTTGCCGAAATTTCAAAACGCAATAACTCGCGTTATATTCTACCTTTGGAGATCGGGTTTGTGGCATTCGAATCTACATTCCAAGACCTTTAAAATGATATACAACATGACATAGGCCAATACAGTTTCCTCTACGACTTCCTCTAGGGGGCGTCCCCCGTGTTGTGCCCATTCTGGAAATGTGGCAACATCGGTTTTTTACATCTACTAAATGTCCTCAACAATAATCCAAAGTCAAATTTCGTTAGACTTTCGTGCATGCTCAACCTGTTCAGAGCCTGGACTAATGTGCGAGAGAAGCGATAGAACAGTTGTTAAACCTATGTTGACTCAAATATGTATATAATTTCACTCATAGTCACAATAACCTAACTAATCAAAATTTTTAATTGAAATGTTTCTTGAACAAAATACACAAAATTATAATTGTAATGAATTATAATATATCACGACTTCCCGTTTACAACCAATCTGACAATCATTATTTATTTTCATCAATTTCAGGAATCCGTTTGACTTCACAATCTGTACTATAATGACCACAATAAGGGTTAAATTTATCATTCCTTACTTTTTTGCATTTTTTTACCTTTTTTTCTTATTTTATATCTTAAGTTTGGCATGAGTGGATAAAACTTTGATTATAAATATTGGTTACAAACCTTTTGAATAGTAGTTCAACCGAATGAATCAATCCCTTGGTATTATAATAACCTTGATTTGTAATATTCAACGGTGTGAAACCTAATAAATATAGAATTATCTGATAGTCTGCTGGGATACTTGAAGGCAGAAGCATTGTTATAAATGTCTGGCTCACATCAAGACAAGAAGCGTTCCGCTGCTGAGGACAGCCGCTGTGATGACGTCACTCTGTACATTGTAATAATGCTGCTGGTGTAAAATTACCCTCAGTACATCTGCAATTCAGCGGACGTAAACTATTTTGCTCTTCTAAATTCTATTAATAGTTGTGATACACCCAGACAAATATAAATGTGTAGGCCTATTTTTCTCACATGAAAACCTGTACTTGTTTTATGTTCATAATTTTTTTATACTTATGCTGTTGTTTTTGGAGTTTATATAATATTTTTCATTAAAAACAATGTGATGAACTGGTTATTATAGCTCATAAAGATCACATATTGTATAATATGTATCTGATAATTCAGTCATCGAGAATCAAATATACTGTCAAAGCAAGGTAAATAACTAATAGGATATTGCTGTTACACGTTCCATCGCATAGTAATTAAATTTAGGAACGCTTCATTATTAGACCTCTGCTGCTAATTGGGCTAATTTGTATTGCATTTTGCAAACATGTCGAATAGCTCAAACTTCAATCGGGCATTTCATTTATTTGTGGGAATAAAATTTAAAAAAAAACCTATAATGTTTAAGTAATGTTTTTTGTTTTGAGAAAACGTTTTCTTAGTCTTTATGTATGATTATAAATGTAACATTTCTATTGACGCCTACATTGCATAATGCAAAATATTTCATTACTGTTCCATAAAATATATGGTTACAATTCCTCTTTACATTCATATTGCTATAAAATAACGCTGAAGAATTAATAATCTCTTAATGTAGGCAATCAAAATTCTTAGTCAAGCCCCTTCTACTAAGGGACAAATAATGGAATGTCAACAGGAGCCGTACAACAGCCACTCCGCTCGACAAAAGAACAATAATCATCTCAGTCGCCAAACAAAGCCGTTGTTACCGGGAGTGTGCCCATCACCACTGTTGTGACGCTTGTGCTGCAACGGACGTGTAACCCTTATAATCGTGATTTTAAGTCTGAGCAGTGACTCTGATGGTGTTCACAATATTTTAAAATACAGGGTGTCTCTGAACTGTCTACCGACCTTTCCAGGTATAAATCCTGGACCAAAGACAAGCCAAAATATCATATGTACAATTTTCGGAACTAAATAGTTACCCGTGCAGCCGCCGTGTTGTATTTTTAAAGAATAATTATTTTATTTAAGAATGGCTTAACGTAATAAGTTTAAATTTAGTTTAAAGCTTTTTGAAGTTAAGACCTAGATGGAAAAAATAATAAATAATAAAAATAATAATAATGATAATAATAAATATTAGCGGGTGTAATAATAATTAATAATAAACCGAGAATAGACATTTATTTCCCTATTTATGCGCATGTGATGATATTTGGTTTGCAGGTTTATGTGGTCAAAATTAAATTTACTAATTTGGGAATTCGCTGAGTACGCAGACCTGCTGCGACGCGACGGGGGGTATTGTTGTTCTCGTTGATAGATAAAAAATAATAAAAGTAGATAAAGATATAAAAATAAAATGGAAAATTAATATTATTCAAAACATCATTTTAGCAAACACTTTTTTTACTTTTAGTATATCAAAACACACTTAATATACAATTCTTATAATTCATACAATCCATATAAGTCATTCACATATAATGTGCGATTCAGTCAAATCAAGTAAGTTACTACTAAATATTCATTACTATACCTAATAATATTATATGCAGACATGAAGCTGTCTTTCTCCCTACATTTACATCCATGATGCAAGTGCAGGCCTTGTAAACTCCATGTACATTATGCACGAGGTAGACACAACGTACACGGTGACACAATGATATGTATCATTAATGTCCTTCCGTTGTTGCTGCTCAAACAATATAAACATGAGTTACGCTTTTGTTCTCTCCCTTTGGAAGTATTATAAACATAATAATGATAAAAAATAACTGTCAGCTGTCTAATAGGTAAAAAATAATGTAATGGTAATTCAATAATCTAAGTTTTAAGGGTTTTGTTTTTCCATTATTCATCTCAGTGATTGATTCTTTCATGTTGTGTTGTAACTTTTAAATTGTTCCATTAATATGAACAGTAGGCCTACCTTAAAATAAAAATTAATTATATTTTATTTTATTGTTAATCAAACTCTAAACAGCCAATGTATTTGGTTTTAGTTGGTAATAATTTTCAACAAATATTAAGAGGGTATAAGATAATTTGACTATATTACTGGTGAAAGTGAAACATAAAGTTTAAAGTTCTTAGGAATTTGAATAAGTTTTTAGGTTGACTTTAAAAAGGCTGTGTTCATCGTTACCACCTTTAGGTCCAGTTCAGAAGCCTTTGATATAAGAATTGCCACACCAACATTCAAGCTAAAACGGGAGTCAAAAAGCGATACTTAATTATTAAGATATTTTTTCATACATAATACAAAACATGTAATATTTTAGTTTCAATTCACAATGTAAATTACAGTTTGATTTCAACCAAACATGATGCAGTTACTGTGTTGTAATATTCGATTCATAATCTTAATTATGTACGGCAATTATATGTTCTCATTAATGTACCAGTGATAGATGACAACAGTTCCCCAGTCATGTTTCTCAGCTTCTCAAGGAACGAATGAAACAATCAATGGAACAATGATTTTTACGAAAGTTATTCGTGTTTATTAGCCCTGGAACTGCAGTAAGACATATTAGGTTAAAATACAAATACCTTTCCGTCAGCAGTTCCAAATTAATATTTGTAGTACATGTTTCGGCTTATCGCCATCTTCAGACTAAATTAATACAGGAGATGCTTTTGCAATGAAGCTGCTTCAGTTATTAAAAAATAATACAAAACACATAAAGTTGACAAAGACGACACCAACACGGACACATTTTACGAATAATTTACACAACGATAGGGCTATCACTTTTTGCGGTGACATTCCGCAGTCACGGGCAGGAACGGGACAGGTTGTCTTGGACATCTAGCACTTGTATCTAGATGTCCAAGAGAAGCGATAGGATATTTGTTAAACCTATGTTGACTCAAACACGTATGTCGTATGTTGACTGGAACGGTGTCGACGTCCTGTAATCCAGCTACTTGGAGGTCACGAATTGTGGATAGTTATAAGCGATGGCTTGTGGATGCGATATTCCCTAGTTGGGATTAACGTCCGCACTAGTGAATACTAGTTCATCCATAAATACAATCCTCATAGTTAGACCAATTTGTATATATGAGGTTTAAATTGTGGTTCTGATCCCACGATAAACTGTAGGTCCCTAGATACCATTGGCTTTTGGGCTATTAATTAACAGTCCTGCCTAAGGAGAATGTCGTCCTTAGTCAGTAACAAGACTACAAGATCGCGCCACAATCATCCTACTCTCATCCCCCATTCATATTCAGGTTAAAATACCCACTGTGTGAGGTCCCTTTCTCAAAATAATGATATTGATGTAATTTCATTCCTAACTTAACTAATCAAGATTGTTAGCTTAAATGTTTCTTGAATGTAATGAATTATAACATATCACGAATTCCCGTTTACAACAAAGATTCTGACAATAATACATTAATTTCAGGAATACGTTTGACTGCACAATCCGTCCCCCAGCATCTGTATTATAACGACCACAATAAGGGTTAAATTTATCATTCTTAAATTTTCTGCGTTTCTTTGTTACCTTTAGTGGAGGAATTCTATACATTAATTTACAGAAAAAAAATATCTTAAGACTGGCATGAGTAGATAATACTTGAATTATTAATATTGGTTACAAACATTCTGAATAGTAATTCAACAGAATGAATTATTCCCTTGGTATTATAATACCGTTTATTTGTAATACTCAACTGTGTGAAACCTAAAAAATATAGAATTATCTGATAGTCTGCTGGGATACTTGAAGGCAGAAGCATTGTTATAAATGTCTGGCTCACATCAAGACAAATAGCGTTCCGCTGCTGAGGACAGCCGCTGCGATGACGTCACTCCCCACATTGTAATAATGCTGCTGGTGTAAAATTACCCTCAGTACATATACAATCCAGCTGACGTAAACTATCTTAGTAATAATTTTACTGTATATCGATATAATAATTAATCCAAGCCATTTTGCACGAGGTACAGCTAACCTGACCATATGTAGGACAAACTCCTACTGAAAAAAACTCCTACTGAACTGGTGGGCTGTCTCACGTCTCGTGCAACCAACTGTAGCACTATTTTTCCCAACATGAAAACCTGCTTTTGTTTTATTTTCTTATTTCATATATATATTCCACATACATAACCTACATAACCTGTATATATATTGTTGTTTTTGGAGTTCATATCATATTTTTTTATAAAAAAATGTGATGAACTAAATTTTATGACTCATAAATGCCGCATTTTGTACAATACGTCTCCAATAATACAGTTAATCGAGACTCAAATATAGTGTCACAGCAAGTCAATTAACTAATAGGATATTACTGTTACCCGTAACATGACACAATAATTAAATTTAGGAATACCTCATTATTTGACCTCTGCAAACGCGACGATTCGCTCAAACTTTCATTCGACACTTATTTTGTGAAAATAAAATTTCAAACCCTTAAATATTTAGAAGTGTTTTGTGTTTTGACAAAATCCTTTGTTAGTATTTGTGTGTGATTATACATGTAGCATTTCTGTTATAATGCAGAATATTTTATTACTGTTCTATAAATTTGAAAAGTATTACAAAAATAATCGCTAGTTTACATATGTTTACAATTCCTCTTCACATATATATGGCTTAAAAATCACGCTGGAGAGTTAATCTCTTAATGTAGGCAATCAAAATTCTTAGTCAAGCCCCTTTCTACTACGAGAATTACGTGATAATCTACATTTTACCATAAAATGAGGTTCTAAGACATTTTCATGTTTGGGCAGTTCTGTTTAACGTAAAAAGTTCATGGATAATGGATGTGAATTTTTCCTATGATATTCTTATGAAAAAAGACTAAATTTCAACCTCCATTTACTCTTAAACCATTAGGATTAGCAATACAAATTAAAATGGAAAGTTGCCTTAAAATTAAATGTATGATAAAAAAAGGCATAAAAAGTTTGGGTTTGTATTTAAAATTAGCGACTTACGGTCTGGATATGTTACTTCTGGTACATTCTGTACATTGAAAGTAGTGTCAAACAATAGAACGTAACCAGTTTACTCATAACTGACAAATTTTTTTTATTATTTATTTTAATTTTATGAGGGGCGTACTTGTACGGGTGGTCTGGGACATCCGCATAAAAAATACAATTATTATTCTAAACATTCAAATTTTAGAATTTAAATTGTCTATTGTGTAGTGTATACAGAAACCTGGAACACATATTTGACGAAAATCCAACTTTACCAAAATCTGGTAGAGAAAAGAGCAAATTTGTAATTTACATGTGAGACATGCCAAGGTGTAAAACAGGGGTTAAATTGTTTGAAAACATTTCTACTTCCCCACGTCGTTCGCGGTCCATTTCACACATTTTCTATCTTCATCTGCGTAATGTTTTTATTATAATTTTCATATTGTAAACTTATTCTGTAGTGTACTAACAGAATATATTTATACTTTTGTCATACCACTAAAAAGGTTGGGTTTTTATACAACCAATGCACGGATGAAGTGGTTCTTTTTTGGAGACATAAAGCTGATGAGGAGATTATAATTGACATAAATTAAATAAAGATTTTTATGTTTTGTGTTTCAGATTGGCACGGGATATTGCATTTGGTGAGTAAGTTGTTATTTTACTGAACTATAGATTTATTTTTTTATTATTTAAATTATTGTTATCTATAACAAAAATTGCTTTCAATCCGCTCTCCGTTTATTTACTGTACTTATTAAAGACTTCTTTTATAATCTTAGAAGGTTGTTAATTGATTTTAGATTTTATCCACTAGTATATAAGTAATGAATTATTATCGAACATTTCTAATATAACATTTTGTTAACAAGGTTTCCAACATAATTGCAATTAAATACAATGTAGACAATTTCCAGGTAATGCGTTAATTAAATTAAATATTTTATGATGAAGATGCACTAGACTTGTTATATATGTTATAATAAAGTAATTGCTTGGTACCTGTTGAAAATTAATTAAAACTTGATTTGCAGTTCATTATATAACCAGCATGAAGGAAAATAGTATGAAAGAAAACTTCACCTTGAAGCTCTTAGCCAAAAAAGTTTTCCTTTGTTAGTTATTAAGTTGACAAACTAAAAGACATTTTTTAACTGCGCAATCGAGACTTCTTTTTGTAGGGTAAGGTCTACGTGGGTGTCGAAGTTGACTATGGCAGCAAAGACTGATGAGTGCACCAAATTAAGCATAAAACTCGCCATTATTGTAACATTTTTAACTGCGAAGAAACAAAATTGCCACCTAAGAATAATGTAAACTAAAAAACATTCATAACCATAAGTTGATCAGAGATATTCTTAAGTTTATAAATAGTCAGCGACAATCACCCTCAGGACCTCTTGAGATGAGTAGCTTTTAGACATTCCAATTACTTTCAGGTTGAGTTAAATTTGTAAATACTTTATCAGTGAATTATTCCATCATGTTGATCTAGATGGTTCTCTAAGTTTTTATTTCATCATCGAAACTATTGGTTTAACCGCATTCGGCTTTTAATTGAAACGTATAGATAAAATATCTCGAGATGAGTGTCCAAATCTGAATTGTGTGTACAGAAATTCTTTGCAAAATCCGCAAAAACAACTGAAAATGGGTGGAACAATTTCCAACTTATTGGGATTCAGATTGTTTGTTTGAAAAAAATCAATTAGATGTACAAATAACAAGACGGGTTATACAGGGTGTTTATAAAAAACC
The DNA here is from genome assembly GCA_030545055.2 of Neoaliturus tenellus. NCBI lineage: Eukaryota > Metazoa > Arthropoda > Insecta > Hemiptera > Cicadellidae > Neoaliturus > Neoaliturus tenellus. The sequence continues at coordinate 13,311,568 of CM061531.1, read as the reverse complement.
TGATCGATTTTAACATTGTCTCACTCATTCCGTGTTAGAGGTATAAACCTCTAGTTTTCATTATTTGTTAGGGAAGCTCAAAAAGTTTTATAATCAGCTGTTTTTATTAGCAGTACCTTCTTACATTGTTGTGTGATAAACAAAAACAAATAAGTAACATTTTACGATGGATCCTCGAGTGAAGACGCAGTGTGTCGAGTGGTTAATAGAAACTAAGTCTCCTCTTGCTGTTCAGCGTAGATTTAGAAGGAGATTTAACGGAAATCCTCCTTCAAAGAACACGATAAAAGCATGGTATTAGAAGTTCATGACCCATGGGAGCATACATCACAGAAAAGGCAATGGTCGTCCAAGGGTAAGTGAAGAAAATGTTCAAAGAATTCATCAATCATTTCTTAATAATCCGAGGCAATCAACAAGATCTGCAGCTCGAGAGTTGAATATTAAGCATTCCACTCTACACAAAGTGTTAAAAAGAGTTTTGCATTTTCGGTCTTATAAGTTACAGATAGTTCAAAAGATTACGCGACAAGACTGGGCCAGACGCAGAGAATTTGCAGTTACAATGCTCGACCGTTTAGAAACTGACAATAACTTCTTAAACCGGATATTTTTTTCTGATGAAGCTACGTTTCATGTATCATTGAAGGTGAACAGACACAATGTCAGGATATGGGGATCTGAGAATCCTCATTTTCACCAGGAGCATACTAGGGATAGTGAGAAGGTGAATGTTTGGTGCGCCTTATCTTGCAACAGATTGATCGGCCCTTTCTTTTTTGCCGAAAGACATATCAATGGGAACATTTTCGTGGATATGTTGGAAAACTTTGCCATTCCACAGTTTGAAAATGAGCAACCAAACATGATGTTACAACTAGATGGCGCTCCACCTCATTGGAGACAGTTTGTTCGTGACTGTCTCGACGAACATTTCCCAAATCGTTGGATTGGCCGTGACGGACCCATACCTTGGCCACCAAGGTCGCCAGACATTACCCCATGCGATTTTTTTGTTTGGGGGTTTGTAAAAGATCGTGTTTACTCCAACAAAGTCAACAGCCTGGAAGAAATGAAGCAAAAGATCAGAGAAGCATTTGATGAAATTGATGTTCCGATGTTGCGGCGAGTTTGGGCAGATCTCGAACGCAGACTTGATTTTTTAAGAGCTAATAATGGAAAACATGTAGAAATAAGATAGTGTGAATGTGTCATCGTAAACTTAAGAAAATTGTCTTTAATTTAACATTGATTTAAAAAAATTGTGATGAAAAATAAAAGAGCTATGACTGTTTAAAATCGATCAGTTTTTTTATAAACACCCTGTACTTTTATCAAATTAAACTATTTGATAACAGGAAATCTGCAACATGCAATAAATATCATGTAGCTTTGTGGATTCTATGGAACATTATTTAATTTTATAAGCTTTAATGGTTACTATTTTATCCGTACGTTTTTAATACAGCTTGGTACTAAAACACTTTTGGTTCTATTTCTTTAGTACGATCTAAAATGACTTTACTCTATAGTCTACTTGGATACATTACTGGTTTATCATTAAAAGTAACCTGTTAATAATGTTACTTGTAGTATCTTTATTGGTGCATATTGCAAAGGAAATAATTTATATTGTTTATGAGAAGGCCTTGTAAAATATACTTCTAAATTATTATAAAATTATAGAATACTATTATTTTACGAAGTAGGATAATGCAATGCTTTCTTTTCCCAACAAAAGTTACCTTATTATGAATTCCGCACTAGAGATGTGTCATTCTCTGTCTCTTACGGTCTAAATTGGATTTTGCAAGCTAAAAATATCACAAGCAGGTCACCGCTTTATTTAACAAAATTTGGTAGATGATAAGCAGACTTGGTCTCAAGTTTAATCGTAACCGATAAACGAGCATTTGATTGAGATTGTCTTTCTTTAAATATAACAAACTTTAACAAGTTTCTAATATTCATAAGCACTCTGAGTTTTATTAAAAGGGAATTCTTTTGTGTACGAGAAGACCACAGGTATTTTACAAAAGATTTTTAAATAATCATTTTTTGAAGGTTCCGAACTTTCATATAAATAAAAAATTCAAGACGCTTGTTTTTAAATAATGTTATAGTGTTTGAACTAAACTAAGAAATACCTTAGAAACAATTTTGTTACTGTTAAAACTTAATATCATAAAAAATACTAAACGAAGAATGGATAACAACAGTGTAGAAGACAATGTTCGGTAATTTTATGAGCAAAGTGTTACTTCGAGAGGACTGTGGCAGCCATTCGGACACACGCATCTAAATTACAAAGCAACCTTCTAAAAAGCATTGAGGTGTTTCCAGCTGAAAGTAGATTAACCGTTGCGCTTCGCTGGACCGTGAAGTCGTTTCATTTAATATTGATGAGTGTCGGAGACGTTGCGCGTCCCCTCTTGAAGACATTAAAAATAAACTTGTTCTCTTCTCTGGCTACACAGTTAAATTCCTGTCTAAAATATAAACAGTGTTTTTCACGAATTTGCTAAAGTAGCAAAGTTACTTATTAAGTTTTAGTATTGTTTTAAATTCATGATGAATTTATTAAAAATGGTTTGGATTCCTTCATTGCTGTTTGGGATGTTAAAATAGTTGCGCTTTCTTTTTGCTTTACAACTAATTTATTTAAATCAGGTGGTTTACTTTAATGTGTTTGAACTACATTCTTTCTAAGCCCGAGTGATATGATCAAAATAAAACTATAGCCAGCTTCTATTAAATGTATGGCCACATTAAGGTCTTAATAATAATAAGACTGGTAGTCCAATTCAAAAATGACATTTCATTACCTGGGTTGCAAAGGAGAATAGTGTCAAAGAGCGGTTATAGGATTATCTGTAGTTTTCAGAGGAGGCTAAAGGGCTAGAGCCTCGCAGTCAAGTGGCCGTTGCGGTAACTATCGGAATACGTGTCGCATTGTTACCCGACTGTTCTGAAGTCCCGAGAGCCAAAAGTTCATCATGCAGTGAACTTTTCTGTTCCCATTTAAGTCTTTATTTAGAGTCCGATAATTGTGGGAGGGATTTTTATAAAAGATAAAGACTATAGTGGAGTTAAAATATATAGAAATAAAAAACAAATAAAATAGCCCGTTTTTATCTTCCATTTAAAATCTCTTTCACTTTTTTTGGACTTAAAATAAGGTCGAAATTGGGAGAAAATGAAGCACTGCATGACGTTCTGAGAGGGGTTGTTTAACCCTCTCTTAAGTCCCTTTTATGAATAGAAAATTGGGATGAGATTGGGTGAGTCGGTGGCGTAGTGGTTAGCGCGCCGGACTTCGGAACCATGGCAGCGATGTCGTGGGTTCGAATCAACCTCCGCCAACCTCCGCCAAGGTCCGCCAACCTCTTTTGTTAAAAAAAAAATCAATAGAAAAACATAGATGCTATTGTTCAAAAGAGACCGACACCTTGTACGTTTCAAAAATGTATTAATTTTGTTTAGAATTTAACATTGTGTTTTACAGTTAATCAATTTTAAAATGTTATTATTTTTTTTCTATTAAGGTTCACCCAAAACACTTTAAAATGCATTTGTAAGTTTGTTCACGTAAAGGTTAGAAAACTTCACTGCCTTGAAGATATTGATTTTTTAAGTGTGGATGAATTATTTAAACTTTACTCAAAATCTAGCGGATGAATTTCTTTTTAAATTTTTAACTAAGAGAATTCTGGTATAAAAATAAGTTTTGAAACAGCCTCGAACCCGCAAAAATATAGTTTTTTGTATAAAAACATGTTTAAAAGTTAATTTTTACGCCGGTCTTAAGGGTTGACATTTTGGTAACAAAACAACAGCATAAGGTAAAAATATATAAATAAAAGAACACTATTTTTAAGTGTTGTTTTTAAATAGCTGTTAACCGTGAAAAGTATCGTTGGTTATTGGTGTAAGCATAATAGCCTGTTTAACATGATTATTATTAATAGTTCTGTCGATCTGGTACTTCAAATGAAGTATTACAAGTTTTCACATTATAAAATATTGTTGCCAATATTGGGTGACAGGCCTACACGAAATCTTAAAACATTTTTTTTTAAATTAAAGATGTCTCCCAAAGAGATGTTAAATTCCCCAAGCACTGCCCATGGAGTAATGAAAACTATGTCCGACATTTCATTAGCTACACAAGTTTGCCGCCGCTCTGAGTTCACTGGCCTCTGATTCTTGCTATTAATTCTAATGGATCCCTTTACAACTCTGATACTAGAGTAAATTATTTTTTGTTATCAAATATACAGTTTATTATAATAATGAATATTTCCTTACAACTATATTGAATCTTAACGCTGATTTTTAATTTATGACATTGCAAACGTAGTTTTTATCATGTTTTTTTATAGTAAAATGTTTAATTACGAGTATAATTGAAATATCACGTCAGACATGACATACGATAGTTTGTAAATGTGTTTTAAGAACTTGTAGTGAGAGTTTTCTTATGCTTTGATATATCTCTCTTTGTTAAGTAAAATGTATATGTTCTATTAATGTTTTGACGATTTTATTAATTAGTCTTTAGTATTGATTTTTCTTTACAACTTTTAAACAAATCAATACATATTACATGTTATTATGTTTATATTGTCATATTATAAAAATATTATTTAATGCAACTGCATAAATTAAACAAGTACATTATTCTTTTTTCGTGGCTTGATTTATTTCATGTTATTTATTATGAGAAATAAAAAAATAATGCGTAATTGCTATCTGCAATGAAGTTTACAAAAGCGTTTGAATTATTTCATGTACATATTACGTATTAATGTACCATGCAAGTAGTGGGGTTTGGGCACTCCTGGCTCAGGCCAAGGTCACGCAGTTGTAACGGTTGTAGGGGTAGTAGCGGTTGGGGTTTTTTGACAGTGATGGGTGGATTTTGGAAGTGGGTCAAGGTCATCCAGAGGAGGCTTTTTAAAATATATTTATTTAATAAAAACTCATCAGTGATTGGAGAATTGCTTTGAGATTATTTGTAGCAGTAATAGTTATTTTATTACTCTGTATGGGTGAATCCCGCTGTGTGTCCATAATTGGAAAAAAGGAGAGGTCCTAGGTGGTTACAGTGCAAGTTGATAGAACAGAACAAGACATGTGTCTGAGGAAGAATAATCATATAAACCTGGTAATATAGTGAATAAGAATAATTGGAAAGGATCGTCAATAGGTGTAACAAGATTGAAATTTTGATATTTCAGCATTTCAGTTAAGACAGAGTGTAAAATGGGATCAGTAGAAGAAGTATTGCAAAGGTTAGGTCTTGCAAAGTACAATGGGTGAAAACTGAAGTATTTCTTAATCTTACTCAATGTAGTACGCGGTTTTGAAATTGTGGAGTTAGATTGTTTCTGTAAAATGTGTTTCGTGCGTAAAAGTTTTAAATGTAAAGTGTGCGAAGCCATAATAATATTTAAAGGGGAGATGTGTACTCTCCAAAATTCAGCGAGTATATGACCGGTGCCCGCGATTGTGTCTGAATATATAGAGACTAATTAACATAATAAGCGCAAACATGTGTTAGAGTAAGTTAAAAAAATGTTTGATAGTGTTAGAGACTTACGGATAGATGTTTACTGTTGCCCTATTGCCATTATAATGGCGCACGCGTGAGGTACCGATGCTGCTTATATAGGGTTGTGTGAACCCCCCCCCCCCCTAACCCCCTCCCCTAAGAGAATAAGATAAAAGGGAAGAACTTCGGAGATTTCAATTCTTTGTCGGGGCGGCGGCGTCGCGAAAGGTTCTAGCAGGGGGAAAGAAATAGTTAATAAATTTTTGTAAAATTTTTAAAAATTACCGCTAGTGGTAGAAGTTAGTTAATTATTTTATAAGGGTTTAAGAACTGTGTCGTAGATGATTAATCGCAATTACATCTAGCATTTGTACAGGTAAAACTTGCAGTATAATAATTATATATTAATATATGGGTGTTAACTGTTTATAGTCTAAGTAGTTTAGTCTAGCAGCAGAAGTTAGTTAATTATTCTGTAGGAGTTAACTTGTATAATAAGTATAAACTAAAATAAAAATAGTAACGCGAGATTATTTGATATATTATATATAAAATAAAAGTGTATCTTTATATGTTAAGAAATAGTTGAAAAAATAAATTACTTAAAAATATAGCAAGCTTAACAGGTGTAAGTTAAAACAAAGCATATGTAACATTACTAGGTGGTAGAGACTTACAGATTAGTTGTTTCAGCTGCGGTACCTGGGGAGTGAATGGCAGACGCGCGACCGCGTTGTGGCTTATATAAGCACGGATATTAATTATGTTGAACTTGACCCCCCCCCCCCCGAGGGAAAAAGTAATGACCCCCCCCCCTCCGTCACTTTCACTCATCAATATAAATTAGGTTGATAGTGGTTACATTTATGTAACACCAATTTAGCTTTGATGTTGCCAATAGTTTAATAACTATAGTTAAGCGGCAAAAGAGGACAGATAATTTTCTGCCATTACTCAGATGATAACAGGCAACAATTATGGTGTTACGCGATGGGGAAAGCCTCAGTTAAGCTTAACAGCAGATTAAACCAGGTGTTGCCTAACGTTAATTGCAAGGTACAACGCCCCACCTGCATTAGCGGCGACATACATGTGACGAATAGATCATTGGAAATTTCCACTGACGTTGGACGTTAGACGTTGTACCCCCCTCAAACCCCTACCGTCCCCCTACCACTTTGTGAGCCGAGAACCTTTCTGGCGACTATCGCTGAGTTAGTTCGGAACAATTCGTCGGACGCGATGGTTGTTCCGAACTCAGAGGGTAACTCAAATGTATAAGCGGCCGATATATATTTGAGTTACTCTTGCTGTTAGGGTTTTAATATTAATTTTTGTTGTGTGTGACTGTGTGTGTAAAAATGTTATTTATTTTTTAGTTTTAAGTTGCGTTATTTTTAAGTTTTAATTTGCGCATTGCGATGTTAGCATTAAGGTGTGTTATATTATTGCTAATGTTGAGTGTTGATGCAATTATTCTGTATGTGTGTGTGTGTGTACTAATAACCTTTCACAGCTAGCTGTTAGGAGGGTAGATTAAATTTAAATTTAAATTATAGAAGTTCTGTTGAACTTCATTAAATATGGGTGGGACATGCGTGTTGTGCCATAGGCAGCGCATATTTTTATTTTTTTTTTTAATTTTTAATTTTTTGTTAGGAAATAATTATATTTGGGTGGGTTTAGATTAAGGGTGGGAGGTTAGAGTTGCGTCTTGCATTAATTGTTCCAGACTCCCTATTATAATTGGATGGTCAAGCCCAGTGCCTTCGGGCCCGAGACTGAACCGCCCGTATCACAGCTCACCAAACTGGATCGCCACGTGCGTGCGGGCCAAAAATTGGGATCCCTTGCAAGACGTAACTATAGTGGGTTGGGATTTGGGGAAGTGTTAGGCAAACAGAGTGGTGGGGATGGCTCCGGCCGTCCCCATCACTTTGGTACATCATCATTTTTTGGTGACCTTGACCTCAATTAGGTTAATAACCCCCCCCCCCCCCGACAGTGAACTTGACCTTGGTGACCTTGACCTTGAACTTGACGAGCCCCCCCCCCCGACAGTGAACTTGACCTTGGTGACCTTGACCTTGAACTTGACGAGCCCCCCCCCCAACAGCAATCCGGATTAGAAAATGACTAATAACTTAAGAATGGTTTGCCGGAATAGGGCAAGTGATACATCAATGAAAAGCTCTAATTAAGAGTAATATTGTGGTAAAGACAGAATTGTATTATTTTCTTTTACTAAAATTGTACCATAAAAAGAACATCCCCCACTTATTGACATGGCGATATAAGAATGCTATGGTTTGTGTTGGGAACATTCTTCGCCTATAATAGCTAGAGTGAACATGTCTCCGCGAGATGCTTCAATATTTTACAACAAATGTGCAAAAGTTGAAAAAGTCTTGGAGGACGAAGAAATTGAAGCACCTTTGTTAAGTGAAAATGTTGTAACAAGAATATTAGTGGATCCAAACTCTCCAATGGATATTATAGGAAGGTTTTTAATTGAAGTTATGACATGGATAGAAAATGGAAGATTAGTAAACATAGGATCTCCAATTTTAGTTAATGGTAGACACACCTTTGGTGTATGTTGGAGAAACAGCAATCTGTTATGGCTATGGGCGGAGTATTTGCAATTAGAAGAAAATATAGGCTTGTATCATTACTTTTCAGCTTTAGTCTTAAACTACTAATTTTAAAATCTAACTAAAAAACCTTACAAATATGGTGGGGGAAGCATTATATAAAGGGAGCAGGAGAGAGAAGCATTTCATTTTGCTGCTAAATTTCAAAGAGTAAACATCAACAAGATGCATCAATGTGAAATTTGCTTGGAAATTTTTCATGATAATATTCTACTAGAAATACACAAAGAGTTATTCCATAATAATAATAATGAGAACGTAACAGAAACCGAATATGAAAATTTAAAACTGTATGAAGAAGAAGAACAACAAAAAGAACAACAAGAAGAACACAAGATGCATCAATGTGAAATTTGCTTAGAAACTTTTCATGATAATATTTTACTAGAAATACACAAAGAGTTATTCCATAATAATGATGAAAACGTAACAGAAACCGAATATGAAGATTTAAAACTGTATGAAGAAGAACAACAAGAAGGACAACAAGAAGAACAACAGGAAGAACAACAAGAAGAACCTTTAGCAGGACCATCTAATGCTATACCGAGTTTAAAAATATTTGCCTTAGAAGGTAGAGTAGTAATGCACCACAAAATTGAAAATAAAAAATTAGAATTGGAGCAATTTTTTAAAGAAGTAAGAACAATTGTAAGTGAAACACTCACAGAAGAATTAAGAAGACTAAACTTTATTAAATTTGGCATATTATTAAATGCTATGTTTACTAATGTAGAAGGAGAAATGTCACCAAGAGGATTTATAACAAAAAACCAAACCATCATGGCAAGTTCAGATATTACTTCGATAGTTGAAGATTGTTTGGAAGAAATTTTAACAAAAATTCAAGAACATGAAGGAAGAGGATCTGGTTGGAGTTTGGTTAGCATTGAGGGTATGAATATCAGAACTCATAAACATGGCTACGGATTAAGGGGTAGCAGTTATATTCCACTTCCGAAGAAAATTTCAGACACTAAATCATGTATAAATATTCAAAATCAAGATATGGAATGTTTTAGATATGCAATGACGGCAAAATTTGTACAACCTGAAAATGCAGTAAGACCCAGTGAAGAATATGAAACACACAGATTTAGATATAATTTCCAAGGATTGACTTACCCAGTGGCTTTAAAGGACATCCCAAAGTTTGAAAAACAAAATCCTGGCACATCTGTTAATGTGTTTGGGTTGGACAGTTCAAATAAAGTATATCCATTGCGTGTGGTAAAGAATGAACTTCTAGATCATACAGACTTATTACTACTTACAAATGGTGATGTTTCTCACTATGTATGGATTAAAAAATTTGAAACTCTTGTAAGCAACCAACTATCTAAGCATAGAAGTAAAAAAGTAATTTGCAAGAGATGTTTTAATTTTGAACGAGAAACAAGACTAGGAAGACAATGGTTAGAAGAGCATAAACAATTATGTGATAAAAACTACGAAGCAAAAATTATCTTACCATGTGTAAATAAGGCGGAGTTAAAATTTGAAAAAATCTCCCATCAGTACCGAATTCCTATTGTTGTCTATGCTGATTTTGAATCTACACTAGTGCCTATTGAAGATAATGATGGCGATGTAGCAAGGAAAAGTGTTAAGTATCAGATACACGATCCAAACAGTTTTTGTTTAATGGTTAAATCTACTCTTTCTGAAGAACATTTAAATAGATTTAATTTAACTTTAAAACCTATTGTCTATCGTGGTGTTAATGCTTCTAAAATATTCCTTGATCAGTTGTATATAATAGCGGAAAGTGTTGAAAGATTGTACAGTGATATTATACCGATGATACCTTTGGATGAAGAAGAAGAGATTCAACATGAAAATGCAACTCATTGTTATTTATGTACAAATGAATTTACTGTAGAAAATCACAAGGTTCATGATCATGACCATCTGACAGGGTATTATAGAGGTGCTGCATGTAACAGCTGTAATATCAACTACAAGATCCCTACAAATATACCTGTAATATTACATAACCTTAGTGGTTATGATGCGCATTTTATCATTCCAGAATTAGGAAGAGATAATGGAGAAATTAATGTCATAGCAGAAACCACGGAAAAGTTTATAAGTTTTACTAAAAAAGTTGGAAATATAAAACTTCGGTTTTTAGACTCTTACCGTTTTATGCCATCTAGTTTAATGAAGCTTTCTGAAAACCTAAGAACAGAAGATTTAATAGAAACCAAGAAGATTGTAAGTAATGATAAGGTTAATTTGGTTCTTCGCAAAGGTGTTTTCCCATATGATTATATAGATAGCTTAGAAAAAATTTAATGAAACATCCCTTCCACCAAAAGAAGAATTAAAAGTAAACTATACGACACAGATATATCCCATGAAGATTATGAACATGCGTGTAGAGTATGGAATGAATTAGGATTTAAAACACTTGGAGAATATTCGGACTTTTATGTAAAACTAGATGTAACTTTACTTTGTGATATAATGGAAGAGTTTAGAAATACATGTTTTAAGGCATATGGATTAGACCCTCTGCATTCTTGTACATCACCTGGACTAGCTTGGCAAGCAATGTTAAAGGAAACAAAATGTAAACTCCAACTTCTTACAGATATAGACATGGTGCTGATGTTGGAATCAGGTGTTCGAGGGGGACTAACTCAAAGCGTAACACGACATGTAAAAGCAAATAACAAATATTTGCCCAATTTTGATGCATCAAAACCAAGTACATATTTAGGTTATTTTGATGCAAATAACCTTTATGGATGGGCCATGTCGAATCCTCTCCCATATGACAACTTCAAATGGGTAGACCCTGATTCTATTGGAAACATCATGAATATAGCAAAACATGGAGACACAGGTTATATTTTGGATGTAGACATTGAGTACCCTGAACATTTGCATGACCACCATTATGATTTACCTCTACTGGCCAAGACGGAAATATCACCAACCGGCAGATGGCCTAAATTAATGATGACTTTAACCAACAAATCAAGATATGTTGCTCATTATTGGGTAATACAACAAGCCCTAGAATTAGGATTGAGAATAACAAAAATTAATAGAGCTTTACAATTTTCTCAATCCTGTTGGTTAAAGTCATATATTGACAATAACACAAAAAGAAGAACTGCAGCTACATCTAATTTTCAAAAGGACTTTTTTAAATTGATGAATAATGCGATATTTGGCAAGACACTGGAAAACAAAAGAAAGCATAAGAATGTGAAATTAGTTAGTGATCCGGTGAAACTACAAAAGCTGGTACAAAAACCTAACTTTGGATCATCCATAATAATCAACGAAAATCTTGTAGCTGTTTCCATGAACAAAATTTCAATTACAATGGATCGTCCTTTATATGTGGGGATGTCTATTCTAGATATTTCAAAGACCCACATGTATGACTTCCATTACAACAAGATGGTTAAATTTTATGGAAGAGAAAATATCGGCATTGTATACATGGATACGGACGCTTTTATTTATTGGATAAGAACTGAAGATATGTATGAAGACCTACGCTGTTTTATCTACAATAACGACTTTGACTTTTCTGATTATCCACAAGACCATCCCAACTACGACAATGGTAGAAATAAAAAGGTATTGGGAAAGTTCAAAGACGAAACAAATAGCGTGCCAATGGAAGAGGTTGTTGCTTTAATGTCTAAATTGTATTCATTTAAATTGTACAAAAATGAAAAAAGAGAACATGAAATCGTGAAGAAGGCCAAAGGTATAAAAACCTCATACCTGAAGAAGAATGTACAGTTTGAAGAATACAAGAGATGCTTATTTGAAAATGTTGAGACAACAGCAACATTTAACACCATAAGAAGCTTCAACCATCGTCTCTTCGGTGTAAAGCAAACCAAATGGGCTTTGAGTTGTAAGGATGATAAGAGGTACATCCTGGAAGATAATATAAAAACTCTACCATTTGGACATTACTCCTTATACCCTATCGACCAGTAAACCTATTCTTCGTCCTTTACCTTCTTCCTTTTTCCTTTCCATAAAGAAGAGGGGACATGACAAGCTCAATGTCATGTTCCCTCTTTTTTGCACCAATGTAATATGGCCTTGACCTATAATCTAACCATATAAAAGAGGATAAACCATTTTAAAGATCAGTACTTTTACAAGCGGGGTGGAAGACACAACTGAAGATGGAAGATTTAAGGAACAAGATTGTAAATGAACTTCATAAGCCGGCAAGAAGAAAATTTCCTAGAAGAAATACAATTATAAAAGGAATGAATGATCTTTTCCAAGCCGATCTTATTGAAATGATACCACATAGTAAATTAAATAAAGGATTCAAATACATTTTAGCGATTATAGACTGTTTTACTAAAGTGGCTGATGCTTTACCGCTAAAGGACAAGACTGGTAAAAGTGTTACAAAAGCTATGGAAATAGCTATACAAAGAAATAATTTCAACATCAAACATCTACAAACTGATGATGGAAAAGAATATTTTAACAAAGACTTTGCAGCTTTAATGAAGAAGTATAAAATAAATCATTATTCTACAAATTCTGAAGTTAAAGCTTCAATAATAGAAAGATTTAACAGAACGTTAAAAGGAGCAATGTATAAAACATTTTCCAAACGAGGATCATATATTTGGTATGATATATTACCACAACTTATAAAAGAATATAACAATAAGTATCATCGAACCATTGGTATGAAGCCTAACGAAGTAAATAGTGCCAATGCTAAAATGGTATTAAAACGTATTAAAAATAATACTACTCCTAAACGTGAAAAAATGCAGCCCAAAACATTTAAAGTTGATGATAAAGTTCGTATAAGTAAGTACAAAGGAGTATTTAGCAAAAGGTATCTGCCAAACTGGACTAATGAAGTATTTACAATCTATAAAGTGCAACCAACAATACCTGAAACCTACATTTTAAAGGACAACAAGGGTGAATTACTTGAAGGTGGATTCTACGGACATGAATTGCTAAAATCATCAGTTGGCGATGTATATCTTGTTGAAAAAATTTTACAAAGAAAAAAGGATAAGGTGAAAGTACGTTGGTTGGGATTTGATAAAAGTGAAGACTCTTGGATCCCTACAAAAGACTTAGTGTAGCAATTTATGAAGTCATTACATGTTTAACCTTTACACAAGATGGAGATTGTGCAACAAAAGGATCGATTTTTTATTAATAATATTGATGAATTAACAGTTGACAACGACAAGTTAAATCATGGAAAACATGGTGAATTACTGCCAAACACAATAAGATGTTTAATAACTGGACCATCAAATTGTGGAAAGACAAATGTGGTTTTTAATTTAATAACAAATCCTAAGGGATTACGTTTCAACAACATTTATATCTTTTCCAAATCTTTGCAACAACCCAAATACCAATTATTGGATAAGGTACTCGCAAGTGTGCCTGAAGTTAATTTCTACAAGTTTAATGCTAGTGAAACTATAATGGAGCCAAACGAGGCTAAACCATTTTCTATATTTATATTTGATGATGTATCTTGTGAAAATCATGACACTATTAAAAGTTATTTTGCCATGTTAAGACATTACAATATTGATAGCATTTATATTGGTCAAACTTACAGTAAAATTCCAAAACAACTAATAAGAGATAATGCAAATCTACTTATTATCTTCAAGCAAGATGAAACAAATTTAAAGCACATATATAATGATCATGTGAATGCAGACATGTCATTTGATAAATTTAAAGAAATGTGTGGCAAAGCATGGGCTGAAAAATATGGATTTCTTGTTATTATGAAAGAAGAAGCTATAAAAAATGGAAGATATCGTATAGGGTTAGATAAATTTGTATTAATCCATTGAACAATTGATGATATGTTTAGTAATAGACTGGTCTTCGCAGTGTAAACATGGTGAACCAAGAAAAACTATTAAAAGAAATAAAATCACTGAGTGACTCGATTAGACTTAAAAATCGAGCATTAAGAATGGGTTTGAATGAAAGAGAAGAATTCCTGGAGACTACATTTAAGCCTATTACAGAACCTTTAAAACAGATAACAGAAACAATTGGTAAACCTCATTATGAAGGAGATGTTTTACTACCTATTTCTAAATTTGAAGTAAAGACTTTGAAAAAGGAAGAAGATGATGATTCTTACACAAGTGATAGTGAAGTTTCTCAAAAAGAAGAAGAAACAAAACAAGAAGAACCAGAAATAAATGTTCAAAAAGAAGAAGAACAAGAACAACATATACCTGAAGCAGAACAATCAATTCCAAATCTAACAAAATTAAGTAGTGATATATTGCAACAAGGACCTCTTGGAAGAAAGTATATCATGAAGATGTTACATGAAATAAAAGCTAACCCAAAACTACACAAGTCACATGTATATGGAGCGAGAATTGATGGAAATGAATTAAAAATAGGAGATTCAAAAGTACATTTGACTGAAGATGATGACATTGTTATTGGTGAGCATAAATATAAAGGAACAAAAGGATTATTTGAACTGATTTTTTAAAAATATACCTATAAAATATACACTACAAGATTTAAATACTTTTAAAGAAATTTTGCAAAATACTAATGCTCATAAGAAGAATTACTCCAAAGATTCAATGATAAATAGAACACGCGCAACTAAATATTCAGTTGTAATAAAAAGATTGTTTCCCCTGAGAAAACTACCAACATTACGAACTGCGCCTGCTTTGAAGAAACCGCTAAAGAGGAAATCTTTATCACTTATGGACTTATCACTTATGGATGAATATGGTAAAAAGAAAAAAGGAGAATCTTCAACGTCTGGTAAAGGTTTAATGAAAAACCTATATAATACAAATGTGATTTACTATAATGATA
The DNA here is from genome assembly GCA_030545055.2 of Neoaliturus tenellus. Taxonomy (NCBI): domain Eukaryota; kingdom Metazoa; phylum Arthropoda; class Insecta; order Hemiptera; family Cicadellidae; genus Neoaliturus; species Neoaliturus tenellus. The sequence goes on along the minus strand of CM061531.1, from coordinate 13,296,511 downwards.
TAAACAAATTGGTCGATAGAATGAGACTATTACATGAAGCCATGGAAGCTGGTCATACAGGTTTAAATAATGAATGGGTGGCTTTAGTTGACGAACTTCGAAATCGTGGAATAGTTGTATAAATCATTATGGATATATAAGAGAGCTGTGAGTATACAGTGGATCAGTTCAATCATGAGTGTCGACAAGTTCGGACGGTACTCCGGGCTAGGAGTACAAGGAGGAGAAAACAGAAAAAGAAGTGGATTGCCACAAACACCTGAAGGTGACTATGATATGAGTAACAAACGTTTAAAATTTGTTAAAGACCCAGAAGAAGATACTGATGGAGCAAATTTAAAAACAGTAAAAGAAGCAACTTCAACATCATTAAAATTAAACAAGAATACTTACGATGTTAAATCACATAGAATAATTAATGTTGGTAAACCAACTGACAGTTCTGATGCAATTACTAAAGAGTATTTATCATCTGAACTTTCCAACACTTTAAAATTGCAGTGGGGTAACAATTTAAAAGATGAACAAACATATGATGCTGGAAATCATAGGATAACCAATGTGGCAAATCCAAAAAATGATAAAGATTCAGTTAATAAAGAATATTTACATTCTATAATACCGGAAAAGACTCAACGAGGATTTTCTTTTTATAAGTTTATTATAAATGACATTGGATACCCAAAGGAAGACGGTGATGCTGTAAACCTGAAATACATCAAGGACAACTGTATTTTACAAGATGCTGATGAAATAGATTGTCATGGAAAAGCATTGTCAAATGTAAAATTCGGTTCTCAACCAAAAGACGCTGTTACTATGGAACAATTATCTAAAGAATTAAAAAGGGGAACATCGAATTTTGTAAAACATGAAGATGCCGTGCTAAAGCGAGGAGATACATTTATACATGGAAATAAAAAGTTTGATTTAATGCAAGGAAATAATGATGAATGGGATGCAGGACATAAAACAATAACAAATGGAAGATTTGGTATAAAAGATACAGATGTACCTCTAATGGTGCAAACATTAATTGCGAGTGGTGGTACATTAGGTACATACAATGGTCGTAATAGAAGAATAAAAGATATTTATCCTGGTTATGAAGATGATGATTGTGTTACATTGAGACAAACAATAACTTGGGATAAACACTTTGGGACCAAATATGATGCAAAGATGAAGAAAATAATTAATATTTTACCAGGAGAAGATTTAAATGATGCTGCTACTATTGGACAAGTCATAACAACATCGAAAAGTGATTCGACTGCTTACACGTGTAATGATAAACGTATTATGCAGTTACACGATCCCCAACATCCAAAAGATGCTGTAACTTTAGACTGTTTAATAAGAATAGTGGGCAATTTACTTATCGATACCCACAATCATATAGCTAGTACAACGAGTCATGTGATGATTCAACCCGATGAACGAGAAGCTTGGATTAAAAATAGAATTATAAATCAGTATATAATTAATTTGAATAATTAAGTATTTAAATATAAAAATTGTGCATGTGTTATTCATTTATGTAAAGCAGCTCGTGGAGTAAACACGCTGGTTATATAAGACGACATAATGAAGACCGCAACGCTCAGTCGTCGTCAAGACAGCGGCAAGAAAGGACATGGTATAGCATCAGCTGCGTTATCCCTGCTAAGACGGATTCCTGTTGGTGCTGTTCTAAATCGAGCAATAGACGCTTTACCATACGAATTTCATCTGCCCGGAGGCTATCAATATTGTGGACCCGGAACTAAGTGGGCAAAACGTTTAGCAAGAGGAGATCCTGGAATTAATAAATTAGATCAAGCTTGCAAAGAACACGATATAGCGTATTCCAAGTTTGCAGATTCAACAAATAGATCAATAGCGGATAGAGCGCTAGCGGAAAAAGCTTGGCAAAGGGTTAAATCAAGTGACGCCAGTATTGCGGAAAAAGCAGCAGCTTGGGCAGTGACAACAGCCATGAAGACGAAAGCTAAGTTTGGTGGTGGAAGACAACGCGGGAGAAAACCTAGTAAAAAAGAAGCTGCAAAAAGAGGTGGGAACATCAAAAGAAGACGTCGCACTAACCCTAAAAGGAAAGTCAAGAAAACATCCATATGGTCAATGGTAAAAAACGGATCGGGTCTTTACTTAAGACCGTACCGTGTGTATTAAATGAGAAGAATAAATTGATAATTCCAAATGAAGCATTAACAAACTATCAATTGTCAAAATATGTGAAATGTTTAAGAATACCATTCTTCAGAGGAGTTTTTATGAAAGATACATTACCAAATAGAATGTGGAAAAATGAAACTGGAATAGTAAACTTAGACTCTATTTATGGACCAGGTACTCATTGGGTATGTTATAAAAAACTTGGAGAAAATGTTTACTACTTTGATAGTTTTGGAAATTTACCGCCACCAAAAGAACTTCAACATTATTTTCGGAACTGCAATAATATATTCTACAACTACAAAAGAGAGCAACCTAGCAATACGGAAATATGCGGACATTTATGTTTGGAGTTCTTAGCGAAGAGCGTCAGTCAGCTTTAAGATGTCATCGTATACAGTGTCGTTGAGTGGAAATTCATCAACATTGAAAAGTACACTTTTCCCAGCGTTACGTTTATCTACGGGCAAATTATGGGAAGCAGCATTATTGGATTTGACTACATACAATTCAATTCCCAATGTTACAGAAGGAAAAAATAATTTACTACATTATTATGAAAGTAAAGATGAAAAAGGAAATTATTCACAATTAAAAATAATTCCATTATCTACAGGAGCATATGAAATAGACGATATAAACCAAGTATTACAAAAGAAACTTGGAGAAGAAAATATTTCTATAAAAGGTAATAATAATACATTAAAAGCAGAAATAACTTCAAAGTATTATATAGATTTTAGCTTAGACCACTCAATCGGCAATTTGCTCGGATTTTCAAAGAAGAAAGGAATTTTAGCTCCTGGAAATGATTATACTGGCGATACAACAGTAACAATATTAAAGGTGAACAGTATTGATGTAACGTGTAATATTATACACGGATCATATAGAGATGGAGTAAATCAACATATATTACACACATTTTACCCGACAGTAGCTCCTGGTTTTAAAATAGTTGAGAAGCCACAAAACCTGATATACCTACCATTAAACACCAGTTTCATTTCAGACATCGTACTGAACATATTGGATCAAGACGGCATTAGTGTTGACTTTAGAGGAGAAACCATAACTATACGATTACATATCAGAGCGGCAACATAAAGTCAACATGGGATTATCATTTAAACCACAACGGAAGAGCCGGGAGCTCAGTAGCTCCTCAACATTCGACGAGTTAACACCGGACAACATACGCTTCCTACAGAAGATCGGACTAAAACTTGCCAACCATGGATATACTGGATATAGCACAAGGACCGACATTCGACGAAACCCTATGGGAGAAGGAATATCACACTCACAACCCTTACACTTCATCAAAATTAAATAATAATGATGAAATAAGGATTCCTATTCAACAACAAGATATTTATACTTTACCATGTGAAAGTTATTTATATATCGAAGGAAGAGTAACAAAATTGGATGGAAAAACTGGTTCAACTGTTCCTTTTATAAATAACCCTATGGCATATCTGTTTGATGAAATTAGATATGAAATATCTGGAGTAACAGTTGATTCAACAAAAAAAGTTGGTATATCAACAACTTTAAAAGGATTAACTTCAATAACACCACATGAAAAAAATTCTTTAATTTCGGCTGGATGGGTAACTCCTGATAAAGACACTATTACTCCTAATTCAAATGGTTACTTTGATTTTAATGTACCTTTACGATTACTTTTGGGATTTGCAGAAGATTACAAGAGAATAATAATAAACGTTAAGCAAGAACTGGTACTACTTAGATCTTCAACGAATAAAGATGTAATACAAGCACCAGATGGAACTACAGAAGATAAATTGGAATGGCGATTAGAGTTGGATAAAGTTGTGTGGAGAGTACCTCATGTCAGATTGGCGGATGAACACCGAGTATTATTATTGAGGAAATTAAAATCTGACCGTGATATTGTAATACCATTTAGAAGTTGGGAATTTCATGAATACCCCATATTGCCTCAAACAGAAAGACAAACATGGACTGTTAAAACCTCTACTTATTTAGAACGAGCAAGGTACATAATAGTCGGTTTTCAAACTAAACGAAAAGATGTTATAACTGCGCACGCTGGTCAATTTGACCATTGCAAGATAAAGAATTGCAAAGTTTTTCTAAACTCTCAGTTCTTTCCATATGACAGTTTAAATGTTTCATTTGACAAGAAACGTTATTCCATTCTATATGACATGTATGCAAGATTTCAATCGTCATATTATGGTAAGACAAATACACCACTACTATCACCAGAACAATTTTATTTAAAAGCTCCAATTGTTGTAATCGATTGTTCAAAACAAAATGAATCCGTAAAATCTTCAAGTGTAGATATAAAAGTTGAAATGGAATTTGAAGATAAAATACCAGATGGAACTTCAGCATACTGTTTAATTCTACATGATAAAATAGTTACTTACACACCGCTGACAGGAATTGTGAAGAATGTACTTTAAGAAGGATTAATACAACATTTGCATGACTTGTAAGGTTTTTACAAAAGATCAACAATATCTAGGTCATCTGCGAGTATAAAAGCAAGAAAGAAGAGCTAACAATTCATTTCATCTTTGATTGTCGTATGGGTAACATCGTCCGCAAGATGAGTTCTACTACATCAAGTGCTAATGAAGAAATTACACCTCTTATGGCTGACAATAGTTTGGATATAGAAAGACAAGTTGAACAGGAAATGGATGAGTTCCTCAAGTTTAAACATAAGAAGACAGAAGAAAAAGAAGAGGAAGTTGAAAAAGAAACAAAAAAGAGGAAAATTGACGATAACATTCCCGCCAACATCTTAATGGAAGTATTTCTTCGAATATTCTATCCTATTTCTTCTTGTATGACAAAGACTGTGTCTGCTGGAGTAATGAAATCATTGGATTACTCTCCAACTGTTATTTTAAATCACGGATCTAAAATGGTAACCTTTACTGAATCTTCTTGGGAATCTTTTATGAAACATATACATCTTTTGGAGTGCTATTTGAGTAACAATACATTTGGAAGAAAAACAAAACTAGGTTTGTTCGAATCAAATATTGAAATCGATATTGTTAAACAACGTGGTCAACAACTAGTTAGATTTAGAGATTTAACTAAATATAATATAAAAATACATTTGACAAAAGAAGAATTTTACGCTTTAACTTGTGCTACTGGTCCTATAACAAGATATTTAAAACAGCTAATATTCTCAAGTACAATTATTAAAGACTATTTAATTGATGCATTGGATAGACAACCATATGTTCCAATCCTATACGGTCCAGTAGATACTTCAATTTTCAATAGGATACCGCATGAAGTAGAGATGTGGAGACAGTTACACCATAATCAAACCAACTTTAATTTAGATGAAGAAGAAAAGCAAGAAAACAAGGAAAACGAATCACATTTCAACAATCAACAATTGACAACAAATTAAACAGACAAAGAATATTGTAAGTAAGAAGAAGAAGAATGTTGGAGTATAAAAGGCTGCCAATCTGCATTGACATACCAGTTGTCTACTGAACGTCATCATGGATAAACGAGTTTCATTCTCTAAGAAGACGGAAATAATGGAAGTAAAGCAAGGTATCATAGAGTTTCAGGCATTCCGTGGTAATGATGGAAATTTTATAATCAAAGAGTTAGTAGTATTAGATATGATAACATCTGTTGTTTATCATTTTTTATTTATGCCTCCTTTGCCGTTCAACAAATTAACAACCAAAGCTAAAGTAACAAACAAATGGTTGATGAAACATTTTCATAATCTAAGATGGGATGAAGGTTTTATAACTTACAATATGATGCCACACATTATGAATCATTTCTGAAAAGAGTTCAAAATTATTTTCACAAAAGGATTGGAAAAAGCAAATTGGATACAAGCATATACAAACCATGAAGTAATAAATGTGCAAATAGAGAAGGATTTTTATTGCTACTTTGCTAACATCTGTATTTCATCTAAAAACTTTAAACATCAACAGTCTCAATGTGCTTTAAAGAATGCATATCGTTTGAATGCCTATCTCCAGCAAAGTGGTGGGGGAAGCGATGGGTATAAAAGTGAGAGAGACACTATGACCATGCATGAGTATTACTCTAACCTCCGAGGAGTCAACACCTCTGACGCGCAAACACAAGAAGAAGAAGACGAGCAATAGCAAGAAGACAATAATGGCATCACAAAATTTTCTACAATCGCTTGTTGATCAATTTAACAAACATTCTAAATCTACTATACTACCGACAAAAAAATGTTCAGAATTAAAGGAAGAAAAACATTATATTATTCACACTATTAAGAAGATGGAAACATCAATGGGAGACGCTATCAATTGTACACTAAGTGAAGCACCCTACACACCTGGTGATGAACCAAAATTTCAAGTATTTCTTCCCAAACGCTTCGTTCAACTGCGCCAGAATGAAGATTTACGACTGATTCACCCCGGCGCACTCTACTTAGCAGCTCACGGTCCTAGCGGAAGCAACTCTACTGAACTTACACTTCATGTTATGCCTACTAGCAACTAATCTGTAGTTTATATATACTGTTGTACATGTATGTAACTGATTATAAATAAATAAAAAATAAAAATGAAAAAAAAATAAAAAAGGCAACATACCGATAGTGTTTCTGCACTATCGATATGTTGCTTTTTTAAAAACACATTTGGGTGACCTTGACCTAGTTTTGAGGGTATATAAAGGCCGTAATTTTCTTGAGGATCTCATCAGTCTACGACTACCTTTTGTGCTGTACACATCTCTGTTGGCTCTCCAGTTATTACGAATAACAACATGTCTCTTAAGGTTAAGTGTGCATCATATGATACCACCACCATCACAACTTTTGAAGAACTCGACGATTTTACTAATGAATTGCGAGTGTTACTTGCCGGTGGTTATCGTTTGAATATTGATGTTTACGCTAACAACATGAGAATGTTTCCTAAACAAAAATTCTGCAATGAAGAAGTATTTGTTTCCACACAACCTTCAACTACAACACCATCTACTCAAAGTAATGTTAAGTTCCAGAAATATTACTGATGTTGAATAATATTGAGTGGTCGCTGTGGCATCTATAAAAGGAACGCGTAACCTAAACAGAATCATCATTTGCTTCCCAACTGACGCAGCGAAAACAACTACCACTACCATGTTGTACAGAATGATGATTGAATTCAATGGAAAAATCTACGGAAAAGACTATCAAAGTGTAGAACAAATGACGTCCGATCTTCAAGTATTGACTAAAGAAGGATTCCAACCAAAATTAATTCTAAAATTTCTTGAAGTACATCCACTATCCACTGAAGATCTCATTGCTATGGCTAAAGAAGAAAAAGAAAAAGAGAATGAAAACTCACTATCTTAAATAAATACATCTTACACTTGTAAGATGTTCTTTTTTAAAACTCCATTTGGATGACCTTGAGATTACCCCCACCACTTTTTCTAGTCTATAAAACACACTATCCTACACTTCATTTCTTGGCTAAACTTAGAAGCGTCAACATGGAAAACAAGAAAGACAAGTACAAACCACGCTATTGTTGTAAACAAAAATGTACCGATATAGGAAGATGGATGGTAGACGGATTAGCTTGTAGAAAATGTGAATTCTTCGGATCTTGTTACTGCAAATGCAAGACAAAACAACTACCACCACCAGAATTGCGAACCTTCAAGATTTATAAATCAAGATACTTCCACACTTGCTGTCCCCAGAGATGTATCAAATTTCATCCAGAAAAAATTGTTGATTGCCGAGAGTGTAATGCATGTTATAAAGACGACTTTTGTACATGCATCATAAATGCGTGCAAGTACAGATCTGATTGGTCTACTGATCCTGTTGAAGCTTCAGATGTATAGCTGTAGTCACTGACTGCAGCCCTTTTTTAAAACTCCATTTGATTGACCTTGAGATTACCCCCACCACTTATTTTTTACAACATATATTCTACGGATCATTCGATACGCTTCTCATTCTTATTTCATTACTCGCACTGACAACAACATGGATGATAAATTCATTTCCTTTCAACATTTAGTTACTGACAGAGAAGAGATGGAAGCCCTATTCCAAAACTTACTCACACTCATTGATAACTATCCTTTAAGATGGATCAGCATCACAGTGCAATACGTCAATCCTACCAAAATATTTTCATCCTCATCATCTTCTTCTGCCACCTCCATGTCTTCATCGTCGCAAAGTGCAGAGGAAGAGGAACAGACAACTAATGGTGTTAAAATTGTTGAATTAAACGACGAGGAACAAGAAATGCAAGCTCTGGTTAAATATAAATTTAATATTTAATTTATAAAAATTATTAGTGTTTCTAATTTATATTACACCTAATACTTATTTCTACACACCACCCATAACCTATCCAAATGGGATTTTGCGGCAAAATGCTCTGGCCGCCGGTTCGCATATGATTATATCATCCTTCCCCCACCACTCTACCACCCCTACCCCTCTACTTCCCCCTCCACCACCTTTGCCCACATATAAGCGACCCTCTGACCATCGCTCACCATTTGTTTGCCAACTTCCGAACAATGAGCTCTTCTCCTTTAACAACAAGTAAATGTACTTTTCTTATTCAATCACAGGAAGACTTACAAAATATTTTTCAAATTTTAAGTGATCTAATAAACACTCCAAATAACACCATTACTATCACTGTGGAAGTTTCCTACAATTCTTCTGATTACGAAAACATGGAAAGCGAAGACGTCGAAGTTTTACAGCTGCCAAACAATAGTCTTCCATCTTCCAAAGCTGCAACACCCGACACAGCTAATAATGATGTTTAGTCGACTACAATTATTTTCTTTACCCCCCACCATTTTTACAGTAATATATAACCTGTCCCTATCTCTGTTTCTCATTTCATCGCCAACTTTCTGACCGTCAACACCACTCCCATTTTACCTGCACACATTTAATACACAAAGATGATGGATGATTTTTCATTTACATCACGATTGGAAGAGGATAAACTCAAACTCGAAATCAACAGACTACAATTGGAAACAAAGAATCAAGAAGAAATGATTCAGCTTTTACAACTATTCAAATGCGTACTGTGGATAGTATGTTTTTATCTTCTCATCGCTATCACCTTTGGCGTCTACCACTCCATCACCAGTAAACAACATTTTAACACCTCCTCAAATAAAACCACTACTTTTCTTTGATTAAATAAATTTATACCCACCTTCAATCTAACCCCTCGGGGCTCACCTTTTTTAAAAACCCCTCCAGATGACTTTGACCCACTTCCAAAACCCACCCATCACTGTCAAAAAACCCCAGCCCCTACAACCGTTACAACTGCGTGACCTTGACCTGAGCCAGGAGTGCCCAAACCCCACTACTCATGCAATAATACTTATGTTGCATAAACTTTTGCCAGTGAATTTTATTTAACATAATAGAGTACATTACGTTAGTTTGTCTGCATTTTAACTGCTGATTAAAACAATGTATGTACCGTTAAAATACTTTTTTAAGTACTATTAGCTGACACCCTTTAGTACCTTTTCATTAGTTGTGAATTTCATAAGAAGAATCCGTCGTAGCATTGGGAAGGGAAAGGGAACGTAAAACATTTTTATAAATAATCCGCTAATAAGTTTGCTGAGCAGTGAAAATGTGTGAGCTAAACTAACTTATTTTTCATCTAGCTTAACCTGGACTTTGCTTGGAATGATTAAGTAACTGTTTGTACTTTTATCGTTAAACAAATATAAAATTTGAAGCAATTATGCTTTTTTACTTATAACTCCTATGTAGTACTTTTATATGTCCTTCAAAATAATCCATCTGATAAAACTACCCATATAACTTCAAAAGCAGGGGTGTACCTTTTGAGATTTGAAATAGGTACATGTTGATAGGTTCTGAAGTTATACCATTGTCATGGTCGGATGGGATTCTTTACTCACCCCTACTTGTGGGTTACAAACAAGATCACAAGATATCATGCAATAGTCAAATAAGTAGAAATTGCTTGTGTCGACTCAGAACTAATAATGATAATTCATTCTTGCAACTAACCCTAACATTTTTTCGTAATCCATTATCACACAGAAGGTACCATTTTACAAAAAAAAAACCTAAAAGAACTATTTTCAGATATACATGACGTCTCTGGCATTGTTATAAATGTCCACACAAAGCAAGACAAATAGAATTCCGCTGCTGAGGACAGCCGCTGTGATGACGTCATTATATGCTTTGTCGTGATTTAGCTTGCATGGTAAAACTTCAAGCAGGAAGCAGGACATCCCCATTTCAGCTTGGAGCTGGTTTTAAGTAATATTTGACGGTTTCTCAATAATATTGTAACTAGTTGATACCCGGCATGCTTTGCGATGCCAACCTGAAAATTGGTTTTATTGTTTCCATGAAAACAACGGAAGAAAGTTTTAAACCCTGACATGGGTACGATTATGACGGTCCTGGGGCTATACAAAAACTTATGGCTTACAAACCTTCTCTATGACATTTTCCATTAATGTACCAAGTTTCATGGCAAACGGTCCAGCGGTTTCCGAGTCCATCGATTACAAATATACATATACAGGTTTACACGTAAGTCTGTAAACGTTTAATATTTTTTAAAGTAACTAAGCAACAAAACAAAAACTTCTCAAATTGATCTTGAGTGACTAAGATTACTTCCTAAAGTACCTATGTCCTTGGACCTCCAAGGGGGGACGGTCCACAAGGAGTTTAGAATAAAATCTTAAACATAAGCATAATTAATTTGTACATATTAATAAAGAACAATGCCGAAAACTCGACCTCAAAAGAATGACCGATAAAAAATGGCAGGCAATAAAACTTTGCATTAAAATCATATTGCTGAAAACAAAAAATTTAATAACTCCCGATCTACTCGACCTTAAGAGATCGGGTTTGTGACAAATTGCTCAGAATGCAAAGCCCTTTAAAATGATGTAGGCTATCATATGACGTAGCCCAATGCAGTTTACCTGACGACCTCCACTAGGGACGTCCATAAAGAAATTTTTAAGAAAATGTATATACCAACATCCTCTTAGCCTAAAAATAGATAACTGATAGATAGATAATAATAAATAAAAATAGATAAAAAATAGACACTTATCCTCTAAAAATAGATAACTGGCTCATAGTGTTAACAATTACTTAAAAGTTAGCACATTTATATAAAAGTTTATAAAAAAAATTGATTTCCTCTTAAATAAGCGACAGCAAAGTTAATGTACCAGCAGAATGTCACAAATATGTAAATGTCACAAATAATTATTGCGTTTGCTGAATCGCAAATATACTATTCCTGATAAGTAAATAATTAATGGTTATGTTATAACCCATCATTATTAAATTTACGAGTAATTGACTTTATACTGTTGGTAATGGAGTTATTTCGTATTACATTTGACAAACATAATATAATGGATTTACTGGTAATCGGAAACTGTATAGGCTTATAATCCTACTAATATTATAAATGTGAATGCCCTGTTGTTTGTTAGACTTTCACGCGAAAACTACTCATCCAATATCATCATGAAACTTAGCACACATATTCTTGGAGATTGCAGAAGTAACATAGGATACTTTTTATTTTAAAAGAATAATTTTTTACGAAAGATAAAATTTTTTTAATACATGAAAAAAAAATTGTAAATAAATAATGAAATTTGTTTGTTACTAAGTAAACAAATATTGAAAATGAAGTTATATTTGAAAATTGAAATATAAGGTATTACAAAGATTTTTCTTAATTAGGGTGATTGGACAGCGAGTGAGCGTAGCGAATGAGCTAAACCTGACCGGTAAGTAACGCAAAAGAAGCCTCGGGAAAAGCTAGTTATTTATAATACAAGAACGCCTTTTGACGCAATAAATGTTAGCAGTTTAGACGTGATAATGGCTTTGTACAACGTAAACTCATAAACTAAGTATAAGTTTCTGCGTAGACATAATTTTAAATATAAATTACTAACTTCCTGTTTCCATCACTTATTTATGCCAAGTAAAAATATCTGTTTATATACTCTAATAATTATAATGAACAGGTATAAAACATAAAAATTATCATAAAAAGTATAATCATCTCAACAAAATATGGACAAACAAGCTCTTACACCAGTTACTCCTCCTGGGAGACAAATAATGGAATGTCAACAGGAGCCGTACAACAGCCACTCCGCTCGACAAAAGAACAATAATCATCTCAGTCACCAAACAAAGCCGTTGTTACCGGGAGTGTACCCATCACCACTGTTGTTGTGACGGTTATGTTGCTATGGACATATAAACCTTATAATAAGTAACCTCTACGTAATAGGTAAATTTTTAATATGTATTATAACAAAGATTTGATAGCTTTATGTGCGTATTCAATTTATTAAACAATATCATATAGGTCTATTCACTACCACAAAAACCTTTAAGCAAATCGTGAATTAATGTTGTTGCAATAGTAGTTTTCATCCCTAGGACGGAAAGTTGTTTTTTTCTGTGAGCAATCGTGTTTTACGGACGAGGCGAATCGAACCTCAAAAACTGCGATTAAGCACAGAAAAAACACTTTCAGTTCGACTCTAACAACATTTTTCATCATGCCGAAAGATATAAAGATTAATAACTAATTTTAAAAGAATTTTTTTTTAATGTCACAATCTGTTTTTGTTTGGCGTTACACTTTCATTGCAATTTTAACATGCCTTACAAATGTCTGATGTATAAGTGGAATAAATGAAACGTCAAAATCTTGCAATAAAAATGTAGTCTGCATGTCGTTATTTTTTACATTGGTCTTACGTGTTTTTACTCGATTTTTGCTCGAGATGTACGATTTGTACGATTTTTGCTCGAGAAAAAACTTTTGAGATTAGCGCACGGCAAAAATGAACAAATATTTTTCTGTGCACTTTTAAAGGCAGCAGACCAATTACAGGCCAGAAAACGGCCGTTCTGCGTACAGTATGACTAAAAAGATATTGTCGTTTAACTTTCCTTCTCGATAGCTAATTTTTGCATTAACTTCATTTTGTCATACCTCTTTATTTGTTTGCAAAATAGTCTGCGTATGTTGGATAATTGTTTGCCTAAGGTGTAGCATCTTTAATATTAAATTAAAGATTTTTTTGGTTTAATTCTCGTAATGCCAAACGCCAATATTAACATATGCAAATTTAATTGTGATTTCTTGAGGAAAAAACAGTTGAAAACGAGACTACAAACCAAGATTTAATTATGTCTAGCGTACAAACAATATTATGTGCGGGGACGTGAAGCTGTCTTTCTCACTACATTTACATCCATGATGCAAGTGCAGGCCTCATAGACTCCATGTACATTATGCACGAGGTAGACACAACGTACATGCTGGCACAATGAGATGTATCATTAATGTGCTTCCGTTGTTGCTGCGTAAACAATTACATACAGGCGGTTCTATTTTGTAACAGCCTTTATAACGACTACATGATCTTTCGGTATACTCACGGCCGGGAAATATTCTTCAGTAATTTAATTAATTACTTCCTAAAACCATTATTACGTACCATTTTAATCAGGAGATGTATATAATCTTACAATAGTAATTTTTTATTGCTAGTGTAATATTTTGAAGTTCTTTTAAATTGTGCAACAAGTAATTCCTAAAATACTATCCGGAAAGTATAATGTTTATAGTAAAATTTTATATTAAACGAAATATTGTTTTATTTGAAATTTGAAATCTTTACTGTCCGTCACCATGACTTATAAGTTCTTTACTTATAATTAAATATGATATCTGAGTGGTGATCTGAAGACAGCAAAGTACCACAGCATAAGCTAGCTAGAGGTTACCGCTAATATTTTCGCCTGCAATATCGTCACCCCGGATCGAAATTTGGACAGCTGGCTTGTAAGTCCAGAGCTGTACTATTGTGCTCCAGCTCCCTGTTTTATATAAATAGTTGTATTATTTGTTGAAAAATATTATCAAATTGCAAAAATAGCTGTTTTATTGCTTTTGTGACCATTAAGAGGTATATTCCAGGAAAATAGGTAAAATATAGTTAAACCATTTTACCTATCAATATTGAATTCAGCAGGTTGACATAAAAATGCCTAAACCAAAATTCAAGCCAATACGTTGCATAACATCAGATTCAAAAAATCAAATACCCACAAGACTATAAAAAAAATCTTAAGGGTATTATTTACACTGAGCCATCCTAAATATAAAAAATTTAACGTTAAATGAGAAATGAGAGAAACAAAAGGCAAGTGTGTTTAACGGTCTGTAAAAGTGTAAACAAAGAAAAGTTGTTGTCATCTAGCTTAATTGTTTAAAAGAGTTCCAGACTTTCTGTAAGAAATAAATTACATCATTAATCAGCATTTATTATTAAACTACTTTCCCCGTTACTTATATATTGTTTTTTTATTATTTTTTTATTTAACATATAAATAGTCATTTAAAGTCTCACATGAACAACAAAAAATATTTCAAAAATGGTAATTATTGTAATTTTGTTTGCCTATTGATATATGGAGTGTCTATTTTTTAATCCTATAGAACAATATTATGAAGGGTCTAGTGTGACCTTCAAAGTAAAAATATCTAAAATTTAAAACCTTGTTGCAAAACTAAGAAATTTGTCTGTCACCGCACGTGTCAAAATTGGTGAAGAGATAAGTAACAAGCTCTGCTCACTTAATATATTTTAATCTCAGAGCATAATTCACATTCCTCGGTTGCCTCGACAATGTACATTACTCATTCACTCAACGCCTCGTTCATTATTTACTTGATAACACGAGCTTTACAAATCATAACAAATACGAGGAAATTTAAAAATTTAAATATTCAGTTACTATCTACAATAAAAAAACCTTATGTTTATCCTGCAGTTCGTGGTTCGTCCTTTCATAGTTGAATAAGCTGTTTTCTTAATTGAACTCTTTCCTTTTGATTTTAAACTCCATAAGACCAATGTAAACATTTTAGAAATTCAATTCAAGATTATAACGATATAAGGTTCTTCCTATCATAGAGATTTATAAGTAGTGTCAAATTGTTGGTGCTGGCTCAGTTCAAGGTCACCTGAGGGATGACGTCATCGAGGTCAATGACCTCACCGATGACGTCATCGATGACGTCATCGATTGCGTCATCGATGACGTCATCACTAATGACGTCATTTCTATGACGTCACACCCATGACGTCACAGAAATGACGTGCTGATGACGTCATCACCCCTTACGTCATCAAAATGACGTCACCGACGCCACTGAGGTCAAGGTCACGCCGAAACTTAAAATTTTTTGGCACTTTTGCCGTTTCTCGCACTACGCTCCGAGTTTCAGTCAGAGTCCCCGTGACCTTGACCACTTGGAGCGAATTTTCGACGAGAAACGGCAAAAGTGCCAAGTTAAACTCGAGTTTCTGACATGACCCTGCCTAAATGGGCAATCGGTTATCCCTCAGGTGACCTTGAACCAGCACAACACCAACAATTTGACATTACTGTGACCTTGAAAACCTAACAACGGAGCGCCGACACCGATGCGCACCCCACGACAGCCACCGAGTGACTGACTGTCAGGCTCTGTGTATGCTAGGTATATTGGCTTGAAAGACTAAGACTCTAAACTGTCAGGAATGGGAGTAACTAACTGAATTTTGCAAGGAAAAGTCATTTCATCCAATATTTTAAACAAATCCTCATCAGTAAAACTGACATTAGTCTGTTTTGTATAAAACTTAGGGTGTCCGCGCAACAGTTTGCGCCACTTAGCTAAAGTTGAAACTCTCTTAACTTTGAGTGGTGGACAGTGAGCAACTAATAAAGTCTTAACACGGCTAAGTTTCTTACCTAAAGTGTCCTGCGACATGGCTTCACCTCACAAAAGTCCGCACAATACTGAGAGACTGCTTGTAGCGCATGAGTCAAGGGAAAAGAGGTGGGGGAAACAGCAGGAGTGGGGGAAGGTCACAGTGGCGGGGGAAGGTGAGGTGGTACGCTGGAGTATCGCATCACTTCACCATGAGCTGTCCTACAGTCAACACACTGTTCTCTTGGCCCGAGTTGGCACTAGAAGAAACATTTCTGTACAGCTTAGGCTGTGAGAGCCGAGGAAGCAAAGTCAAAGTGGAAATTGTGTTAAACTCCAAGATGAAGAGTCTCCTAAATAAACTAATTGTATCCTTGCAATCTCCTATAACTTTAGAGAAATACCACTTTATTAAGCGACACCTTATACTTTGGCAAAACGAAGCGGAAATGGAAAAGATTACAGTAAAATTAATTTAACTTAAAACTTGGACTGGACACT